>JAQPZY010001434.1:2107500-2707500 GCA_029931535.1 Margaritifera margaritifera | reverse complement strand
ACCATATCAACATTAGGGACCAAGAATTTAATTTTAAGCGGGGCATGGGAGTGCTTTGGGATTATGTTGAAAGAAATTTCTGGCCCCTAGAAGCTTGAAACATCTACTCTTGCTCTGATTTGTAGAAAGAAAGACCTTATTTTATCTATCATTTTGGTTGCAAACATTATCTTGAGATAAAATAAAGAAAAGAAATCCTGGTCGGAAAGAAGATCACAGCCCTTTCCCGATTTCCCCCTTCCCCTGCAAAATTAAATGGTTGGTCCCTTAGTCACAATATCCGACATGGGCAACAGTCATCTACCTTCAGGAAAACCAAGATTTGACACTGTAACTAGTGTGGCCATTGCATGTTTGAGACTCCCTCACATCAATGCAGATGCAGAAATATCAGTTTCAGTTGAGAAAAATTCAATAAGATCTTTGGGGAAAATTTGAACAATGAGTTCAAAGAGTAAGACTAATTTTACTTGCATCACCTTTAAATGTTCCAGTGAACTATTGAGAGCAGCAAAGTCTGCATCTAGTTAAGACTGTATTCCACTGTCCAATGGATTTTAAAGAGAGAAACGTCATCTAGATTTGATTTAATGTCTATGTGATGGTAATTATGTGAGTGTGTACACATATGTATGTGTGTGTGTGTGGTCATGATATATGACCAGTGCTAAGTCTCCCAACCATTTTTCTTTTTGAAAATGTGTTCAACGCTTCAAAGAAAACCGATATTTTGTTTCCTTTTTATTCAAATTATTTGAATGTCTGGTCATTGTTTGTAGGCTAATATGAATATATATCTTCTTGCAAATTGTACAATGTTCCTTTTTGTGTTTATGTGCACTGACCCCCCCCCCCGATTTTTGGGTTTAAGAAAGACACTTTTTGAGACCCCCACACAACACATGCACATACACCACCACCACCACCACCACCAACATTGTCAGGAAAGTTTTCAGGTATGTATTGCGGTTGAATGAGTGTGACCACATGAAGTCCATGCTAAGAACAGACAATATCAGACGGACTGACTGGAGAGGTCACAACATTCACAGCTTTTCCTAGGGACAAAAATAATTGGATAATTATAAGAAGTAAATCGAATAGAGACTGGAATTCAGTGAAATTTTTGTTGCTGTCAAGCGCTTGAAAAGTGCTGATAGCTGCATTATTGTGGTGTTGGTTGTTGACCTAGGATGTCAACTCCAGGTAAAAAAAATTCATGACCTCTACAGAATAGACTGGCAACTGAAAACCTAAGGTGATCAAAGAAAGGAGCTTTTTGGCGGACAGTTTTCATCAATATTGAACGATATGCAAAGAGTTGATGCCACATGAAGAGTCAGTAATGTTAGTCTATACAGGCTAACTTAGGAAACATTAGTACTGTCCCATGCTGATGTCATAAATAGAAACAATTATCACAGAAACATTAGTACTGTCCCATGCTGATGTCATAAATAGAAACAATTATCACAGAAACAATCAGAAATACAGCTTTTATCCAGAGAGATTGGTAGACTGGTGTTAAGCTTATTCTTTGAAGGCGCTGAATAAATTGCAAGAAAACTTGACAACAGGTATCCTGGTATGAAGGCCTTTATGCATGTGCCAAGAAAGTACTACATTAAGAATCAAACTATTCTTCCTTTCCTATGTAGAGACCATCAGATTTTCAGGACTGATGCCCATCAGTTCTATTTACCATTGCCGTTGGTTTAACTCTCTTGGCACATGCATGTAAAAAGGTGGATGTCTCTCTTAACAAAAAAAAAAACAAAAAAAAAAAAAACAAAAAACAAAAAAACAAAAACAAAAAAACAAAAGGTAGGAAATGTCATGCGTCTAACACTACTAGACCTTTGTGAACACTTATGTCTGATGGCAGTATATTTACACAATCAAAAAGAAAAACAAACATCAGGACTGCAACCAGTATTCTTTATTTGTAAAAGCAAAGATCAAGACATTATCATGTAACTGTTTTTGATTTGCAAGCAAGGATATAAGTTGACCTAGTTTACCTAATCCCCTTGGGATTATATTGATGATTGAACATACCAAGTGGATCAGAACACAATAGAGATAATAATGTTCCTCAGAAGATATTCAGTGAAAATGATAATTTCCATTTGTACACAAACTATTCACTCAGCGAGAAACGTAATTGTGTTTTAATGTCTGGATATTTGGATTTAGGATGGTATTTTGAATTGAGCTTGTCTTTCAATAAAGGTGCCAACCAGTTTGAAGCAGGTTTATGCGTATACTCTTACTATTAACGAATTTTCTGCATAAACGACGTAGCGCACCAAAGATGGTGAATTAGTAGCTGTTTATATTGGCTGGTTTTTCTGTGTGATCGGCACTGATTCCTTTAAACACTTTGACTAATTGTTACGATCGGTTGACACAAAAAGGCACTGCTAACATGCCAGAAGTATTCAGCATACTCTTAACGTTGGATGGTGGGATTACTCTGTCCATTTCTTCCCAGTACTTTTCTGCTGAAAGATATATCAGTATCATGGATACTTTGATTGCCATATCAGATATGTGTCCTGAACGAAAAGGATGAACATGTGAGGTTTTCATTAGGTATTCAAAAATGTGTTCTATATGGACACGTTTTCTTCATACAAAAATCTCACTGGCAGATTTGATTTTCATTTACACTTATCTTGTAACTTTTAACTGTATCACACGGTAGAATATATAGGTTATTGTAGATTTTTTTGTCTTTGCATCAGGTAAGCTGTGCAGCGCATATTTGAACATTTTATTAACGACTATTTTCACAAACAAAACCGGTGAGAAAACTGCTACCTGCATTGGTTTTGATTAATTATTTTTGCTGTGAATTAGGTCTCATATGCAGGTTTTGCCCATCTCGTGTCCTACATATTAATTGGTATTTTTAAGGAATTGAAACCCATGTTGAAAAAATAGTCAAGAACAGGACAAGGAGCCATGTTGGATGTTGCTTGAAACATGCGACAAGATGGGTAGTCCATATCAGAACATTAAATTTCCCATCAGGGAAGGCAGATGGGTGATATCGGACTTTTTCATTTAACATCATGGAGGTTTGGTTGTTGCATATCGGAACATTCCATGAGATAGATCTTGTAGGTCATTTTGGAATGTCTTATTTAACATCAGGTAAGGTGCGCAGTGCATATTGAAACATTCCACTTTTCATGAAGGTTATGCAGGACTGTTTCATTTAACATCAGGGAAAATTAAATGTGAATATCAGAACATCCATTTACCATGAGAGAAGGTAGGTAGTAATGATGGACTGTCTCATTTTCCATAAGGGGTGTTTGGCCGTGGGTATCAGAATATTCCATTTATCATGAGAGAAGACTGGTAGTAATGATGGACTGTCTCATTGAAAATAAGGGGTGATTGAGAATATTTATCAGAACATTCCATTTACCACTGGGGAAGGAAGGTAATCTTTCTGGAATGTCCCATTTGACATCAGGGAAGTTTATAAGTACATATTGGACCATTGCACTTAAAATGAGGGAAAGCAGATCAGAGAATGTTGGACCATCCCATTTTACATCAAGAAAGATAAAGATAGGCAATAGATATCAGAACAGTTCAGTTGCTTATAATTCATGTCTTTATTTATTGCAGTGGTTTGAAATGTGGAAGCCTCACTCAGAACAGAGGCTGATTTTCATCCGGGGTATGTTCCGTTTGTGTGACCAGAACATTGTTTTTCATTATTATTATTATTATTTTATTTTTTAATTTTTTAATGCGTCGGTAACATCCGTATGTGGAGGGATTTGAAAGAAACTACAATTTCATAATTTTCATTAGATATGATGAAAAGAAACCGATTAATGTTTCTAATTTCCTCTGAATCAGTGTCACCGAAAACATCTGAGTCGGGATATAATCTGAACCATATTTCTGGTTACAAGTGGAAAAGCATTATTATATGCAATGATAGTTTTCTTGAAAGTCCTCTTGATACACGCAGTGAGGACTAACATTGTTGGTGTTGCGGCATGCCTGCCAGAAAATGTCACACGAAAAACATGATTTTTGACTTCCTAACCGCCACACACTCTCATGTTTATTAAAACACAATTTCCAGTAGATCCTATGAAAAAACTAGAGAGAAAGAGCCCTTTGTTGACACCAGAATATATTCCCGAAACGTGTAGCCTATATAAAGAGTAAACAGTCGTGATTAATGCTCACACAAAACTATCATCATGGTGCAGTGTATGCCGTTAAGTTCCATGTGGGCGATTAAAAGGTAAAGGCAATCAAAGAGATAAACGATCACGACTGCACAGATTACTTAATTAACCGACAATAGCTAGGATGATTTTTGTTGCAAGTTCTTTCAGCACGGCTGTGGGAGAGCTCACTGGTCTAATTTACATAGGTACAGTACAAGAAGTGGAACAATCCAATCCGTTAGAAGTTAAATAAATCAAAGAGATGCGTGCTGAAGAAACAAAAGTTATTACACTTCTTTGCTTGAATGAGAATGTTTAAGCCATGTTTATTAAAGATTATTGGCTAGATCGTGATCAGCAGTAACATTTCTTTGAAGTCGAATTTTATGACATATATAAAATGCAAAATATGATTATTTCGGTAGTTGGAATAGTTTGGAAGTGTGATTCATCTTTGAATGCAAACTGTTGAAGTGCTGCTGTGAGTCAGGGAAGAATGAATTATGTACGAAGCAAGCAAAGTCCAGCAAAACTAAATTTCAGAACTCCTTGGCGACGGAGGTTGACTTTGTGAAGCTCAGTAGCAAGGGGGGGGGGAGGTGATTTCATACTTTTCATGCACTGCATACACCATATCAACATTAGGGACCAAGAATTTAATTTTAAGCGGGGCATGGGAGTGCTTTGGGATTATGTTGAAAGAAATTTCTGGCCCCTAGAAGCTTGAAACATCTACTCTTGCTCTGATTTGTAGAAAGAAAGACCTTATTTTATCTATCATTTTGGTTGCAAACATTATCTTGAGATAAAATAAAGAAAAGAAATCCTGGTCGGAAAGAAGATCACAGCCCTTTCCCGATTTCCCCCTTCCCCTGCAAAATTAAATGGTTGGTCCCTTAGTCACAATATCCGACATGGGCAACAGTCATCTACCTTCAGGAAAACCAAGATTTGACACTGTAACTAGTGTGGCCATTGGATGTTTGACACTCCCTCACATCAATGCAGATGCAGAAATATCAGTTTCAGTTGAGAAAAATTCAATAAGATCTTTGGGGAAAATTTGAACAATAGTACCATCCAGTCTGTAATGAGTTCAAAGAGTAAGACTAATTTTACTTGCATCACCTTTAAATGTTCCAGTGAACTATTGAGAGCAGCAAAGTCTGCATCTAGTTAAGACTGTATTCCACTGTCCAATGGATTTTAAAGAGAGAAACGTCATCTAGATTTGATTTAATGTCTATGTGATGGTAATTATGTGAGTGTGTACACATATGTATGTGTGTGTGTGTGGTCATGATATATGACCAGTGCTAAGTCTCCCAACCATTTTTCTTTTTGAAAATGTGTTCAATGCTTCAAAGAAAACCGATATTTTGTTTCCTTTTTATTCAAATTATTTGAATTTCTGGTCATTGTTTGTAGGCTAATATGAATATATATCTTCTTGCAAATTGTACAATGTTCCTTTTTGTGGTTACGTGTACTGACCCCCCCCCCCCGATTTTTGGGTTTAAGAAACACACTTTTTGAGACCCCCACACAACACATGCACATACACCACCACCACCACCAACATTGTCAGGAAAGTTTTCAGGTATGTATTGCGGTTGAATGAGTGTGACCACATGAAGTCCATGCTAAGAACAGACAATATCAGACGGACTGACTGGAGAGGTCACAACATTCACAGCTTTTCCTAGGGACAAAAATAATTGGATAATTATAAGAAGTAAATCGAATAGAGACTGGAATTCAGTGGAATTTTTGTTGCTGTCAAGCGCTTGAAAAGTGCTGATAGCTGCATTATTGTGGTGTTGGTTGTTGACCTAGGATGTCAACTCCAGGTAAAAAACAAATCATGACCTCTACAGTATAGACTGGCAACTGAAAACCTAAGGTGATCAAAGAAAGGAGCTTTTTGGCGGACAGTTTTCATCAATATTGAACGATATGCAAAGAGTTGATGCCACATGAAGAGTCAGTAATGTTAGTCTATACAGGCTAACTTAGGAAACATTAGTACTGTCCCATGCTGATGTCATAAATAGAAACAATTATCATAGAAACATTAGTACTGTCCCATGCTGATGTCATAAATAGAAACAATTATCACAGAAACAATCAGAAATACAGCTTTTATCCAGAGAGATTGGTAGACTGGTGTTAAGCTTATTCTTTGAAGGCGCTGAATAAATTGCAAGAAAACTTGACAACAGGTATCCTGGTATGAAGGCCTTTATGCATGTGCCAAGAAATTACTACATTAAGAATCAAACTATTCTTCCTTTCCGATGTAGAGACCATCAGATTTTCAGGACTGATGCCCATCAGTTCTATTGACCATTGCCGTTGTTTTGACTCTCTTGGCACATGCATGTTAAAAGGAGGATGTCTCTCTTACCGAAAAAAAAGACAACATTAAACTCGATAGGAAATGTCATGCGTCTAACACAACTAGACCTCTCTGAACACTTATGTCTGATAGCAGTATATTTACACAATCAAAAAAGAAAAACAAACATCAGGACTGCAACCAGTATTCTTTATTTGTAAAAGCAAAGATCAAAACATTATCATGTAACTGTTCTTTATTTGCAAGCAAGGATATAAGTTAACCTAGTTCACCTAATCCACTTGGGATTATATTAATGATTGAGCATACCAAGTGGATCCGAACACAATAGAGATAATAATTTTCATGAGAAGATATTCAGTGAAAATGATAATTTCCATTTGTACACAAACTATTCACTCAGCGAGAAACGTAATTGTGTTTTAATGTCTGGATATTTGGATTTAGGATGGTATTTTGAATTGAGCTTGTCTTTCAATAAAGGTGCCAACCAGTTTGAAGCAGGTTTTGCGTATACTCTTACTATTAACGAATTTTCTGCATAAACGACGTAGCGCACCAAAGATGGTGAATTAGTAGCTGTTTATATTGGCTGGTTTTTCTGTGTGATCGGCACTGATTCCTTTAAACACTTTGACTAATTGTTACGATCGGTTGACACAAAAAGGCACTGCTAACATGCCAGAAGTATTCAGCATACTCTTAACGTTGGATGGTGGGATTACTCTGTCCATTTCTTCCCAGCACTTTTCTGCTGAAAGATATATCAGTATCATGGATACTTTGATTGCCATATCAGATATGTGTCCTGAACGAAAAGGATGAACATGTGAGGTTTTCATTAGGTATTTAAACATGTGTTCTATATGGACACGTTTTCTTCATACAAAAATCTCACTGGCAGGTTTGATTTTCATTTACACTTAACTCGTAAATTTTAACTGTATCACACGGTAGAATATATTGGTTATTGTAAAATGTTTTTTTTTGTCTTTGCATCAGGTAAGTTGTAGATCGCATATTAAAACATTTTATTAACGACTATCTTCACAAACACAACCGGTGAGAAAGCTGCTACCTGCATTGGTTTTGATTAATTATTTTTGCTGTGAATTAGCTCTCGTATGTATCTCTTGCCCTACGTATTAACTGATTTTTTTATGGAGGGACAGCAAAACCCCGGAGACAGATAATTTAATTAAAGAATGAAAATGAAAGTTGAAGGTATATATACTTCAATGATCACACGAACATATGCTCATTGTTGCAAGAAGAAAGAGTGACTAGAAAGTAGTTCAGAATTAATGACGCAACGAGAACATATTCAAAGTTTGTCGCTGCATTCTACTTTCAGTGACTTTCAATAAAAATTGCAAATGGATATAAAACAGAATGAAATAGCCATACAAAGTCATAGTAAAGTTACTGCTATAATGAGTTAGCTTCTCTGTGAACATTTTAGCATACATTTCTGAACATTACTTTACATATTTAATGAAGTGAAAGTGGTTCAAATTTTGGCTGAGGCCGCCACGAAACAGAGAGGGCACAGACACCTACAGTGCCTTCTCTGTGGCCCCAAAATGAAGATGACTTGTAGTAACAAATCAGAAAGAAAGCACGGAACACCCAATAACTAGTCTTGCACAACACAGAGTCATGGTCCAGGAAAGAACTTGTGTTTCGAATTATTTGCTCAGTAGATGCAGAAATCTGCACACAAACAAGTCCTGAAATGGTCATTTGCAAAGTCAATAAATCCAGCTGGAATGAGTGAAGTATTTTGAAGATTGTGTTAGCATGTCCAACAGAAAATCCCATCTTCAATTCACCTATGTGAAGTTGAGTCTAGCCTGTTTTATGTACACAGCTGGTTCAGTCTGTGGACCCACAAGACCTGAAAAATAGAAAGCAAAATTGGGGCAGTAAAAGTCATTATGGTGATGTGCAAAATGATCATGGGCAGCGCCAAATTACAAGCTGGAAATTATATCGCTCAGGCGGATGTATTTCTTAAAGGCATCTAACTTATACCTACAAAGAAACCGAATCTGACTGTCTGACAGACCCTGCTCAGTAGCCTCTGTGACTGCACCTATCCTAAAACTATTGCTCTTGCAGAATTGAGGTTTAGAACCGCATGTGCGCAAGGTTTGGTTGAACTCCTGCCTAGTTATGTAGAACCCAAAACAGCTAAGGTAGAGTGGTCCCGAATAGTATCCCCGCAGTTGTAAATATTGGTTCAATGCATGGACAGGGCAATGGTCCTGCACATTTTGTGACAAGACACTTAGGCGAAAGAGGATACCATCTGAGTATTTATAATGCCTAAACTCTACTACTAACGAAGTGTCATTGATCAGAAGCTAAAGTATGTTTGGATTTCTGCAATCTGGTTGCCTAACCGCCATTTCCTCTACCCACAGGAAATGCATTAAATGCTCGGAGAAACGTTGATCTAAACAGAGCAGTGTTAAAGGAATTGTGAATTAACCTATGCAGGACTATTACTAGACTTTGTAGAATAAATTTATTAACTGGTAGTCTGGCATCTGTATGCGGTAAGTGGTTATGATGCGTTTGCAGAAGTTTTAAATAAGAACGAAATTAGTTGGGTCAGGGATGTTGTTCATTTTGTGCACATAACTAATAGTTGCGACATAGGTAATTATGGTGAAAGGTGCATAACTTTTGTCAGATGTATGAAATGAAAAGTGCCAACTTGGCAGCTGAAACTGGAACAGTGCTGGCAAGTTGGAAAGCAGTTGAGAAATTGTTGTAGTTTTTCCAACTGCGCATGTAAGCATCAACTGAAGAAAGAGAACTAGCACTTTTGACTAACATGGACAATATTTCTCTTAGTCTATTAATGTCAGTTGTTCTGGAACTTGCTGCGGAGTTTCATCTGCATAGGGTGCGCGTTGGAGAAATCTACGCGCCTGTTGGCGAGAAAGAGCATCAGCTAAATTGTTTTGAAGACCAGGGACATGATGAGCACGGAACAAAATATTGAAGCGGAGGCACTACAGGACCAGGCGACAAAGTAAACATACAATGTCAGGGTCCCTGCAGGATTGCTTGTCAACTAGGGCTCTATTATCAGTATGGATATAAGTACAATTATTGGCAAGCAAAGGTCCCCATATTTGAATAGCAATGACAACAGGATAGCAAAGGTCCCCATATTTGAATATCAATGACAACTGGGTAGAGTTCAAGTACTATTATTGGCAAGCAAAGGTCACGATATTTGAATAGCAATGACAACAGGATAGCAACGGTCCCCATATTTGAATAGCAATTACAACTGGGTAGAGTTCAAGTAGAGTAATGTTTATTTCTTTTCCACTCCTCATTACAAACTCCATAAAACCATTTAAAGCCTAAAGCAGCATCGGTAAACAGATTGAGGATGTCCGAGTTTAAGCAGCGGTCGTGTAAGAAAAGATAGCGACCATTAAAATGCTGAAGAAACCGACTCCACATAATCAAGTCAGATTTTACTTGTTTGGTAAGTCGAATATGGTGGTGGGAATGTGACAGTCCAATTGTGATACTGATCAGACGATCAATGATATGGTGGAGGGAATGAGACACTCCAATTGTGAGACTGATGAGGCGACGAATGAATGCTAATCCTGGAAGAACGACGCCACAAGCAAAATTGAGGGTACCAATGATGGACTGAAGATTATGAAGTTTGATCTTTGGTTTCTGCAGGTTGATGCGTATCAGTTCATTACATGTGACACGTTTATCTACTGGTTGATGCGCTTCCATTAGTTTTGCATCCAATCCATAACCTAAAAAAGTCATAACAATGGCAGGTAGAAAGGTTTTATCGTCTACCATAGGGACGCCAATGTCTTTATGGAGCCGTTAAGAAGTCATTGAGTTTGTTCAAATACCCATTATTTGTACTGTCTAAGTTGAGAAAATCAGCTAATATATGAACCATATGATTTATGCCTAATATTTTAGTGGCTATCCAGTGCATTGCTCTACTAAACGTGCTACTGGAGCTGCAGCCCATTGGTAAACATTTGTTGTTCCAAAACCAAGCAAAGGATATTGGGAAGGCATAACTGGTATGATTCGAAAGCTATATCAGTCTTAGCCATATAATACCCTTTCTCTCGCTTCTTAATGAAAGATATAGCAACTTCGAATGATGCATACTGAACAGACCCTTTCCTGATGGAATATCATCATTGACAGAGTCTCCATGAAGATATGACAAGTGTTGAATGAGGATGTAAGTGTCAGGAGTCTTTTTCTCAAGCAAGCCAAATGGAGAGAGCTGCATGTGTTGAAAGGGCAGACAATGGAAGGGTCCAGCAAACTTGTCAAGTGTCAATTCTTTTCGAATTTTGACAGCTACGACTTCCGGTTATGCCGCAGCAGGGAACACCTGCTGTACAGTTTTGACTCCTGTACTAGTGGAATCACACGCCCTTAGGAAACTTAACTATGGGGACATGCTGTTGTTGTGCAGTTTCGTTCAAGTCCAAAACTGACTGTAGGTACAATTCTAAGCATATTGTTCTTCCTGGCGACTAGCGACTAACCATTTGACGAAACTACTCGCCATAATATCGTCAGTTGGCTTTTTTGTTGGAAAGGGTCATAATAGTCTCCACTCCTCCATCCCATGGTTTGTATAATGAACGTTAAGTGACAGTTGCGCTTGAATGCTATGCTCGTGACTGCCACAACATCATCATCCTAGATGCAGAATAACTTCATTTGATCTTGGGTTAGTTCTCTAAATGCCAAGTGAATAGTCTTTTAATGTGATGGGTGCTACCCAGGACGATAGTCTCAGTTCAGACATTAATCGTTCGTTTTATAAAGGTAAAAATGAGATCTTCCTCTTTGCACCGGCTCAGTTCATTTCATTTACCACTCCCCCCACCTCCTGTAGATGACCCTGAGGCAAAGGATCGAACAATAAAAGAGGTTTCACCATAAATGACTGATTGACCATGGACAGGAGCCTGTTCTTAACAATGGAAGCAAGGGCCGTCATGAATGAAATCGAACCATCACGACGGAACTGAAGATAGCTCGGATCCACCAACATAGCATGTATCTCACTGATTCTGCCTGCTGTAGCTAGAGTGACTAGAAAGCAGGTTTTGTAAGAGACATGAGCCAACGATGCTCTAAATAGTGATTTAAATGGAGCCTTATTCAACCATGTCAGAATCCATGGTAAGTTTCATTTTGGGCACAATGCCAAAACCTTCAGTTGTGATAAGTCACAGTTCGCCAGAGACTGGAGATGTCTTTGTTCAGTCCTGTATCCTCCCTTCCATGATGACGACACGTGAATGCAATTGTGGAGCGATAGCCTTTTATAGTGATGGATGCTAACCTTTTCTCCTTGAAAATCCACAGGAATAAATCAGCTAATTGAGGTAACGATGCTTTAAGTGGAGTGTTTCCGCTCGCACTATGTGAAAACTCTCCACTTTCCCTCGTACACTTTCAGAGTGGTGGGTCTTCTCCACTGATCGATTCTATCCACAACTTGTTCAGCGAAATGTTTACCCATAAGGCCTTGTTTGATATAATCTGGACGTGCAGGCTCAATAGAACTGGGTTCTGATTAAACGTCCACAGTTGAGGTTGTTTGATCAGTTCAAGAAAGATCCCCAAATTTCCTTGGGATTTCCGCTGCCAGACTTTACAAGTCATTTATCTATGATTTTTCCCACTTTGGGGGAAGGAAACAGGATAAGATGGTCCTTCGATTATATCGTCATTTGTAATATCTTTGAGATCAGAGGTGTCGGGGGATAAGCGTACGCGTCCATACCGTTCCAATAAATGGAAACAGCATCAAATGCCCAGGCCTTCAGATTTGGGACTGTGGGGACAAAAGTTGAGAGCTTTGCATCCCACCTCATCGCATATAGATCCACGAATAGTCAGCCACAGAGGATGCAGTTTGGACTGAGTATCGAGGGGTGAATCAACCGTTAGGTTTGGATTAGCTGATTCCGTCAAAACGAGTTTGTGAATCCATTGAGCCTGCCCGGAATGTGACAGACCTAAATGTGGATTTCTTGGTGATGACACCACCTGAGGAAAAAATAATTTAAAAAAAACCCCAGGAGGCACAGGTCTGGATATTTGCCCCCCCCCCCTCCCGCCTTGCCTTTTGAGACAATTCACCACAGTGGAGATGTCGAATGAATATGCCTTTTCCATCTAGTGTGTCCTACCACCACTGATATGATTAACTATGGCCTTCATCTCCAGGAGCTTCTTGATGTGCCCAAGTCAGTTCTGTGGAGACCACAGTCTGCTGGCTTCCCGAAGTGATGACAGGAGGTAGGCACCACAGCACGTAATGCTGACATCCGTACAAATCGTGATTCCTGGAGGTTTGACCTGCAAGGGAACACCTACCTTAAGCTAAGTGAGGTTATCCCATTTATTGAGATGTGGCCTCATATAATCTGCCACTAGGACTGTTTGTTCCAGAGTGTAAAGCTTTGGTCGTCACTGGGACAACATAATCATTTGCAATAGGCTCATGAACAGGCGGCCCAGGAACACGAGATTCTCTGCCGCACTGACGAGATCCAGTGTACAGAGGAATTTTCAGGTTGAGAGACGATTCTTTGAAATGATTGAATAAACCGTCGAGATGATCTTCAAAGCACGTCCCTGAGAGAGACAGATCATATTCTAATGCGTTTTGAACTCCAGAGTGGTTGATCTGCTCAACATACTCTTGACATTTCACAAAACCAGATACGCTTCATCAAATTTCATACATGAGATTCAAGTGATCTCATCGAGCATTGTGTCTGAATGCAATGTTTCGATCTGAGACATCATTTTCAAGCTTCTATTTTCGCTATCTAGTGTCGCAGAGAAGAGAACTGAATCTTGTGAGTCTAGTGTCTGCAGCCAAGGTGATCACCAGATCCCATTAACGACAACACAACCTCAACACAGGCGTGGGTTTATAACTTTTGCTGGAGTCGGTCGGAATTTTTTCCATTGTGTTGGTGTCACGTTCTGTGACCTTTGGTTGTGCTGCCTTTACATTATGGAAGTGGTTTTATCATTCACATAAAGACTCCAGTCGTATTTCCTCTGAAGGGTAACCTTAGTAGAGATTGTCTGCTTATGTATTTCCTCCTCCTATTTCCTAATCTTCTAACACTAATTTGATCAGTCGATGTTTTTTGAAAAGGAACGTAAATTTTTTAATACATTATGTTTCTCTGAGAATACCTACCCGATCACATCACTATGAAGCCCTCTCACACCTTCCTGCAAATGCAAGCATCCTCATTGACGCTTCACTCAAGCTCAAGCTGAATAACATGGTATATGGGTGGCCACCAAGCTGTGGTTAGGGGAGGTAATTATAATAGTATTTAGGAAGAGTTTCTTCCCATAGATGCTCTTTTCATTGTCTATATCAGGCATGTGCAACCTACAGATCACATCTGGCCCGCAACCTGGTTTTATATGCTTATTTACATCATAGGGCGTGGCTTTAAAAATTGTTTATCTGGCCTGTGCCCTGGAGGAAGTTGCACATGCCTGGTCTATATAATACATAGCTAGGAAAGACAAAAGCTTTTATCTTTCCAGAGGGCTGGTTTCAAAAGGTAGCGGAGTTCAATTCCAAATGTTATGTTCAGGACAGTGTTTTTGGAGAAACATAATTTTACAATACAATTTCCTTTCTTCTTGTTTTTAAACTTGCATAATGAAGGCCTGTATGGATTTTATTTGCAAAATAATGAACATTAAACATGATAGTTATATTAAATCTAACATGAAAGAATTCAACAACATTGAATTAAATTATTTCTAGGATTCTTGATGGAACAAGGCATATTTCCACCACATTTGAAAGGAACAGCATTAAAAACTTGCTTAACTTTCCTTTTATGGTCATCTCTAAATGTACAAAATGTTGAAATTTACAATTATGAAAAAAAGTTAATTTTTAGAGGTTAGGTTTTTTGAATTTATGTTGCATTTATTTCTATACTAGCAAGCAATAGATGTTTTGAAGGCAAAGAACCATAATGTGACAGAAAATAAATTTGGCTCAATGTCTATTGTACAAGGCATTGTCAAGTCAGAGGGAATAATCTATGCAAATTGTGATGTCAGGAAAAGTGGAACACCTGCTGCTTATTAGTTGTTTTTCATGTCTTGCCTTATAACATATAACACATATTTTTTATGGATTGCTAATTTTTACAAAATACGAATGGTTCTGACCCTTCCATACAAAATATACATGTAAACTTTTACATGCTTTATTTTATAATTATAAACATGTTAAAAATTAAATCATTCATATTTATTGCAATTCCATGAAAATACACAGCAGTAAAAATGGCCCGTTACAGGGTAGTGTATCATTTTTATTACTAAGATTTTGTATGGATTATTTTTACTAGAGTGATGTAGCTACAGATCATACTGTTGAAATTTGATTGTAATATTTGCTTTACCACAGAAGTGCAAGTGTATCTCCTGTGATTTATGTGTCTTGTTCTTATATAGTATTTAAATGGTATCAAAGGACAGTGTATCTTGTATAAATCTGTACTTATCTCAAATGTGATAATAAATTGATTAACTTCATAAAGAGATTTAATAAAAACACAACCATAGATTAATCTTTTCATGCAATCATTAAATGTTTTTGCAAATCCTTTCCAAATTGTTTTACACACATTTTGTTTACCCTGTCAGAGATTAGAACAGTATTTTTGTGAGTAGTACCAGTAGTAAAGCTTATTGTTATGAATTTCACATGCGATAAGTGAAGTTTTGTTTCTGCTTTTTGAAACACACTTGTGTTTAATAAACTTATTATTTAGTGGTTTGTGGACAGTTTTAATCAATAATTTGTTTATCAGAGCTAATTTTAACACCAATAATTAGTTGATTAAACTGTCAATATGTGATTGGTCAGTTTGCAAGAGTTACAGCTATGAACATTTAATCAAGAGATATTTCTCTTTCAGTACGACAAAATCTACCATTGCCTAAATGTCAAAATTTGATGCATTGTATAGTATACCAGCTGAATAACAGTGTCAAAATTTGATGTATTGTATAGTATACCAGCAGAATAACATTAGATACCTGTTAATGCAAATTGCTTTCTGAACATCTGAGCATGAAATCAAAGAAAGAATTTGTTGTTTTTGTCGCCTAATCATTCACAGAGGAGTCTTGTGAAAATCTGCATTCAGCTGTTTGCACTATAGACCTGAGAGACGCCTTCATGCACTTCTGAGCCAAGTTATTTGTAGTTCATTTGGCCAAGAACAAATGAACTAATGTACAAATGAACACCTGAACAGGCAAAATGTGATATCCTCTCCCAGTTTTATTTGTGAGGGGATAATTAGGAAAAGGGAGTTATAAATGTTGTTTTTCATGAGAAGGTGTACTTTATATGGAAGTGGCCACTTAGATAAGTTTCACAAAACAAGATTTCAGCCTTACTGTATATACTTATCTATAAGTTGGTCCAACTGCAAACAACATCGACTTAGATCTGATAGCACATACTGCGTTGGCAGATCAGGGTCTATGTTATTTGTTCTACTGATTACTCCTAACAAACTGGATACACCCAAATCTGCTGGCGCATTATGTGATGGCCGATCTGGGTCTATGCAGTTTGCAGTTGGATTCCACTTATACATGAGTACATAGAGTATATATCACTTTCACAGCCTTTGAAGGTCATTCAGAGCTCACAGTACTTTTTATGCACTACTGCGACAGTGGAAGGGGTATATAATGTTGCCCTTGTCTGTACATCAATCCATCCAACCTTGGTTAAGTTTATGTTTAGGTTATTTCAGTTATTGTGGTGGAGCATCCATGCTCCATGCAGTCCTGCTATCTGACAACTTTCTTCACATCTTAGGAGACAGCAGATACGTTGTATCTATAATCAGATTAAAAATTACCAATAGAAACATTCCAAGCTACTTTTTATTACCAATACACGTAAGTTAACATACCTGTCTTAATCTAGTAGCAGTTGAGGTCAAAACTTCTTTACCATCATCATAATACTTTAAGCCTTTTATTCCATTTCTTTTAGACTGATGAACAGCTCTGGGACATAGTTTATCTGATGGTGATAATAGTTATTACTGGTGTATTTCTTGTAAAGAAAAATGGCTTGTTGCCTTCAACCCTTTGGGTTTAAATAGTATTACACACTAAACAAATTCAATGTTCAACATTTAAAGAAATTGTTTCAATATAATGAAATGAGCTGTTGATGAATATCAACGGATTTCATTATAATGAAATAGGCTATTGATGAGTATCAATGGATTTCATTATAATGAAATAGGCTATTGATGAGTATCAAAGGATTTCATTACAATGAAATAGGCTGTTGATGAGTATCAAAGGATTTCATTATAATGAAATAGGCTATTGATGAGTACCAATGGATTTCATTATAATGAAATAGGCTATTGATGAGTACCAAAGGATTTCATTATAATGAAATAGGCTATTGATGAGTACCAATGGATTTCATTATAATGAAATAGGCTATTGATGAGTACCAAAGGATTTCATTACAATGAAATAGGCTATTGATGAGTACCAATGGATTTCATTATAATGAAATAGGCTATTGATGAGTACCAAAGGATTTCATTACAATGAAATAGGCTATTGATGAGTATCAAAGGATTTCATTATAATGAAATAGGCTATTGATGAGTACCAATGGATTTCATTATAATGAAATAGGCTATTATGAGTATCAAAGGATTTCATTATAATGAAATAGGCTACTGATGAGTACCAATGGATTTCATTATAATGAAATAGGCTATTATGAGTATCAAAGGATTTAATTATAATGAAATAGGCTATTGATGAGTATCAATGGATTTCATTATAATGAAATAGGCTATTGATGAATATCAACGGATTTCATTATAATGAAATAGGCTATTATGAGTATCAATGGATTTCATTATAATGAAATAGGCTATTATGAGTATCAACAGATTTCATTATAATGAAATAGGTTATTGATGAGTATCAATGGATTTCATGATAATGAAATAGGCTATTGATGAGTATCAAAGGATTTAATTACAATGAAATAGGCTATTGATGAGTATCAATGGATTTCATTACAATGAAATAGGCTATTGATGAGTATCAATGGATTTATTATAATGAAATAGGCTATTGATGAGTATCAATGGATTTCATTATAATGAAATAGGCTTTTGATGAGTATCAAAGGATTTCATTATAATGAAATAGGCTATTGATGAATATCAATGGATTTCATTATAATGAAATAGGCTATTGATGAATATCAACGGATTTCATTATAATGAAATAGGCTATTGACGAGTATCAATGGATTTCATTATAATGAAATAGGCTATGGATGAGTATCAAATGATTTCATTATAATGAAATAGGCTATTGATGAATATCAATGGATTTCATTATAATGAAATAGGCTATTGATGAATATCAAAGGATTTCATTATAATGAAATAGGCTATTGATGAGTACCAAGCCTATTTCATTATAATGAAATAGGCTATTGATGAGTATCAATGGATTTCATTATAATGAAATAGGCTATTGATGAGTATCAACGGATTTAAAAATAATTTACTTGTGCAGAAATGGTAATGTCATATTGGAGATAGCATCGAGTGACATTGGGATGGCCTTAATTTAAAAGAAATTAGCCACCTAAATTGTAATAACATGTAGGAAATTTTAGTTTAATTTTTGTGATGTAATGCAGTGTTGTGAATCATACAATGACCAATTAACTTTGTATGATAGTCATGTGTACTTTATGCTCAGTGTCTTGTATACTAGACCACTAATGTATATACCCTCAATTTCCTTATTTACCTGTATATTATTCACATCTAACTGAAAATAGCAGAGACCCAGACTGGCCATCACAGAATAAGAATACAGAGCAGGGTTTATGCTGTGAGCTTAATATCATAAACAGGAACAACATCGTAAACCCTGATCAGTTGGTAGATTTTATTTAGTTTGGTTGAGTGTTTTAGTAGGTTTTTTAGTGCCAAGGCAATTGGAGTCAAGTGCCTTACCTAAGGATGCACCATGGTAACCAACCCAGGCTGATCTGATGGTAAGATTCAAACCTGCGCCTTTCAGTTGCGAGTCTGGCATGATAACACCAAGCCATCGCAGCTCCTGGCAAATGTGACATCAGATAGAGGTCTGTGCTGTACATGTTTGGTTTTATCTTAGAGATTGGTAAATATGGTAACATATGTTGAGGAGGAGTGTCCAAGACCAATATGGGTAAATAATTACCAGCCAATTATTTTATAGATAGTACATGTTGCTGACGAGTAAATAAATACACACATATTAGAATAAAATGAGTGATCAATAATGTATAGCAACTTCATTTATTTAATATATAATGTTGACTTTACATTATTTTGAGATACACCTGTTAGGGAAAATATGGACTGCCGATGATGCAAGTTACAGTATCATTTCTAGATCAACAGTGCATCTTGAAATGACTTCCACTACTAAGATTATTAGGTATAAACATGTAAAAAAAAATTATAGAAATAAAACAAATCACTCAAATATATTTCACTCTTTTTAATTTTAAATGTTCTCCCATCACATATCATACACATGATAAAAACAAGAATTTATATTTTCAGGATCAGTTACATAAATTTAAAAAAAAAAGTTTGTATATATATATGTATATATATATATATATATATATATACATGAGCTCTGCAAAATTTGTCACCTGCATAGGATTCTCCCCAACCACCCTGTCATCTTGACCTCGAAAAGATAATTCCAGTGTATTTCCATATTTAGTCTTTTATAGAAGTTTTGAAGTCATTATAGAACTATGGAATTGGACTTAAATCTGTCCCAATAATGATTTTTTTTTCTTCTCAGAATCATTATGGACATCAGAATATTTTTTAACAAAATTCTCGTGATGAAGTTTTTGGTCTATGGAATTACAAATATGCCTAAATTCAGATTCAATCTTTTTCTTTATTTTCCTAAAATGAAGCCTGTAATGCAGATGTCAGCTTCACATCACTCAGATGTACATGCATCACCTGACTTAGTACTGTAAATAAAGTAGGCTACATTATTATAGCTGGACACTGATTTTGGATCAGAACCATTTAAATTGTAGGGATTGAGGTGTTAGGTGTTATAATCAAAGTTGCTGTTCCTTGTTTTAACTGTCATTAATACAAAGCCATATTTATCAGCATATAACTTAATTGTAGTGATTATTTCAATTTTTCTTTCCGGTCTTTTTTAAAATGACTTAACTGTTTGTTGGGAATCTCACTTTACCCATGAAATCAAATAGTCTACTCCCAAACCTTAGTTGAAGCAGGAAACTATAAGGCTGGGATAGTTATCTTGCAAATGTTACATGATACTACTGACAGAATCCCCTGGCAGCATCACACATCTTCCAATGTACATACTATGTACAAGTTTAGGTCAAATAACTGTGTACCCGTTTCAGTGAAAACAATTATTTTATTTGTTCTGAATATGAGTTTCCGAGTAGAAACTTATAATGTTTGATTTGGGAATTTCAATATTGGTCAGAACATCAGTCCTGTTGGACATGTCTGGCATATATGACAAATTCCAGATCTTGTTTTATTGTTTTATTTTCTTGCATTTTGAATATTGTTCTTAATGAGCAGTGAAAAAAAATGCACAGGTGAAGAAATAGGAGAAATTACAGATATCATCTAAGTTTTGTCTTTGAATCTTGCATACTTTTTATTCATTTTTTGCTCACCACATTAAGAATCAGACAATATAGCAGCTACGTACTCCAAGCATTTCTTTCTTTCTACAGTTTCAACACATATGGGAATTTGCATTCACAAGCTGACACATATCAAAATTACTAGGTCAGCAATATCAGAACCACTTGGGCTCATTTTTGTGCAATAACCAGACTTTTATATTTATTTTTTGTTCGCTTGACAATTGCAAGTTACATTTTTCTCATGAAACATGTAGTTTTTCCAAATTGCTTGTCCCTTGGAAAAGTGGCTAAATTAGTGACATACCAGTCATGTTACATCATTTTATACAAAAAAACATAACTAATTTTGAAATTCCAAAGTATATGATGTTCGTTGAAATGTGAGATTTATAACAGCTAATGGGGTAGATAACTTGTTTTTATTTAAAATATTATAATAGATGTTTAGTAACAAGTTATAAAACAATAAAACAAAGAATGAAATGAACTCTTTTAATTTTTAGTTTTATTGTAATTTACATTTTTTGAAATAAAACATTGCACAATTGGTTTTTGACAAGTACATTTTAAGAGCCACTGGTCTATTGGACAGGTACATAAAATGTAAAATAAACTGAATACTGATATCTATGGTAATAATATCTTTAATACTGTGCATTTTTCATACAGTCATGACTATTAAGAAATTTTGAAATGAATTATTCAATGCTAAAATGGTATAGTATTGTGACTGAAGATGTTATCTTTTCATCCAATAGTTAAGGATCTAGGTCCTGTAATTATTGGGAATTATCAGAAAAATTTTCAACTGTGAAAAGCTTTAGCTCCACAATTAATATTATTACAATGATTCGAAATATTATTCCCTATAGGTTTCTAAAATTTTATCTTTATCAAGAATCATGTACAATTAAAACTGTGTATTCATTTGTAACTTCATTTTGGTAACTTTATTCAAGATATTAAACTTAAGTTATTTGTATTTAGTTGCTTTTATCTTGCTTTTCTCTATCTTTAACATGTCATGGTGCTTTGAAGTCAATAATATAAACTCAAAAACTACCCCCCACCCCATAACATAAAATAAAATAAAGTCACCAATTAAATATTTTTACAACATTCATAAATGTATACTAGTAAATCATGGAACATGGATCCCTGTGACAGTGACCTATTTTTAATGGAATGGTGTTGTATTCACCAAGACAAAGTTGCTTGACTGTGGCTAAGAAACTGATCTAAAATGCTGAACATAAGTCTGAGGCATGAATATGTTACAGTAACCTAATTTTCATTAGTAGGTTAGTGTTGTAGTACCCAAGATATATCCACACACACAAAGTTGCATGACTCTGAGGTTAATGATGTCCAAGAAACTGACCTAAACACAAAACTTTGTATGTATCAAATGTGATGGATGTACAAATGGAAACACTGACTGACATAAGTGACACTATATGCCCCTTCCATATGTGTGATTGGCATTTAGATAATGTTATGTAATTAGTATCATTTAATCAGTTTTTACACATGTCATAAGTTGGGCGTATTATGGTGTTGGTGAGATTTTCATGAATCTTTGCCCAAGTATACATCATAAGGCAATCTGTCATGTGCCAGAGCCAGGCCTCCAATTGGAACATGCTTGGGCCTTACCATCAATGATTCAAAATACACATTGCAAATACTACAGTATCCACCATTGCATATACATGTACCATGTTTACCAAATGATGTCATATGTACATCACACCATCACAGCATTCCTTACAGGCGACTCGACTGAGACAAATTATTCTTGGTCAAAACATCCACAGATTTTTTTTTCAAGCATGCACTCATTAAATGACTTTCTTTAACGGAACTTTTGAAAATAATTCCACAAAGTTATCATAATGCTTTTAATGTGGTTTTATTTTGCCAAGTGTACTTTAGCATGTGACTGAGTTCTCTGCCATTTTCCAATGATTTCCCATGCCTCCTTCTTTGAGATCAAGGTTAGAGCAAGGGAAAATGTAATTCTATGACTTGTATCCTTGTCCAAAATCATGTATCCTTGTCTGGATAATAACTTCTGAACCACTTTTGATAACTGAATGAAAGTTTAACCAGTTATATATAACTAGACAGTGTGTTACATACCATAGTGAAACAAAAGGAAACTATAAATTGGTGATCTTCATCCATGTATGGGGTATAACTTTTGAACCAATGAAAATATTTTAATGAAACTTTAGCCTGTTATTTATCTCGACAGTTATACCCCCTGCCTGGAAGTCAAGGTCACAACATGGGATCAGTGGACTGTTTCCTTATCCAGGATGCCACTTTTTAACCCTTACAAATATTTTCAATAAACTTTACCCAGGTCCACACCTTATCATACAATAGTTAAGTCTGTAGCTCAAAGGTGAAGGTTGTTAGCTGAGAAAAGGTCACAAGATGGGCATATCATGTGCCATTTGTAGTAGTCTTGTTATCACAAGGCACTAGAATAATGTAAGGTCTGAAAAGTCACCTAATACATGAATTGGGACTTCACTTGCCATTAGAAGCAAGTTTGATTTCTATGCATTAACATAGTTTTGAGTGTGTTGTGCATAGGTTTGTATCTACTGCTAATTGAGACTGCATTCCTATTTTGTGTTTGTATCATTTTTCTTTAGAAAATGAATAAAGAATCTATTGAATGCGATGTATTATTAATTCTAATGACCTTAAACCTTATGCAGAGCGACATAACTTGTATCTCTCAACGGCACTTTCAACAAATTATTGGCTATATCAGGCCAAGGAAATGGGAACTAGGTGCCTTTCCCATGGACTCGCCAAGGCAGAAGCTACTATGGCTCTCTAGGTGTACTGAAGAAAATGATGCTCATTTGACTTCAATCAAATATCCAATGGACGTTCATTTTGCCTTGTGTTTGTAACCTAGCATGTTTTTTAAGTAACAGAAACCAATTTTTGGAGCCAAAAATGTTTTTCTTCCCCTCTACTTGCCCAAACAATACCTTACAAATCCAGCTCTTTCAAGTTAAATTTTAGGTATAAAAAAGCTAAAAGTTGTCTGCCCACATTGGTGGGAGTAATACGAGAGATGTCCCCTTGGATACAGGGAAAATCCCATCCATACTTTGTTACTAATGGAGTGGAATGCATGCTCTGCCTGAAGAATGTAAATGCTGGAAGTGGAGATATTGAATGAATATACCCCTCCCATCTAGAATGTCCTACCACCACTTACATGCATTCACTATGGCCTTGATCTCCAGGAAATTGATGTGCCCAAGTCAGTCCTGTGGAGGCCACAGTCTGCTGGATTCCTGAAGCAATGGCATGAGGTGGGCATTACAGTCCATCGTGCTGACATCTGTACAAATCATGCTTCCTGGAGGCTTGACCTGCAAAGGAACACCTGCCATAAGCCAAGTGAGGTTACCCCATTTGTTGAGATGTGACCTCATATACTCTGCCACTTAGGCCTGTTTGTTCGTGTGTAAAGCTTTGGTTGCCACTGGAACAACAGAATAATTTGCAATGGGCTTGTAAACAGGCGGCCCAGGAACACGAGATCCTCTGCTGCACTGAGGAGACCCAGTAGACTGAGGAATTTTCTGGCTGAGAATGAAGTCACCGTTGAGATGATCTTCAAAGCATGTCCCTGAGGAAGACAGACCATGTTCAAATGCATTTTGAACTCCATACCCAAGTGGGTGAAATGCTGAGATGGGAAAATATCACATTTGCCCTTGCTGACAAGGAATCCAAGGTGTAATGAAGCATTGGAAAATTCAGATCTTGATTTAGAAAATAACTCACCGGGTGTTTTTGCAGTATGTCATCCAGACAGCTGGATGTCATGGAAGTGGAGATAGTCCTGCACTAAGACACTACTCTGTCCATCCTTCTTGTGCAGACCCTGAAAGTGAAGTATTCCTCCTAACGGTGTTTATAACCAGTCTTGAATAAAAACATGTTACCTCATGTCCTGATCTATATCGATTGCCCTATTTATGAGAAGACTGTCCATAGCAAGTGGTTGAGCCCCCCCCCCCCGATATGTTACATGGGCAGCATGATCATGGCATCATTTCTTTTGGCCTTGGAGAACTGAGTTTTTGAATGTGTATAGGACTGTTTCCCCATTGGACGTACCCTGGGGAGTATCCTTTCTGTCTCTCTGCTCCCTGTTCTGGAAAGATCGCCGAGGTCTCTGCATCTGGGCCTGTGTGAGACTTCCTCCACATGACCATTGAAAAACAGGTTCAACAACAATGGCTGCAATCTGTGTGTGGCCTTGTGATGCTCTTCAAGAAAGACGGAAGTAGAAAGCAACACATCTCTTTCCAAAAGATGTAGATTCACTGCCGCGCTCATGGCATTGGCAAAAGTGTGTTGTGCAGCCTTCGTGCCATTCACAAGACTGATTCCCAAGCATGGCCAGCAAACATAATGGCACGTGAAGCTAGGCCATGTTCCGCTTGTTGGAAGACAGACATGGACACCAGGTCAAGAATAGAGACTATTGCAATGACGTTCCGGACTAACTGTTGCACGTCATTGAAATGCTTCTGGTCCATCATTAATTCATTGTTTAGTGAAGAGTGGGGTGACACAGACACCTCTTTTGACATATGAGATAGTGTTGCTGAAACTTGCAGAGACTGGCTGAGAAACATACTGGAAGTATGTCCAGATTGTGATATCGTAACTTGATGACAATCACCAACTGCCTCATCTATAGTGCGTGCATGGTATTAGGCATAAGGGACTTACCTGTCACTGTAGCTGGTACTGTAATAGTAAGTTGTAACATGTCCTGCAGCCATTCGACATTAGTCAGTGATGGCATCGAGCTGAATTGGATCAGTAAAGGTACCAGGCCTACTTGTATCCATAATTAGCATGGACTGCTTCATGGCTACAGAGTGACCTGGGTCTACTATGGCACTATATTTGGTTGGGCTCTTCCCTCCGAGTGCCGCTGTCCAGCTGTCAGGATGGGATATGTGATATGGATCATTGTAAGTATTCCCCTCAGGCATCGATGTAGGCTTGCCTGGATTCAGTATTGAGTGTGAGTGATCCATATCTGATGGCAGAATCCAGTCTTGATGGAACAGAGCCATCATTTTCTTCTTTGCTGTGCCAGGTTCATGATGCTGGGATGGGTTAGGGATATTGGATCCATGTAACTGGTCCCTGCCTGCATCAAGTGAGGCCATGTCTGTTGACCACTGTTGACCTGCCTCAAACATCATAGAAAGTGTAGATGGGCTGTCATGCCTATGTGGCATTATGCCTAATGGTACCGCTGAAAACATAGTTTGTTCTGGTTGCAGAGGTCAAGGCAAAGCTGAGGCAACATGTGACACCTTAGTTTATATGGTTCGCCAATTTTTCTTTTTCAATGGAGAGCTCTCTGCTTTCAACATCTCCGGTATAAGGAAATTGCTCACAGAGGCAGTGTTGGCAACCATGCTAATGACGTCTTCCTCTTTTATTTGCCTTCCCTTTGCTTTTAACGTGTCCGCCATAAGGAAATTGCTCACAGAGGCAGTGTTAGCGACTATGCTAATAACATCTTCCTCTTTTATTTGCCTTCCCTTTAGCTCATGTTAGCCTGTCCAAGACTGAAGCCCATTGATTTTCCGTCCAGCATGCACAAATTTCACATGGCCCAAATGGCACCCACATATTCCAGGCATATCACATGAGAATCTTCCACCAGCTTAAAACACTTGTACTGTGCACTTTGTCCGGCCCATTGTGTAAACACAGAAGGCTTATATATAGCATATACAAGTGAAATTAGTCAAGTGTTGCATAAACTTACTGTGAAGTGGATGCTAATGAACAATACAAATGTCTACAGAAATTACATGCATGACCTTTCTGATCTGTAATATATACAGTCGGTGACTGAAAACATATAACAGGTCAAGTACATATTACTGAATTAACATACTAGTAACCAGGGTCGGTATAACAAAATGGTAATATCATGTATATTGTTTGATAAAGTTGTGTTCAAATCAAGTAAGAAATTTCGTCTCCAACAGAAAACGGCAAGAAATAGTTAGAAATATTGATGGAGTACACATCCTTATGTGAGAAACTCCTACAACATGCTCAGCAGTGTGGAAAATGACACTTGATACAGGATTTTGCGAGGTATCTAAAAAAGTGTGCTTCCTAGCAAGAACAGAAGTAGCAACCTAAGTACAGACAGGATTTGGCGCCAATCCCTATATCCAAATGGAGGTCACTCTTGTCTGACTCCCACCCATGTGGGTAGACAACTTTGAGCTTTTTAATAGCTAAAAGTTAACTTGGGAGGGCTGGATTCACGATGTAGTAGTCGTAATCCTAAGGTATTATGATCGGATAACGTATTTCAAGAAGAAATGCAGAAACAACCAACGAAATCTGAACTGCTAAAATTTTATTAAAAGTACTTAACAAACAAAAAGCACTGATCCACAGGAATCACAAGACATTTTCTTCTATCAGTTTGTACATTTTCTTACTCTTGGTAAGATTTTCAAAGTAATGCAGCTTGTCATATACATGTAATTGAAAACTTAAAAATAAATGATACTATTTTTAAAAAAATGTAATGTTATTTATTTGGTGAAAAATACAGTGGGAAAACATTAAAGTTTTTCATCACTAAACTGTAACACTTCGGACTGATTTTTTTCCCATGGAATTCAACCCATAACCTGCTTAGCTTCCTTTCACAAAAAGAAAAAACATGTTCATTGTAAAGACCACTGTATATAGGCTGTATATTTTAAGCTTGTGGTACAAAAAGGGTGTGTGATCTTTTGGCAAGCAAACTTAATAGCACATTTAAAGAGTTGAAATCTGTTTACAATGTCTATTGAAGCATAGTGTAAAATCACTTATTTTTGTGATTTTGAGAAAAATTACATTTCTGTCAGTACTTAAATTCATGGATTGGGTAAGGTCTCCTACTGTTTCCACAGAAAGAAAATGTTCATTGGGACTTTTAAATTTGTGGGTTTAGTAACCACAAAATCCATGAAAATTGGTACACCTAAAAAAATAGTAGATTCACAGTATATGAATACAAGCACCTGATGCATGGAGATTTGATACTGATCCATAACTGAATATTGACAAACGTATCATTTTAAAGGCTAGAATGTTTGAGCAATAGACCACAACATTAAGTCTAAATTAACTGCAGGATGAAAATAGGTAACAATGACTCATGTCTAGTACTAAAGTGCAGTAGTAGAGATTTATTGAAACATGCAAGTTTCACATGTTTGTCAGTTATGGGAAAACACTGAGAGAAGATATTTTAAAATACAAAACTTGCAACAATGGAAAATGAAATAATCTGTATTTATACCAAGAAAATCAAAATATTTCAGCACTGACATGTAGGTATAGATTAAACTAAAGCACATGTGAAGATGGTCAAGTTGGTACATTTGTTCTGAAAGATTGTTTAACAGAATGAAAAATAATAACTACAAACTTCAACAGTATTGTAAGTAAAACTAGTAGCATGTTATACTTTGACTACTTCAGCCCTAAAATGAATGGACATGAATTTTGCAGAATACAATGTCTTGGTTGCTCTGTCACAGCATAATTAAAAAACACTGAAAAATTGCTAGAGCAAGAAAATTAGGTCACTGTTACCTACCTACAAATAATGTAATCAATGGAGCATGAAAAACATGTCAATATGACCTCATTAAGTTTCATCACTGTACATGCAACAGTCAGATAAAATGAGCTAAATGCTGAAACTTAACATGATCACTGATGCATGAAAAATCTCTGAACTACTTGCATGTAGGAGTAGTACCCTCTAAGACAAATACACCCATCAAGTTTTATGACTTTACATAAAACAGTGTCGAAGAAACTAATCTGCATGCAAAAACATAATGTTTACGCCTACACCAACAGCAATGACAATACCATTGGAAAAGTGATCCGATGTATCTCCTATGCTTCTTGGTGAGACAAAAACTGTCTCTACCCTAGACCAAAAGGTAAAATGTTGACTTTTTAGTGTAGGAAGCTTTACTAAAAAGGCAATAATGATAAAAGAAA
Source organism: Margaritifera margaritifera (assembly GCA_029931535.1). Classification (NCBI taxonomy): domain Eukaryota; kingdom Metazoa; phylum Mollusca; class Bivalvia; order Unionida; family Margaritiferidae; genus Margaritifera; species Margaritifera margaritifera. Next base: position 2,678,996 of record JAQPZY010001434.1, on the reverse strand, counting down.
AAACAAAGAAGAACAACAATTTAAAACTTGCAACAAGTGAATAAAACACAAAAAAAGGATGACAATGACCATAGTTGGATATGTAAACTTGTAAATAAAATCAAAGCATTATCAAATAAAAAAATTCACACAAGCATTGCAAAAATGCAGCAGACAGTACTAGAGTCTATCATAAGTTTGATTTTGAAATATCGACTTTATTAGAATTTTGGGAAAAGAATGTAAATGCCCTTGAAAAATATGTGGAGAATATCATGGCTTTGACAAGACTGCACTTAAACATAAATTGTTCAGTTAACTTCAGGTCTTGTCTCCTATAAGAACAATTAAATCTTGAGAACAAACCATACAGAGTTTTTCTCCCAGAGATAAGTGTAATCATTTCTTTTGTTGTCCAAGCAAGGTAACATCAAAATCTCACTGTACTTAAATGATCCTTCAGTGCAAGTGCTCATCATTATGCTGAGCCAATAAGTTGTTACCCAGATAATTTCCTGTGTTGTTGTTCATTGATATGGACATAACATATGCGTCAATGAATATTCAAATCACTCTTGTAATGGGATGTAACTACATGCGTGTTCATAATAGGGCATCAGGACACTGAAAAAGAGCATAAAGTCTACATCAGTTTCTGATGACCCTGATATATGTTTAAATGTCTTAACTCCACTCAAGGTTATCTTCCCTGAAAATGGGTGTTAGCCATTTTGTCGGTCAACTCTCTATACCATTATTATTGATGGAAACAGAAATGTATAACATCTTTTAAGATTGGACTATATAAAAAAGAGCAAGTAGCAATGGCTGAATTGCAAAAAGGCCTGCTCTCTACAATTGCTTGATGGGGCCTTAAACAAAAGAACTTCAGTAGGAAAACCAAAGTTTAGAATCTGGCAATCATGGGCCATAACTCTTCTAAATGATGATGTGGAATGCTGGAAAACCAACCATCTCATCAATAAAGATGCACAATAACTTTGGTTGAAATGCATTATTCCTAAGTAAAATAATGCTGTGGAAAGCAAAGTTAGGACAATTGGCAATGAGGGGCTAGACCTCTTCTAAATGACAATGTGGAATGATGGAAATCAAACTGACTCAATTTTCATTGGTCTGAAGCTATATGCCAAATTAGGATGGAATCCAAAAAATTGTGGAGAAGTTATCTTGCAGAGATCCAAGTAAATAGGACAAGAAATCAGGGGCCATAACTATTCTAAACTGTACTAACCCTATATAAGACCCATGTAAGTCTGTGAAACAATGTTCCTTCCAAACTGCATCAGAATATGCTGAATGGTTCTTGAACTAGGCTGGTTACAAGCAACATCCCATATGAGGATATGAAGATAACTGTCAAGGGCCATAACTCTATCCAAAATGGAGTTGAGGCAAAACCCACAAAAGGTATATCTGGGTTATGAAACAGTGTACACACCAAATTGCATCAGAATATGTTTAATGGTTTCTGAGCTATGCTGGTTACAATGATCAGCTTTTAGTGGAAATGTAATACTGATGGAAAAAGGGCAATAACTCTGTCAAAATTAGACCTGAAAAGATGAAACCTTTCAGAGGCACATCTACATGTAACAGGCAATTCACCTACAAAATGGCATCAAATTATGTGCAAGGGTTGCAGAGCTATGTCGGTTACAAGCAACATCCCATGTGAAGATATGAAGTTAACTGTCAAGGGTTATAACTCTAACCAAAAATGAGTTGATGAGACAAAACCCATAAAGGGCACATATAGGTCTATGAGACACTGTACACACCAAATTGCATCAAAACATTACAATTCCTAAGCTATGCTGGTTACAAGGATCTGCTGTAGATGAGATATAATACTGATGGAATAAGGGCAATAACTCCATCAAAATGGTTCCTAAAAAGATTAAACCATTAAAAGGCACATATATATGTAATAAGATAAGCATTTCACCAACCATATGGCATCAAATTATGTGAAAGGGTTGCAGAGCTATGCTGGTTACAAAATGTGTGAGTTAAGACAGATGGACAGACAGAAGGACAGTGTGATTACTACTGGGCTCATGCATCTTGATATAACATGAGTACTGCGTTATACAGGTTAATATTCTATAAGTCAGACTTATAATAATGCCTCATGACTTCATAATTTGACATTATGACATCCATGTTTTGCAAAGTCATTTCACAAGTATCACCATACTATTCTGCAGTTTCATGATATAAAATCCATATTTTTCATAATGTGATAAACATAATCTTAAATTTTTGATAATTCCAAACGAAATTTATGAAACTATTAATTCCACTTTTTTGCCAAAGCTTGCAAAAGTTAGAAATTATTTGACTCATTTCATAAATTTCACATAATGCGCCAACAGATCTTGGTCTATGCAGTTAGGAATAACGGATATAATAAAAAATATAGACCCTACTAATCTGCTTGTGCATTATGTTATGGCAGATCATGGTCTATGTTGTTTGCAGTTGGACTTGACTCATGAGTATATACGGTAAGAGAGTATAAAATGTGATCTTAAAACTATCAATTAGTGCTGATCAATGTTATAGTAACCCTTTTCTTTTGTACAGTATATTTTGTCCTCTCCTAGTGGGCAGGAACCTGTTGACCCACAGCAGTGACTATGTTAGGTTGGTTCTGTTTGTGTGGCAGTGGTCGTCGAAACAACAGCACATGGGGCTCTGGAAAATTGAAATTGTCTGCATTGAGTATTAATAAACTATCATCAAATTTTCTATCGTCTATGAAAAGGAATGATTACTTCATTTAAATATAATTTACTGCCACAAACAATAAAATGAAATAAAGACAAAAAGATTAAAAACAAGTTATCAAACTTACTACCATATATACTCGCGTATAAGCCGATACCAACTGCAAACTGCAAAGACCCAATCTGCCATTGCATAATGCGCTGGCAGATCAGGGTCTATGTTGTTTGCATTTGGACCCGGATTATACGCAAGTACATACAGTAGTTCCAGTCCATTGTGTTACTTCAAGTCAGAAACACCACCAGTTTATTGTACTTCGAGACTGAGCGTATGGTTATTTCCTCCAGTGAGTTAGTTTGATAGTTTTTCAGTGAGAAGAGTAGTTTGTATATGTTGGAAACAATAAATAACAAGAAAACCACCAAAAACCAGTAAAAGCATGGCTAGATTGCAAACCATGAACGCAGTAAGTCATATTTAGTTAAGGGTTACCAATCTTTCAAGTTTTTTTTTCTTCCTCTCAAGCACAGATTGACACATTTCAATAATAACTTATGTGATTATGTGAGCAACAGTGTCTAAGAAAATGATCTAAATACAAACTCTAACCTAGAGAACTGGGCTCAATGCAAAGGTGAGCACAAACAAATGAACCATGAAAACCTAGTTTTACTGATCAATGTAGTACTCATCATAACACAATTACATACCAAGTTATGTAACTCCAAATACAGTAGTACCTGAGAAAATTGAGCTAATGCAAAGATTAACCTAAATCACTGGTTCATACAATGTCAGTGATCTAATTTTCACTGAAAGGTGTCGTACTCCACATGACAGATCTAATTTTCACTGAAAGGTGTCATACTTCACATGACAGATCTAATTTTCACTGAAAGGTGTCGTACTCCACATGACATATCTAATTTTCACTGAAAGGTGTCGTACTCCACATGACATCTAATTTTCACTGAAAGGTGTCGTACTCCACACGACAGATCTAATTTTCACTGAAAGGTGTACTCCACATGACAGATCTAATTTTCACTGAAAGGTGTAGTATTCCACATGACAGATCTAAATACCAACTTATGAGACTCCACAAAAGTGTCTGAGAAAATGACCTACCCTATATACTTGCGCTTAAGCCGATACCAACTGCAAACTGCATAGACCCAGACCTGCCAGCGCATTATGCGCCTGCATATTTGGGTCTATGTAGTTTGTAAGGACTAATCAGTAGAACAAACAACATAGACAATGATTTGCTGGCGCATTATGCGACGGCAAATCAGGGTCTATGTTGTTTGAATTTGGACCCGGATTATATGCAAGTATATACAGTAAATGCAAAGCCTAACCTAGAGAAACTGAGTTCAATGCAAAGATAAGCAAAAATCACTGAACCCACAATAATATAGGTCAGTGACATTATTTTCAATGGTGCCTTTAGTACTTTCATGATGTAACTACATACTAAGTTATGTGACTCTGTAGGCGTTAGTGCCTGAAAAAATGTGATAAATATGAAGGTTAACTAAAATTGCTGGAGTGTGAAACAAAGGTCAGTGACCTAATTTTAACTGAAAGATGTAGTATTCCACACGATGCATCTAAATACCAACTTGTGTGACTCTAAGAGTGTCTGATAAAATGACATAAAACACAAACCATAACCAGAGTGTTAATGCCAGATGAATGGATAAAAAGACATTATCAATTCATAAGCCAGAATAGTTTTGCAATCCGTCCAAAAAGTGGGTGTCACTGAACTAAGTTTCATCAGGGAAGAGCACAAAATGTCTGTTTTTGGCAATATTATACTTTACTCAGGACACACAGCTTTTTGAGCATCTAAATATGTTACTGTACTTCATATTTTGTAAAACATTTTTCATGAAGATATCTCAAACAGTTTAGGAAATATTAGGTAAATCTCTAGTATACCACTCCAAACTTCATTTTTATGGGGAGTATAATAATGATTTTCTTTTTGAAACAGGCTTAAGATGTTCAGATCCTGTTGCACTGACTAGTCTTCTTTGCTGTGACCTAATTAGACATGTTGACTACTATGCTGCCACATGTGCCAGGCATCATGACACTGGTGGTATGGCTCACCATTACCTTTTCTGAAGATTTGTAATTAAAATTCTTTCAGCGTGGTATATTCAATGTAATAAAATTATCAGAACTTTGCTTGATAGGTTCAATGCATTTCAATGTCCAACATGTAGTTTAAGAACCTTCAGTCTTTGCTATCAGGTTAAAAAAACCACAACCTGGAAACTATAATACTGTATGTAGAATCCCTCCAACAAGGTTTTAATATTTAATTACATACCCATTTAACCTTACATGGTTGGTCTGGTGTTTGATATGGATGTTTGATCCGTATTTCCGTATCACACAGACTGAAACTATTTTGTGATTTTCACTTACATCCGGCATCAATATATTTCAATACACCGAATCAAACTTGTATAAATCTCAATTTGTTTTAAATTCTGTTACACTTTATATTGGAAACAACTTGTATAAAATGGAGGCTATGTAAAAAATATAAAATACATTCATGTGTTGTTCTGACTCAGGGGAAATAGCTCATTTATATGGCATATCAATATGTCTCAGCCTAACATACCATCACAGCATACTAAACTTCTTCTTTCCCTTGTCTTGGAAGAAATTTTGTATGCTGTTTTGTGTATATCAAATAGAGTGAAATTTTGTGGTCACTTAAGGCAGGTGGTGACTGGACAACCATATAATATAGTGACTATAAAAGGACCATGGGAGGTGTGGGGGTGGGGTTTAATAGGGAAATGAAGAGTGTACAACAGCTACTTGATCATTGCATGCTTAAAGGGTTATATTTAGCATGCTTATGCTGGTATGCAATTTAAGTCATCAAATAGCAAAAAAAAAGTAAAATTAACTCTCCCATGTATGTAAACACATCACCATTTTATTGGGTACTTACTGCACAGTATTTGTATGGAACAAATTGCCAAGCTCCATCTGACTGCTATCCATCAGTCAATATCAATGTGTTTGAAATTCAAATAAATGCAATCATACAGTAATGTTGGAGAGAAGGGCAGGAAGGGTGATGTTTAGGAAATTACCCTTTAGAACCAACTCAACATGTTAAGAAGTCTTCCAGTGAAAAGCCCATGTCAATATGACTATATTCAGAAGGAGTAGTGATAACAAGATTTTCAAGATGGTTGCCATGGCAGACATATTAGATGTCAGACTGGCACCATTTTCAATTTGGACCTACGAGACATCATGACAAGTCTTTTGGTGAAACCCCATGTGGATATGACGTCCCATTAAGGAGAAGTAACAATAAGATTTTTATGATGGTTGCCATACTGGAAAGCAGAGTGGCACCATTTTCATTCAGGACCAACTAGACATAATAAGAAGTCTTTCAGTGCAAACCTATGCTGATGTCACCATCCATCTAAAAGAAGTGGCAATAACAAGATTTTGAAGACGGCTGCTCTGGTGGCCCTATTGGATGTCCAAGTGGCACCATTTTCATTTTGGACCAAGTAGACCATGTGATGAATGTGTGTGTAAAGTTTCATGGCAATCCATCAAGTAGTTTAGCAGGAGTACTGATAACAAACGTGCTAACAGATGGATGGATGATGGACAACATGCCATCCATAAGCTCTTTGGGTCTATAACCAGTAAAGCTAAAAACTCACACTACTAAATCAACCAAATTCAGCAACAAATAAGTGTGATCTGAATACACATGATATTGCACACTGACAATATTATCGTTTCAGCCATCTCTCCTCTCTCTCACTCACTCTCTCTCTCTCTTTCGGTCACTAATAACAACAAAGGTCTTTTTGAGTACTTGTATTTTTTATTGTAATTGGATCCTTGAGATAAGAGCAGAATGAGACAAAAATTGTACGTTTATTTTTTGTACGTTAGTACTGTTACGTCGCTGAGTATCGCGTGTCACATTGACCTTGTTCGGGTTCGATCCCTTTATTTTTCGTACATGGTCAGTACTCCAAAATAATTATTTATTTATTTTACACAAAATTTTTCGCACAAATACATACAGTATAATTTTTTAATGATCACATGAAAGTTGGTGATATTGTACTCCCTGCAATTAAAAGAACGATAAACAAACAAATTAATAACAAAGCTGCAGTCATACCTGACTGAAGTGAAACAAAATAGCACAAGTTCTGATGGTTACCCCATGCATGAGTAGTTCTCATTCACATATTGCACGATTTCTTCTGACATCCAATCACAGCATTATAGAGGGGTAATTAAAACTTGAGAAAGCATAGTTTTGATGGTTGCTGCATGAACATGCAAAAGCAAAAGTTATTGCTTAAATAAAGCATTATTAAGATTTCACATCGTTATTTTATTTTAAACTGTACTATTTTGCATTAATTACCAAAATAGCATTTTTTTAAAAATCACAATCGGTCGCAAAAGGTCATCCTAGATACATGTAGTTGACACATGCAGTTTTCAAAGAGAAGTGCTCATGTGCAAACCAACAACCTAGCATAAGAGAAGCCATCAACACTGCTTGTTTTCTTTGATATTGACGTGTTGATTTCATGTGTGAACTGATAACCTAAAAATACAACAGCAGCTCTTCTGCAGGTTTGTTTTCTTTGCCATTGACTTGACAATAAACAGTGTACACTGGGATAAGTGATTCATACTGAACAACCACAAGAGATTCCATTGTTTCATTCTTGGAAAAGAAAAATCAGTGATAGAAAGAAGAACTAGTGAACTAATCAATACAGCTAGTATCACATTTTTGCATTTATCTGTTTATTTTCTTCCATTCCTTGAGTCAGTCATATTGATTGTTTAAAATGGACAAATGTTTTGCTCGGAACTATTAACAAAGATGTAATTCGACCATTTGTTATTAACAACAAGACCTACAGCACTCAATCATTCAGCTCAATTTCTATAGAACTACCTTGAATCAAAATTAATTCCTGCCTTTTAAAAACAAAAATTATAAGTAACCCACCAATAAAAAATCTCAAAACTTGCCTGAACCGGGATAAACATATACCCATTCATTGTATGTAACTACTGTATATTTATATCACCAAGTAAACTTGAGCATCAGCTGAAATTAATGTTTAACTTTTTCCTTTTCTGTTCATTTTCCTATTGCATACTATGCATAAAACAGAAAAATGAAATGAATATTTTTAGATCATTAACTCTTCTTAGTAAAGTTCCTCACTCTCTCTCTCTCTCTCTCTCTCTCTCTCAAAATATGGAATCCAAATCACTACTGCACAAATTATCGTAAACTGAAATCTGGAAAAGTTCGTAAGTGGTAAGAAAATACTGTACTAGACATTATAGCGTAATGCAGGAAAAAGAAAGAAACAAATTTTCCCATCGGTGGGTGCAAACTCATGACCACGTGCACCAATATCAAATGTGTGTGTGTGTGTGTGTCACACACTCTATCCATTTGGCCACAGTAACTGTAGCTGACAAGCAATATACCATATACAGAAAGATGCCCAACACTATTCAAAGAAATTAGTTTATTTTTTGTCTCAATAAGCAACCGCTCCAAAGTCAAAAAGAGGAAGCTGCGTACATTAATATCTGCGTGTCTGATGACAGCTAAATTGTTTTGTCTGTATTGTTTTGTCTATTTGCTGTATGTGAATACTGTACATCAGTTAAATACCTCTATATCTATATCACCAAGTAAACTTAAGCATCAGATGAAATTAATGTTTTACTTTTTCCTTTTTCTGTTCGTTTCCTCTTGCATACTATGGAAAATACAGAAAAATGAGATGAACCTGTTTAAGCATTTCTGGATCAATAACTGTTTTTAGTAAAGACCCCTCCCCACCTATCTTTCTCTCTCTCTCATAAAATATGGAATCCAAAGCACTAGTGCGCAAATCATTGTAATCAGTTGCACTTAACATTAGAAACATTTTTTTGTACATGTACATGCTTCAGTAACAGTTTAAGTATTCCATGATTGGCTAGCTTTCTTCAATTAGCAGCCTCATCATTCAAGATAAGCCAAAACGATGTTCCTGCCATTCAAGTTTTTCATGATTCTACTTATGTTTTGAGGAGTTTTTCACCAATGTAAGTTTCAAAAATAATGCTAAAATGCTTATTAATGTTAACCAAAATGTTACTATTTTGATGCTTGACATGTCAACATGTATAGGCAATCTTCAGAATTAAAATATTAAAATCAGACTGATTATAAATCTATATATACACAAACTGAAATCTGGAAACGTGCGGTAGTGGTAAGAAATGTAATAACATGTAAGACATTATAGCGTTATGGAGCAAAAAAGAAATTTTCCCACACGTGTGCGGAAACTCCCAACCATGTGCTCCAAAGTCAAGTGTGTGGTGTGTGTGTGCATCCGCAGGAATTTTTCGGGGGGTGGGGGTGGGGACAGAGACGGAAGGGGGAGGGGAAGCCGAAATAAAACGGATATATTTATTATTTTTTTAAAAATCAGGGTGGGGGTTGGGACAACGTGCCTTCCTTCCACAGACACCCAAGTGTGTGTGTGTGTGTATGAGTTGCACACTTTGTCCACTCTGTCACAGAAACACGCTCAATAACCAAAGGCTCTAATGGTCAAAAACAGGAAACTGTATACTTTAATATCTGCGTCAAAATAATTACAAGATTATATTTTGTTTTTATATTTTCGCCTTAGAAAAATGAGCAAATAATAGGATACATGTGAAGACAATACATCCATGCAAAATGAGCTAAATTTGTTGGAAATTTAAATCTTTGAACATGAGATTTTAGAATTTTCCACATTATTTTTCATTTTGGTAACAAGTCGAGTTCAGATTAATTACTAACAATAATCAAACTTCCGTTGTTAATGGCGGGACCATAATTGCGGCTGTAAAGTACAATGCGCCAAGTCAGATGGCTTCGTGTGATAAAAACACACTGTTCCCAAGCTGAAACTGACATCGAAATTTGATGCAAACCCTTGACAATATTTTACAACAGTGTTCACAGTGGTCACTGCCTTGATTTCTGTAGAATATCCGCTGAAGTGAAGTCTTTATTAGGGAGAGACAATTGAATTTTCTAAGGGGAGGGGGTGTAAATGCATGAAAACAACTGTCTTTCTCTGATTTTAAGTATAAAAAAGACGTAATTCCATTCCATATTTCACTTGAAATAAATTTATACTGTGATGAAAGAACAAAAAATATCACGGTTGAAAAAACAAAACAAAATTTAAGCTCCATACATTAAATGGTCAGTCCCTTACAGTACACATGCAATCAGAATATTCAGCCTAGTGACTGTGCTATTACTGCTTGAGGACTAAGCACGCGGTTGGCATTTCAGTGCAAATTCAGTGTTTTAGGTTTGTTTGTTTGGGGTATTTTTTAAGCAGAAGTGGATGTCAATTTGGATTTTATTTAATTATCTCAGAGAATTACTTTCCTTTGGATCAAAATGATAAATATATGCTGCTCGAGAAGCTCAGCAAGGTGTGCTTCTCATCAAGTCAGTGCACAAGTTTGTTCATATTTCATTGAATAAATTAAAAGCATAAACTTATTGCAAAAGAAGTTGATCAACCTTTTATAAACAGTAATGTGTACTGAATATACAAGACTTTTGAAATTATTTTTTTATTGTCCAAATATATGATCAAAATAAAGATGACTGATTCTTCCAATGGTATCCGGTTGAAAATCACTCTTGACATCTCAGTCTTTCCATAGGTGGTCTTCATTCATTAGCTGTTCAAATGTCAATCAGTAATGTAGACCAGCCCCCTCCACAGTGGAGCTGACATCGGTGTTCCTGCCGAGACGCGGTGGTGATTTGTAGGTATTTATCCCTCCACTGCGGAGCTAAAGTGGAAGGGATCAAGTCACCCACCACGAAGCATGGGGTTCTGAAAAATCAGTTGAGCTGTACTGTATATAAGCTTTAATTCTCAGCTAGAATATTATCATGGAACACATATCAGGGCAAAATGGTTGCCTCCATCAGCTGCCTCTTACGACATGCAGGAGGGCACATTGGGCCAATTGTACATCCCCAAGCTCACGGAAAGGAGGAGGAGAAGGTGAGGAGAGAGAGAGAGAGAGAGAGAGAGAGAGAGAGAGTATACAACATAATAAAACATATCACTTTAACTGCAAGTTGTACACTTGTCAGTTGACACCTTTTAGTTAGGCCCAAAGTAGGCAATATTGTTTTAGACTTCTTTTTTATTATCAAAAATTTAAACTAGGTTTTTTAGCTGCCCAAATCAGTATGAGCTATTTTGGTCGCCATAAAACGTCTACACTGAACTCAATGCTATACTGAGAAATCCAATCCTGAATGTCACTTGTGACATACATGAAGTATGACATGTACACAGCCTCCTCCAAAAGATAGCAACAGCACTGCCTCAGCAGAACAAACTGTTTCAAACTGGGGGTCATCTCAAGAACTAATAATAGCAAATGACTGACATACAAAGTTGAAAAGGAAAGGCAATGATATGTAACTATAAATTTAAGTTTCATTTTCACTTGACTTTCATAGATATTAAAAATGCTTAGAAACAGTGACTTTGCATGCTTGGAAACAGTGACTTTCCATGGAACCTTACAAGAACAGTTTACATCTTTATAAAATGGTTTGCGACTTTCCCCATGTAATACGTTTCTAGTACAGCCAGAATTTTCCTCACTACCAGTTTATTCAGTACACTTTCTCCAACTTGTTTTGACGTTGTTGACATAACATTTGTTTTTGCTGCTACTGGTTGTTCAGCACTAAGAGAGAATTGTGTGGGTACTTGTCTTAGACTTCATTGCTGCACTTTTCAAAATATTTGTTACTTACTGGTGTCCTACCAGTTCTCATGAAATATACAAACATTATTTTACATTTAAAATTGTAATTCAGAATACTGTCATTACTATAAATAAAAATTAGCTTACATCTTTATTCAAATCAAACTACTGCATAAATTGTTATATTGCAAATATCTTGTCATTTAGGCTGTTTCTAAATATAAATTGAAGCAAATGTCCTCAGCTGCAGAAACAGTTCTTGTCATCCACTTTTATGGTGCTGTAATATATTCATTAGATTGATTTGTTTTATTTCAGTGAGAGCATTTTCTTTCACGCTTTTATACATATTTATCTTAGGACTGATAATCGTGCCAAGATGCACCACTGATCTAGAAATGACATGCTAACTTACATAACTGATTGTCCATATTTTTACAAACTGGTGATTTTTACACAAATTGCAAAGTTGACATTATTAACAAAATAAATTTGGTACATTTATTTAGCTGTCCATGACATGTACATGTAATAAAAATAAGTGTCCTTTATTATTTCCCCTTATTTGCCTTCTACTGTTCTATCGTGCATTTGCAAATTCTGTGCACGCGTATGTTTCTCTCCACCACCCCAGGGTCAAAGCTAGGCAAACAAGGTGAATTCATTGTGATTCAGGTCTATTTTTTAAATAAATGTATTTAGATGATGATGTTGATTATTGCTCTTCAAACTTACTTTGAAAGACACTAAAGGCCAAGGCAATGTATAAGTAATTTCCAAATCTATGCATTTTGAGAAACTTGATGGGAACTGGTTGCTGACAAGAACTGGTAGGATGCTAAAAGCTGACTGGACAAGGTGGTGATGGAGACTTGCATATGCCCAAGTGACCTATGCAGTAACCATACGTCACTGACTGACGAATTTTGTACTTCAAAAAATTCTGGTGATGTAAGTCAACAAATCAAACTTGCAATCAGTTAAATTACAATTTGAACATATTTTTGGCTTAAAATTCCCTCTTTTTCGCTGACTTTGACCAATGCTACAGGGCTTTACTTGATTGTTTCACCTTTATCCTGGCAGTGTGGGGAACCCTGCCCCCCCCCTTAAAGTTTCCAGACCCTGACAAATTAAAAATTTTGCTAAACAAGTATGATTTCAAAGTTACCTTCCCAGAATCATGCATAAAATATGAAGGAACAATTTTTTGAATGATGTGCAATTTTCTAAACATTTAAATTCCTGAATAGGAAACTACTTTAATTTTTACATCCCTATCGAGAACATCAATAATGCAATTTGTTTGCAAGGTGTACCAGAGTTTTGACTATGTTGTGGACCCAGCCTGGAGAGTGCTAACACACAGGATCCTTCCACTATGTCTCCACTATCAGATGCTTTTATGGAAATAACGAATTTGCTTGCTTATAACATGAACCCAAACTGTGAATAGCACAGATTTTGATATTCTGTCACTTAAACTGTGAACAGCACAGATCCTGATATTCTGTCACTTAAACTGTAAACAGCACAGATCCTGATATTGTCACTTAGTCTGTGAATAGCACAGATCCTGATATTCTGTCACTTAAAATGTGATTAGTACACATCCTGATCTTCTATCACTTAATGTGCCAGAAGATCATAGACTGTGCTATTCACTCTACATATAATTTAAACAATTCGGTTGGTACACTAGAGAATGGCATGCATGGGTCTATACTATTCTCTGTTGGGTGCATCCTACACCAGTAAATAAATCAATATATAAATATATCAATCAAACAATAAATAAATAAAGTGTAAACCTGGAGCATGGACCATGTAGTGTACCCATCCTGGAGACTGCTGTACACCAAGGTTTCTCCACTCTGTTTCCATCATCAGATGGTTCTTGGGCACCAGCTTTGCGATGTCGGGGGGTAGGATAACATGCCTGCATTTTGAGAAATAACATAAGAAGAAGAAAAAAAGTACAGATTTTACATAAGTGCTAATTTCATGTACAACTTTTGCAAGATGATTAATTATTTGTGGTTTGCAAGCCTTGGGTATGTAAAATTCTATTCATTGCATGATATGTACAGTTATTTTATTTCCCTATGAAAGGTATAGCGGTAAGATCAAATACCAAAAATTTTTAAAAAAGCATTTTCAAGATAAAATTCAGACTCGGACTCAAACATTCTGACATATGATTGGTCAGTGATTTGACAGGAGCCCAATTAGGAGTCAGATGATTTAGTTGAGCTAGAGTGAGAGCATGAGAACAACTGTATATACATGTAACATATATATATATATATATATATATATATATCAGACAAAAGATGTATTTTAATCAAATATGTGCTTACTGTAGAAATTATAAATATCATTTACTATATATGCATAGATGCCAACCCTTACTGACGTGAAACAGGAATATCAGCTATAAAGTATTGGAATCCGAAAATAAAAACAGAAATACTTAAAATTGCATCCAACAGTTTATCTGAAGAATTAAACCTCACTGATAGAGAGTGCTTTTTGGTTGAAACGTGACTTCTACAATTATCTTTACTGCCATGTGAAATGCTGAAGTCCAACGAGAAATGAATGAAAACACTTGGTATTTGTTCAGTCTTAATGTCTTGCATATCCCATTTCAAATTTCTGTAGCTCGTCATGTTTTATTTGAGGTATAATCTTCAGCAGTTGTCCATTTCATCATCTTTCTTGAAATGTCCCAGGTAAATCAGAGCGCCTAGGCAATGTAGTTCCTATTTCAGTGATCTAGATATACTGATGTTTAAATTTTGGTTTGCCAAAATACAATTTTATCCAACTGCAAACTGGAATCGAACAGAAGTGAATATTATGGCGCTGCAATATATTTATCTGTGGGAGCTGCAGTAGCTCAGTTGGTGGAGCATCAGACTCGTAATCCAAGGGTCACAGGTTCAATACCCATCCAGGCCAGCCTGGGTCGGCTGCCTCAGTGTGTCCTTGGGGAAGGAACTAAACTCCCATTTCCTTGGCATGATATAGGCAATAATGTGTTAAAAGTGCCATCAAAAATAAGAAGAAACCCCCCCCCCCCCCACACACAAAATTGAGTGTTTTGTCTTATTTCAGTAAGTACATTTCCTTCAAGATTTTATACCTAATATATTGGAAGTGATAATCATTGCAAGATGCACCACTGATCAAGAAATGCCATCTCAACTTTCATTAATGGGTGTTCATTTTCCCAAGCAGGTTGCTATCTCAATAATGTTATGTCAACATTATCCATTGGATAAATGCATCTGATGTGCACAATTTATTGCTCATTTAATGCATTTATTTAGTCATACATGATATGTAATAAAATAATGGTCAGTGATTATTTCCCCTTATTTGTCTCCTATTGCACACACAAGAACTCATGGCATGCTTTCCTCTGTAAAGTAAACAAGATGGATTTATTGCATTTCAGGTCCGCTTTCTGAATAAATGCATTTGCAAGTTGATGTTGATTGTTGCTCTTCAAACTTACTATGAAAGCTACTAATGGTTGAGACAAAACATAATACAAATGTCAAAATCTATGCTTTTTGAGAACCATGATGAGAACTAGTAGTACACCAGAATATCTTTCAAAGTATTTGTTATATTCATGATTATTAATGTTACTGACTTCTACTCCATTCTTAGATTTCATTAATATTAATTTTCCAAAAATATTTTGTAAGAATTAAAATAATGACATCATATTTAATGTCATCATGTAGTTCTTTACATCGCAAATATTGTATATGACCTTTATGCTTGTAACGGCCAAATTTCATCCATAAGGACCTTTATGGTTGGTATGGCTTGCATCTGAAATTCCTGGTTTAGTTGTCCTTCAACTTGGGTGACAAACAGAGGTCAAGTAAATATAAGTGTAAAAAATGAATATGCTCTGTGAGGCAGCACTGGCAGTCATGTTTGTAGTTACTGTACCAAATGTTTTACCTGTCAAGTACAAGTGCCTATTGCCCTATGGTCAAGAGGGTTCACTTTTGAAACTTGAAGTTGTGGGATCAAATTCACACACTGGCAAGGTGACCTTACTGAAAAAAGGAGTTGCAAGATCTAGAAGAACAAAAACACTTGGTTCTTATAGACATGTGTGGTCGCAGGTCAGTGTTGTCCCTAGCCTGTTTCAGGAGGGCACTGCACCTTGTCTTGATTCTCCAGAGGTACATGTATAAATACATGACATACAGTAACAATGACACAACTTGCATCATTAAACTTTTTTTTCTTCATTTGAATTGCAAGTGTAAATGCTCCAGTACAGTGCATAAACACGCCCTTTCTCACAGACAAGGTGCCCTTGGAACTGCTTTTTTTTTTTTCGTTTGGTTTTAACGGCACTTTTAACACATTATTGACTATTACACCCACTATCAAAATTTAACACCATTACCATCTCCATTTATTTATATATAATGAATTATATAAATTAAATATGGGACTAACATATAGGCATCTAAAATTATAATCTGGAACCATATTTTGCAAGCATTACCATATTTTGGTGTGTATCATGCGCACTGATCTATAATATGCACCTCAATTTTTGACCCAGAATGAGAAGAAAAAATGTAGTTCTGCAATATAACACACGTGATATCATACATTTTAAAATCTTGATAATTTTGCTCCGTTTCATAGTGCGACAACAGTTGGCCATTTTGGACAGTGCACTGATCATCATTTGTTACACGACATTTGAATTCTTCACAATAAACTAGAGCATAACTGTTTCTCTGGTCTTTCCTGTTGGTACGTGGCACCCGATTATGACCAATACTTTGTTGTGTTTTTTTTACAGATATTGTAAAAGAAAGAATGAAAAAGGTGGACAAATTTTCAGTATATCTTTCTGATTCTATGGTTGGCCCATAAAATGGACATTTTAAGGTTTGCCTTGTTGATGGAGTTCAGTCTATTGCATCAAATTCCTCTTTGTCATCATCACTCTTGAAAAGTCGCTGTATGTCCTCTTCTGTCATAATTCCTGGCATTTCAAGACTGAACACAAGATGCTATGTGAAAGTTCAGGTCCAGTATTTATACTTATCTGGACTATCATGACACCTCTAAAATATATCTCAGTGCCCAAGATAGAATTTACCATGACAATGCATCGTATGTTTGGCACATTAAAATTTTGGCCGGCACAGATTACCTTCAAAAACACCACACTGAGTAAATTAAATATTGCTCACTGTAGTGTAACAAAGAATGATCAAATACTGTGGTTTAAGATAAGAAATAAAACAAAGAACCAAGCTTATTTTCAGAAGAAAAGTAAATAAATTGCAAATTTACCTAGACAAAGCATTGTAATTATCTTTAGCACATTAAAGCGTTAGTTGCTGCTGATTATTGTGAAAATACCACACACTGAGTCAATCAAGCACTTATCACTGTATAGTTGCAAAAATATATAAAATACTATGATTTAAGATGAGAAATAAAACTAATAACCAAGTTTATTTTCCAAAGAAAAAAAAAATGTTTACCAACTTCATACATTACTTATTTTATTTCACGATGTGTCAGTGTTATCGTAACATACTAACCGTAGTCACGAAAAAATGTCCCCTAAATGTGCCTCTGATGAGAATATTAACACTGCTTGAATTCTAAATATTATATATCAATTCAAACAAGAATAAGTGAAGAAAAATTTGTTAGATCCACAGATATCGAATTTTGAACATTTACTGGTACGGTAATCATATATTTGTTCTGCTGATAACCTCAAAAAGACTACACTGAGTCAATGAAGCATTGATCACTGTATATTCACAAAGAAATATAAAATACTATCATTTAAGATGAAAAATAAAACTAAGAACCAAGTTTATTTTTCAAAGAAAAAAAATTAATTCTGACTTCATACACTGATTATTTTGTTTCACAATGTGTGAGTGTTACCATAACAGACAAACCGTAGTTGCAAAAAATATGTCCCCTAAAGGTGTCTCTGGTAAGAACATGAACACTGCTGGAATTCTAAATATTATATTTCAATTCAACCAAGAATAAATGAAGAAAAAATGTATTAAATCCAGTTATCGAATACTGAACATTTACGGTACAGGTACAGTAATCATCATATTTGTTCCGCCGCAAATGTGGTACTTTGAATAGCTTTAGTGCAAGAAGTTACCAGTTGTTATGTGTTACGAAATTATGTATCATTTTGTTTTTAAATAATGGTATAGTTTTATGATCTCTGTATAATAGTCTGAGAGCTGTCGTCTTGCAGAAAGTACATATACGGTACATATGACCCAGTATTTGGTCTTGGGAAAATCAATATTGTCGGTTAAACACGAGTCATGTCACGTGACCTAGCACGTGAGAATTTGTACTTTTGAACTTCTGACCTAGATTTCGCAATTCCAGAGGGGTGATTCATTTGTTGACCAGAAATTAGAGTTTAAGATCACAATTCTGATGTGTTTGTTTGAGACGTAGAATAATTGGGTTTTTATTTGATTTGTGCAGTCAAAAGCTATATAATAAGATGTATTGGAGCGTTCGTCATTCTTTCATAGTATGTTCAGCCCGAGAGCTCATAACCGAGATTGGTTCATTGTGTGTATGGTATTCTGCTTCAGTGATATTATTATTATACAGTACATTCTGGATTCAGTACTGCTACTTCAACTTTAAGAATTATACAGCTCCGTGGAATTATCGGTAACATTTCTAGAACTTGTGTGATATTCCATATTTACAAGGATTACTTGGAATTAATAACACTTGGATATAATTGATTCTTGTTAATACATCAGCACTTTGGAGGTTTCATTCAGAACCTACTTCATTCAGAATATTTGGATTAACTTTCGGATCAGTGAACTTTAGAACAATTTAGGACTTTTAAGGATATTCTATACTATAAGTTAATTTTAATTCTTTCACTTTGATTGTTTGTTGAAATATTTTAATATTTTAGGAAATTAAATATTTGTGTTTAAATCTTGAAAGCTTGTTTGAGTCTTTTCTTTTGTTACATTACCCCTAGCCGTAACATATGTACACGTATTTCCGGTCGAGGCACAGAACAAAATGCTACACAGTGATGTGAAATTAAATGAGTTTATTAACATAACAATCAAAGAACAAGATTATCTAGGTCTGTAAATATTATTTATTTATTTAATAAAGCTAGTACTGGTAAACAATTTAGTTACAATGCGACTTGCAAAGGATTTAATATTTCACAAGGATTAAATGTGACACGTGTAGGCAGCTACAGTGCCTTCATCCTTTTGTAAGATCGACCTGGAAAAAAACTTTTTCTTTTCGTTCTTCTATAAATCGCACACCCCCTCCTAAAAATAAGAAAATTAAGTAAAAAAAGTGTGCATTATACACAACTAAATATGGTGTATTTTATATAATAAATGCAATCTCTGCCTTCTGTGTTAACTGTAGCAAGAAGCTTTTCCCAGAAATTGAACAAACAACTGAACTTCAAACCTGTATTCATTGTTATCATCAACATATTTTTCTGAGTACTGAATCTGGTCGACTGGCATCTTGACTCAATCACAAACTCTGGAAAGAAAAACAATTAAAAGTATAAGTTTTTTCCCCAAAGAATATGCTAGCTTTATACCCTGGCAACATGTCAGTGTTCTCCCCAGAGTCTTTTATTGTAGCAGTCCCGATACACTATCTTCTCAGTCCAAATTGCTTTAGAACCCACAGATATGCAGTGCACCAATACTGATACGCTTTAATGTTTCCTGATATCCTTAAAAATTAATTTAAGTAAACATCCTGTCACCTAATTCAAAGCCCCATCACTCAAATAATGCGTTTTTACCTCTTCTTCAGTATGTAAATTAAGATAATCCATGATAATTACTCACTTAGCCGTTATCTTTTGTACTGGCTTGGCCCGATTGCTGGTGTGCGACCTGTGAGGTTGGTTTTGTCATTGCACTGACATAGCCATGTGATCGACCAGCGAAGATGCAGTCTACTAGCAGTGTGTAATATATTTTACTTTTTATACACCACCTTAAAAAAAACCATAAAGTTACCCAGTGCCCTGATAGCTCCATGTTAGCCTGGCTACAGAGATCAGAGATTGTTGTTTCTGATTTAGATAGCAGGATTTCTCCAAAGAAATATCATAAGAAACAAAAGACCGGTTTCAACAGTGAATAGAAGATTTCATATACTTGGGTAGAAATTTGTGGATCAGATCGTAAATCTTCCAGATTGCTATAGCTTAGTTTAGATTATAGATTAACTTAGTTACCAATGGGTGAGATGAAAAGGGGGGGGGGGGGGGTGTACAAGTAGTAGTAATAGTTGTTATTGTTGTAGTTGTGAATGTTGTTCTTGTTATTTTCTGGAATATGTCACAAGGAAAGTTTAGTGAATGAAAATTGCATCTTACCCATGAGTTGCTTATATTTACATAGTATACTCTCAGCAAGACAAAAAAAATAGTTTTATCAATAAACCTTAACTTAAGTGGGTGCTGCCCTATTAGGTAGCTTCTCATTTCCATCTATCCAAGTATGAAAAAGAGCAATTTTTATCTTCCAGTTTTACCTGTTTTGAAAACATGCAAATAAAAAGTCTTGGATTATTCCTTCATATATATTTGAACTATTTCTCCAACAATAAACAACTAGTTTGGAATTGGAATGTATTGCATTTTAAATTATGTGGTGATATTTTTTATCGCTATGTTTACTGCATTAATACACATCATCTTATTTGTCAGAATTGCAGATAAAAGCATAAAAACCTTAGTCAGTGAGCTATTTCTACAATCTTTATAATTACCACAGATGAACATAAAACCACATTTGGAATTATAACTTGGATAATTTATTTAAATTCAAAGACTAATGAATTTTAACATTAAATCATGTTATAACTTAGGGAAAGAAAGAATAACTTGGATAATTTATTTAAATTCAAAGACTAATGAATTTTAACATTAAATCATTTTATAACTTATGGAAAGAAAGAAAACCATGTAAATATATGTACTTCTTTTATATTTCATTCATGATAATTTTTTAACTTGTAAAATTACCATACGATGCTACTGCACGCTTACCCTGATGCTATAAAAAATGTTTAGGCAGATCGCTGCATGCTCAGAATCTATTCTAGGATACACAATTGCAGGGTTCATGCTAATTTCTCAAAAACATCTGCGCCAAAAAATCAACCAAACGCACAAAATTTGCACATCATATTACCAAACAAAACCTTATTGTTTGCTTTGTTAAATCTCCATTACATTTCAAAAATTCCCCAGTTCTACAATTGGTTAAGTAACTCCCCCCCACCCCAAAAAAATGTTCAGCCCTAGAATGGACATGCGCATCATGTCATTAGTACTACTTTAATGAACATTCATTAGTACTACTTTAATGAACATTTACATGAATAAAGGTAATAGATACAAAATTTGAAACTTTCAACACTAATTCCTCTGGTGTCCAAGATTCATATTACTGTGTTACCACTGAAAACAATGCTCAAGGTCAACAAAGCGAAAGGTGACAAAGTGCAAAACAACGATCTTTCACTATTTTGGGTCCAAAGTTGAGATATACTAGTTTAGAAAATCATTATTCCATAACATTTTATAAAATATTTTCTATTTTTTATGCTGAAATAAGAAATCTTTGTATCCAGTGGGCTACTTCGATGGTATTTATTGTCATGTCTTGCAATTTTTTGTCAGATTTTCATAATGATATGCAGCTGAGGTTTCAATACAAATATCAGGAAAAAAGGTTTTGTTTTTGCTTTTTTTGGTCTTAACAGCACTTTTAAACACAATATTGGCTATATTATACAGAGGAAATGGGAGCAAAGTGCCTTTCTCAAGGATACGCCATCCAGCCGACCCAGGCTGGTATTGAACCCGCATCCCTAGGATTAGAAGTCCAATGCTCTACCAACCAAGCTACTGTGGATCTTATTTCTGCATGCAGCAAAGAAAAATAGGTACAATATTGCTAATAATGAAGCATATTATCACAGAATAGGGACAGGAAAGCTTTGAGAAACTTTCCAATTTTCCTTAAGGTAGCACTAAACAGTTTCAAATGATTGGCCAGGTGGTAAATATTAGATTGAAAAGATAACCATACTTTATCATCATGTTTCTCCCTTGTAATTTACAGTGGTGCCAAAAATGCATATTTCATGCTGTATGCACAAGAAGACAATTCTAGTTCATAAACACACTTGTGATGGCCAGA
Organism: Margaritifera margaritifera; assembly: GCA_029931535.1. Classification (NCBI taxonomy): domain Eukaryota; kingdom Metazoa; phylum Mollusca; class Bivalvia; order Unionida; family Margaritiferidae; genus Margaritifera; species Margaritifera margaritifera. The sequence continues at coordinate 2,657,121 of JAQPZY010001434.1, read as the reverse complement.
TTTGAGATTAAGTTTTGGCCTACAATATGTATGACCAGCTGCTCTTTTTCTTCTAGCTCTGCTTTTATTTGCTTATGGAATTTTTAAGTGAGTGATTTTTTTGGAAAATGGTCCAGTCATGGTCCAGTTTCTTCTTCCTCTTCAAAAATATCAATTCCCCCCCCCCCCACTTCTTTTTACTTGAAAATCCCAATTCAGATAATACAGATCTCGATTAAGCTGAAAAACTGGCAAAAAGTATGCTGTAAACAAATCTAAGTATACGATACACAAGCATTTTGAAACTCGATGGTGGGTAGATTGTTGAAATAAAGTGAGCAGTGTATGGTACTGGCTCAGTAGTGGAAATGGTCCAAGGAAATCAAAATTTTGTGCAAGTAAGCTTTATAGAACTCAATCCAAATGGTTGCCAGTGGTTTTGGTATTGGCCCTTGCCAAGTCTGGCCAACATTCCAGTTCGTAACTTGCTTTAACTACTCATATCATAATAATAGGTATTATTTTTTCTTTCAAGTATCTGAAACAGACATACCCATCCAACCCATTTATATTTAGTCAATAAATAATAATTTATGCAATAAACCCATTTTCCTTTGTTTGTATATTTCCTTATAATTTCTTTTTTACCATAATTCTTTCTCTATTTTTCCCTTGTTGAATTGTTAGGATTTAAAAAATACAACTTTAAACATACATACCAGAGTTATGAATATTTTTTATATGCTGTCGGACATTTAATTTTTGGCATCAGCGGGGGTAGGTGTGTGAGTGTAGCAAGAGCATATTAAAGTTTACACTAATTGTTTAGTTGAATTTACTTACGATCATTTCAATCCATAATGAAACTAAAACATGACTGAAATAAATCCATAAACAACTACCCGGTATGTAATTGCAGTATCTCTAAATCTGACTTGAAAAGCTTGAAGTTGAGATTCATGCATACATGTATGTGTGAAATGTTTTTTCTCAGGAAGGTAAATTTCCAGCACATGATACTAAAAGTGGTTTAGAAGTAGTGCAATCAACATGGGAAAGGAACATTTACTGAACCATTGTAAGAAAGAAATGCGTTGCTCAAAATGAGATTTTGTAATATTTGGAAAACATCTTTTGTCTAGTGTTTTTTTAAAAAAATATTTTTAAAAGAACTCTTTCAACTTTTCCTGGTTGGTGATAGAAGATCTATAAGCAAGACTCATGGAAAACTTTATATGTCAATGGAAATAGGTGTATCAAAATATAGTCACAGCTTCATCTGCCAAATTGGACACTTTATCAAACATAGTAACAAAAGCGTTTCTTTGTGCAGCAGTTTTAGCTTTTGAGAAATGCATATGTTCATTACATCCAGCATGGTTGACAAGGGCTAACTTTTATCTGGATTGAGAACATTTTTCTTCTGCTTGGACATATCTTGCAGAACATTGCAATGTTTTATCGTATCTCAGCCATGATTTGTCCAGCCATTTGCTGTTGAAACTTCATGCCTTCTTTGCATTAAAATTTTCATCATGGTCATCTCATTAATGCTTGTTGTATATACTGAAGATCATTGAATCCTCAGAGGAAAACGACAGTGGTCTTTCCTATGATCTTATTAATCAGTGGGGATTTACCCAAACAAACTTTTTATTTAAATTGATTGGCTGTTGTTATTATGAACAACCAATTACCAAACTTGGATAGGTGCTCTGTCTGCATGATTGAATTTTACTTTAATATCATTCTCTGTGTTACTAAATTTATTTGAAACAAAGCCAAAATGGTATTTGTTGTTAAAGCAATGCTGAAAATGTAAAGTGGAGATTTTGTTTGATGTTTGACAGGATGCATACAAAGATTTGCCATTCCATGCTTGTTTTGTCAGATAAGTTATCTGAAATTATATTTTACATTTGTGAATTTAAATATTAGCAAACAAATACAGATTTATTTTTGCAAGAACAAATGTCCAACAGGAGTATTCTGCAATCAGTCAAAATATCGTCACTGTCATGCATATCTGGCAAAAATAAGGGTTTTCTGAGGCCTGATATATATATATATATATATATATATATATATATATATATATATATATATATATATATATATATATATATATATATATATACACATATGTATTACTTAGTCATCTATCTACTTATCGAAATATAACTGTCAACAATTTTTAAAAAAGCACATCTAACTTAAAATGACACAATATAGGCATAATGATGATAGAAACGAAATCATTAAAATATATAATATAATATAAAATTATATGATATAATACTATAAGTCATAATATGTGATCCTTATTAAATTTTAGAGAATACAGTCAATTCAGCATGTTGGTGATGAAAAATTTGGCGAGTAAGTTACTGATGCTTAATTCTTTATTATTTTAGTTTTAGTTACAAGTATTTTTGCAAACATAGCTTCCTTGCAAAGTCGGCTCAATGTTTCTGATTGACAGTAGGTTAGAAAGAAATGTGCACTAAGCAAAAGCTAAGCAGGGGTAAAAAAATCCCTTGCCCAGTAGCCTAGGACAACTTAAAATCAATGCCTGGAAGCCATGTTACTCAAAGAGAAAGCCCAGCCAAACAACAAGCTTTTGATGACAGGGGTTTCAAAATAAGTACAGTAGGACCCCGCTATAGCACGCTTCGTTATAGCACGAATTCGGATATAACACGATCGTGGCATGGCTCCCGAAATTTCATCTATTTTTTCGTACATAATTTTTATTTTTTTTCAAAGTACGAAAAATAATGTGTAAAAAATTAATTATCATTTTGGGGAAGAGATCGTGTATGAATTCGGATATAATACGATCGTGGCATGGTTACCGAAATTTTACAATAATTTCGACAATTTCTTAAACTACTGTTTGTGAATGTTCATTTCAAATGTGTCAGTAGTCAATGACTGCACTTTGATCTTAGTTTATTTTTGAAAGATGTCAGCTCATTTTAAAGCTGATAAGTGTTAATCTTATTATTACTGATACATGAACAACAAAGTCATTAAGTCTTCTTTGTGTTTGTCTTCAGTGCATTCTGTGTACAATCGTTGCTCAAACAATAGCCGACATATGTTTGCTCATTCAACTGCATACACAGCCAAGCACCAAACAATGCGGTGGTTGATAAAAGATTCACACCTGAATTTATAAATCAAATAATTTAAGTCATTGACAATCATCAAAGTCAATTTCAAAGCTAAGGGTTGTTCAAACCATGCGGCAGTGATTTATAAAACATAAAAAAAACCAAAGCCGCCAACGCGCACATGTGGCTTGGCAGTGTTGCTAGACAATCGCCACGCAATCAGTTGACCAGTAAATAATATTGTACATTCCCCATAAAAATGACCCCATTGTTGATTAACAATTATTCTTGCTGTAGTCGTTCAAACAAATAGGTGTCAGAGTTTTAATTAGTAGTTATTTACAATGGATAACAGTATATGGAAACGTAAAGCTTTTACTGTTAAAGAGAAGCTTGAAGCCATGGACAGGATTCGGTGTTTCCACGAGGTCAGATTTAATTCCCAAGTTATCTGCCAGTGCACGTGGGCCGATAAGCCTTTTGCTTGTAAAAGCACTCACTTTGCTTTCAAGTTGTTTTCCCACGTGACAACCCTTTGATCAAGCCGCGAGTTTGATAGTTTGATACTTGTTCAGTGCCAAGTAACAGAGGGTGGTTATTTGAACTCCCTGTGATCTTGCCGCACAATACGATGGATTGAGACTCGGGATGTTGACTACATTCGAATTCTTCAATTGAGGAATATGGTTGACTTTGCAAAGAGTAAACGTGACAGCAGCAAGAAGCAGCTGAAAATTAATCAGTTTTTCCAAAAACAATAAAGTATTCTCATTCGTAGCAGATAAAATTATAGCAGTATGAAATTTATACTTACACCGTTTATTGACCTTGGGACGTACACGTGCATACACACTGTAAATGTGCTTCATCATTCCTTACGTGATTTATCGATTATAATTATTTTTTTGCATTGAATTCAGACACATAATGATCTATGACTAAATATTATACTTTTGTGTGCATATTTTCGATGGAATTATTATGGACTCACTCCTACGCATGCCATGATCGGTTGGTGAGTACACGTGTTGATCCTTTAACTATTCATGCTATACATTAGACATGTATATATAAATGTACCAATGCATGGTTCTCTGAATAAAGTTAAATATTATATGTGCAATCTCTGTTTTCATTGCATGTGTATTTCTCATTTAATATGCATTGATTTAAGTTGGTAACGGTGCCAATGAAGCACGTTGTTTTCAGACCACAATTTACCCCCCCCCCCCTCATTTTCTTCAGCTAAATGACTTGATTTTGTCTTGTTCGGTTATAGTACGGTTCGGGTATAGCATGATCTCATTTTGTGGACCCCGACCATCGTGCTATAACGGGGTCCTACTGTATGTTTGCCAGGATGCAACATAATATAATGGGCTGTCTATATGAAATGAATGGTGTATATTTGTTGCTATCATTTTCACATCAAAATGCAAGAAATTGAAAGCTAAATTTTGAATAATTTTTTTTTCAAATTGGAATAACCTCAAAGAGTAATAATTTGAACACCGTATGTTACTGCTGGGCAACAAGGTTTTTCAGTCTGGTGGTCCACCATATATTTTGAACATTTTTCTGCCCCTGGTTAAGTTAGAATAATTTGAAAATGAGTAGATTTATAAATAGATGATTAATGATTTTGCTAACCAAGATGGCATAGGTAATGTAGAAATTGCAAGCCTAAAATGATTTTTTTTTCAATTTCTTTCCTTTATGTAACTGCTGAAATAAATCCAGCTATGCAAATTCAATTTGTTTTTCTTTCCTTTTTTTTCCATTTTGAATGAAAACATTTTTGGAAATAGTACTCATCACACGAAACACTGATTATGAAAAAATATGAATTTACTCTAATATTTTCGAAATTTATTGTCTTTAAAAAAAAAATGAAATATGAATACTACTATTTTTGACAATATATACTAATGTGATAGAAAAGATATCTTAATCGGAAACAATGAAAGATCGAGATCAGGCTAACTAACAATATTACCTCATACCAGTACAATGTTAAAGATACTATTAACCGGCAATTATTTCATTTAAAATTTAGTCAACGTTGCATATTGTAGGTTTTAATAACAATATCTTTATTATCTTTACTTTACAGTACAGTAGCGTCCGAGATTCCACATTATTTACAATTTAGTACTCTACACCTTTGAGAACATGATGGACCTCAACTATGATCACCAACAAAATCAAAAAGAACACTTATAAATTGAACAGATCTATATATCAGAAAATAAAATAAATTTTTTTTAAAAATCCCCAGCAGGTCCGAAATTAGTCCTACAATGTAAGACGTTGACAGGCCGAAGCATCCGGGCCGAACTTGAAAAGGGCTGAAACCTCTGGCAACCGTCCAAATGATTTTCATGCAATTTAAGAAATTGGTAAAAAAGACAGTACTATTCTTGGCACTTGCAGAAGACTGTCTGGAGTAAAAACACCTTATTATATATTTTTGTCTGTTTTGACGTTTGATTATGGCGCGTCGCACATCGAAAATCGGAGCCTTCAGCATTTATCGTGCTCAACAGAAAAGATAGAGGATCACCGATTGGCAAACACACTGATAAGATTTGTTTCTGAAGTCAACGCAGAAACTGCATGTGCGTAATTACAAACCAGGAAAATGACAACGTATTTCTCAAAGGAATGTTTGCGCTACTATCTATTGAAATTAATGTTACCACAAAATAGAAACTGAAGTGCGCCACAAACTCTAAGCCTGATTTCAGCTTTCAGTAAATGATCAAAACATGAAGTTTATAAACCCAAACTCCAGAAACTCTCATCTCAAATACTACAAAAATGTATGTTAGTGCCAAAATAATTGACCAACATGTCCAAATATTATCTGATCTTTTTAAAAACATGCATTGTGAAGAAGTCATTTAAATAAATACATACAATTTTTAAAAAAGTTGTGTCTACTTACCTAGCAACAATCGGTTGTCTTCTATGTATTATTTCACATATCACAAGATTTTCGTATTCCTTCTCTTATGAGTCGTTTTTTTTTTAGCTTTGCAATTGTGTTAAATGATTCGTTTGCTTTTTCTACATTGATCGAATGACTTAATCCTTTTGATATCTTGTTTATTTAACTCTAATCCAACTTCAAGATTTTCCACTTCATTCAATGAGTTTAGCAAAGACTCACTTAGAACTTCACACAAGTTTTTGTATAATGAAACATTGTAGGCTATTAAGGGATATGTTTGTAACTGTATAGCAGGTATAGATATATAGATATGATGGATGTATTCTGCAGACTATTTTAGCCTTGTCTTTTTTAAAATCAGTATCTGGAAAATATTGAACACCCACATCTTTGTTAGTTGCTTCATTGTCAGTGTGTCTATTGTTCGTTTTCCTTTGGCTTTCATCTGAGTGCTCTGCAGGTGCGCCAGTGGAATCTGGGGTAGGCACAATGGCGTGACCTACAGCTACCTCCTAATGCACTCTCAATCATCTGGAACATATAGTCTGTTAAATGTTAAAGTTAGACACCCGATATCTTCAAACTTGCATAATGAGCACTATAAATAGTAAGCAGGGTATGGTTTTAATTTTTAATATGTTTGATTCTTAAATACCTAAAAATCTCATCATAGTTTCATGACATAACAGTCATGTTGATCTTCAAATATTTGCAGGTTAAAATGCTTCTGACATCATGTACATACTGGTAGTCGTCATTTTATATCTTTATGTCCTTAACAAACTTTTCTATAACTGTTTCGTTAAATCTTTCAAATCTATGCATGTATTCATACTGGTATATGTCTGTCCTCAAATATCTAGCTTTCATGTCTTGTAAATATTTAGAGTATCTGTCAATTTTTCATGAACTAATTTTTACTTAGAATGCTGTTCTATTGATTGCCCCATGAATCTAATGCTGTTCTATTGATCGACCCATGAATCTTATGCTGTTGTATTGATTGCCCCATGAATCTAATGCTGTTTTCTCAAACCTGATTGTCCTTCTATTACTTCAATTTCTTCTTTTATCAGCTATAAAATCCTTGCTGAAGGAAATATATTTCTCGTTGTTGCGCTTTATAATGTTTTGTCTCTTCTTCTGGATACATTTTTGATGTTGCGACTTTTTTATGAGCAGATGGCTGCCATAACCAGATAAGTTATGATAGAACAATTGTATACAATTTGATATTTGTAATTCAAATTGCATTCGTAATGTGGTGAGCCCTCTATATTCACATGTTAAATGGCCAATAATTATTGAGTTACTTCTTTGTTACAAATGAAACATGTTTCTTTCTAGCTTTTTCCTTTTGCTTTTTGCTTTTTTGCTTTTTATGCCTAAATTCCCCGTGCATTGATTTGATAAGTTTACTCAACGCATCGTAAAGTACTTGAATACAACGCATCGTAAAGTACTTGAGTACAATCTCTACTTCTGTAAGCTATTGGTTTGTATCTCTTCTGGATTGATTTCAGGTACAAACAAAACCCTGAAGAATGTGTTTGACTGTTTGGTTGTCAAGGATTGTACAGTACACTCTGTGTCCACCTTTAATGTCCTAATTGCTGGACACTCCGGTAAAAGTATACTGTCAATGTCACAATAAATAACATAAGGAACATTTAAGTGATGTTGATAGGTTTAAATGTTACATTATATCTATTGAGTTCTCTACACTATAACATAATATCTGGGTTCTTTATGGTGGATAAAAGTACTTTTCTGGTGTACAAAATCAATTTAAACAATTTAAAAAAATATTTCTGTATGTTATGTATGTTTATTTGTGGTGACACCAATATTGAAGTTTTGTTTTTATTTCAACGTGATGGTACACTCCATCTTCATACTTCTGAGACAGTGTCTACCCAAACTGTATTTTGACGGTATCTGAGGAGCTGTTTTGTATTATTTAAAAATGAGTCTATAGCATAGAAAACATATTATCAGTATTTCTTTACATTTACACGTGCTTTTTGTTAATAACCCATTCACACATCTCTGTGAATGATTTTCACTGAACGTTGATCACTATGTGCAATGTTAAATATTTAATTATATAAATCATCTATCTTGTATATTTGCTAATTTCATTTACATGATTGGTATGTACAATGTCAAATAAATGTTCCATTTTGCCTCGATTTAATATATTTAGAGGCTTTGATCTGTGATAAAAATTTATATACTCAGAATGCTCTCGCTCTTATTAGTAGGTCCTTCTTAAATCTGATCGTAAAGTCTCATTGAGCTTTTACAGAACCAAACTGTCTAACTTGTCAACAGCCTGTTCTTGAAATGTGGTACAATGTGATTACAATATTAAAACAAATCTTGATTGTTGCTACCGTAAAAGTTACACTCATTGAAACTTCGGTTAAATTAATCTCCGCTTATTTCAGTTACAATTCTATTTAACTTCTATTTTATTTTTTTTTTTTTAATTAATTTTTTTTTTGCAGTTCAAATGATTTCCTAGTTTGAAAACGTTTTTAAGGTGGTATAGTATTGTTTCTAGTTCATTGAGTATGGAAGTCTTCATTTGGGTTTATTTAACAACGAGACATTTCAATATATTTTTAACTATTTGAATGTTTTTGGTTTTGGCATACCAATTCTCCAAGTGTTAATTGTGATTTATTGAAGTAGAAATAGTAAAATATATATTTAACTATTTGGTATCTGTGTTGGATGGACAGAGACAAAAAATATCATTTGCACTTGTATTTGTTTGGACAGACAGCAAGAATTAAAGTGATTCGTTTCCAGTGCAATGATAAACAATACGAACGCAGTGACTTAAGCAATTTTCAATTCATATTCATAATCTACTTATCCGTTATGAGCAGGTGTTGGTTTCAAATAGACGTCCATTATGAGAAGTTTTCAGAGATAAACATGTGTCTGGTATGATCAGGTAACCCTGTAGACAAGGCTCAAGAGCATAATGACTCATAAAAAAAATAATCTAAGCTGTACGACAATATCTGAAACAATCACCCCTTAACTTTTAAATCTGAAGCGACAAGTAAAAAAAAAGTTGTCTGCCCTTTTCTGTACCAAACCGATTTTACTACAAATTACACTCAAGTGGTATGCTGACGTACGAGCGATTTTCAAATAAACGGGGTTTAACTGTGGTGACGTCACTCTCTTAACTACTGAAAAGATAGAAGAGAGAGAGAGGAAGAATATCAAAGTCTGTTTTCCAAAATCACACTTGAGTTTCAGCCCAGACAGTATAGCACTTTACATCATTATATCTTATTTGCAATTCAGCTGTTTTTAAATATTCTTGGTGGAGAACTCCCCCATAAAATATATCAAATAGTAAGTATTGAGATGTTTTAGCCCACTCGCCATTGATTTTTGACTGAATAACTAAAAAAGAAAATAATAATTTGCAGTAGAAACCCGACTAAACTACAAAATAAAAGATATTAACGCAGCTTCATAGCTGCAAACGCACCCCCCCCCATCATTTGAAAACTTTCAATAACTACATTAATATTATTACTGAAAAAAAAGAAAACCCAAATCGTTATCAACTTCTCTAGGAATCGTCATCTTTATACTACAATATAAAATAAGGCATTTATTGTGAATATGAGGGACTATTTATATGTTGTCCATTGTTATTTTGAATGATTTTTCGATTTTTAAAATGCAAATTACTCATTTGAGTATGTTATCAGGCTATAAAACACTACTGATTAGGTAGTCCTTGGCTAGCTCAGTAAAAACCTACAGGTACACTTAGTCTCCTCATATCTAATGTGTAGTGTGTCCAATTTTGAGACCTAGGAATTCGTTTAACAATATACCGCATGACACGATGAAAACTGTATTGAGTGCTGCGTGATATAATGTATTGACTATTCTGTTCATTTCGCTCGTTTATTCATTAAAAAACAATAACATCTCAGAGATACAGATGGTATAGTAGTTAACGGGTGAAGATTTTACTTTTGCTTCGACTTGTTCTCTTTTTCGCCCATCTAGTCTGGTTTCAGGCACTGCGTCAACTTCCTCAGGCATTGGTTCTGCAATTTAACAGCAAGAATGATTGAAAAAATCATGCTAACATAAACTGACCATGACATGGATTTAAATCCTTCATTATTCTTTTCATATTACCTTTTTCTTCATTCAGTAATTCATTTTCCAACTCTTCGAAATCTGATTTTAACTCAGGATCTTGTGTCTCGTCCACAATAACTGATTATTTCATACTTTCTTCTATAACGTCAACCTTTGGTACAAGAGGTCCATCTTTTCCTTCAGAATTTTAAACTCATTCGAAATCAAATTGCACGTCTCATCTATTAACATGTTCTTATCAGCTTTGGCTAGACTTTCCTCAACAATATTTTTTTGATCTCAAGCTTTTGTAATTTTTCCTGTTGTGTCTCTTGCTTTTTTATTTTCTGCTGCTGTTATTATTTTGCAGCTCCCAATGCATTAAATTCATCTAACTTGTGATGGTTTTTGCTCTTCTTTGCTTCCACATCTCCCTGGATGTATGAGGGCAATATGCATATTGTTTAGGCGTTACTACCTATTTAGGTAAGGAAAAAGTACGTTCTAAATGTCACATGTGGGCACTAACTATTTACCACATACAAGTACAGGAAGTAACACACATATTTCATATATGTTTACTTTTTGTTTCTAAATGGCAAAAGCTGTATGAAATAGTGTATATTTTAAAGCTAGATTTTAATCACTTGAAAAGCACAAATTATATTGCTCTGCAATTAGACTGTGAGCGTAAATAGTACACCTTTTAATAAATTCTACTAGAACAAATCTATCACTCATGATGACTAATGATAATCCTTTTATTTCTTGTAAAAAAAAAAAAAAAAAAAAAAAAACGCTGCGTGATGTGCTAAAATGTCTCTGTAAGACTTGCATGAATTAAAATAACCTGGTGAATTTGACAAAAGAAATGATGTCTAGAAGCGATGTACAAAATGCGCGAGAAAACGAAATAGTCTAGAACTGTTTGAATACCAGAGTACAGAAAATATGCAGTATGCTAATGTGGGCGAATGCTTCATATCAGTTATATGAGTCTACATCGAAAGTCAAAGATACACCACAGACTGATGATGCACAGGACGTGCAACTCAAATTCATTGACGAGTGATGCGTCTATGATGCACCTTGTCAGTTCTCCTAGCAATAACATTTTAACACTTTTCTGTATACGCTGAAATCTGTAAGTATAAAAATAAATCATATGTTTTTTTTTATTACTGGTGAAAAATATGAGTAAACAATCAGTGAATGCTAGCGCTAAAATGGTGTCAATTTGTTCAATTTATAACTCTAACAGTTTTTCACATATGGACAATATGAAACGGCAATTGAAAATTTCAAACGCTCAAACATTGAAGAGTTCGCATATTTTACATCAGTGAGTTATAACGCTTAATTGGTGAAAGGTATTAAAAGAATGCACGAAACTGGTAGAACGGGAACAGGAGAGTTGTTAAACTAGAACAACAGAGGGTGAAAAAACAGCCTGGGTTCCAGAGAAGGGGACATGGTGACAATATAAGAATCAATCGAATATTTCTAGCGTCGAAATAATGGAAAATTGTTCACTCTATAAATACAACATTTTTTTTTACGTACGAAAAATATGATACAACACCTGAAGAACTATAACGTTCAAATATTTAAAGATTTCACATATACTAACAAGAATGAATTCCAGTGCTCAGTTAATGAGCGGTATTAAAATGATGCGTTAAACTTATAGAATGACTAGCATAGCACAGTGTCAGAGGCTGAAAAGACAACTGGAATTAAAGAGAAGGCGACATGTCGAGGTGATGAGGAGTTTGTAAAGCGAACTTGAGAATCTGAGACTAACATTTCGGGAACGGGAAACAGAAGATAGAGAGGAAAAAAAGAGGCAACCACATGTTGTGCGACTTGTTCAAAGATGGAAGGTAAAACAGATCAAGGAAAAACAAAATGCAAAGATAAAGTTCGCGATATTGATCACCCAACATATAAATAAGCAGTCAGGCTCATAATGATTGCAATTTAAACAACGGATATAGGAAATTCACACCTCACATTACCTGTCTGGATACGATTCTCATCTGTTCATCGAAGAGTTGGCGAGTCAGGACCCTAAGAATAATGTAAAAATCATCCCTAACACAGACAGAAAATACACCTTATTTAGCAAGGACTGTGTAATTGACAAGCTCATGAAGGAGGTCAAAGAAATTACCGTTAAACGAACGATTAGTTTCATAGGTAGCTATAGTTTCATGGGACAAGTCACTGAGCAAATAGCAAAGCATTTAGACAACTAAACATTTACAGACACAGTTAAACATTTTGAAAATGTGCAGAGTAAATTTCTGAGAAAGGATGTTTACACTTATGATAACTTATGAATCATTTGAAAAGTTCAACGAGACAACGTTGCTTTTTATTGATAAATTCTATTCTTCACTGTTCAGCTTTAATATATCTGATGATGGCTACAAATATGTATAAGATACAATGTTTAACTTCCAAATAAACACACTTGGTGACCTTCGCGAATATTATATCAAGAAGGACACACTTATGCTATGTGACGTATTTAAAGAATTTGGAAATGTCTGTATTAAAATTTGTAAATTATACCCAGTACCAAATCTGGGGTAGAACTTGAGTTGGTAACTGACAAAGGTATGTTGTTGAGCGTGTCATTCGTGGAGCTATAAGAATGATGCCCCATCGATATGCTAAGTCCAACCAAGAATATTATGTCATTTGTGAAGGAACTCTAAAAGAAATGAGAGGGAATATGATAACACAAAATCCCAAATGTATAATGTTTTGAAATCAAACCATCTTTAAGAATGGGCTATGTCACATTTCTTGTCTAGTAAAGACTTCTTATGGGATAATGCAAAATAAACTAACTGGGTAGAGGGAAATTTGATGACTATTCCAGATAACCATGAAACGGTATAAAGTTTGGAAGCTGATATGGTAATTTCTAAACACCCGCATAAGTATTTCTAACACTAACCACTTGCCGCTGTGAAATGAATTCCATGAATGAAAGATGTTTCCGATTTAAAATATATAAATAATAATTTTAAAAAGTCATCGAAAAATAGAAGACGGCGAAGCCAACTGTACTTAAATTGTCATGTAAATTAAAAGATAAAAACAACTACGTCATAAACTAAAGGAAACCTCATTTGAATAGGAAGGTGTACAACTTACACATATCAATAGAGTCATGCTTTTCAATCAACAACTGTGGATAAAGAATCACATTGAACTGAAAGCGTCGTTAGACCAAAAGCCACTAACAAGTTTGAGAAAAATTTCTTCAGACTCATGAATAACGCAGTGTTAGGAAAGCAGATGGAGAACCTGAACAAAAGAAAAACTGTAAAGATATGAGTTGACAAAGAAAAGTACGCGAAATTACAAATAGAATGATAATAGAGGAAGAATTAGATTTGGTAAGTATAATGAATAACAAAATTAAACTAAATAAAAACCAATATGTGGAGGTTTTGTTGTTTTATAGTTCTTTAACTGGTTACTGTATAATATTTATTGTTCAGAATTTAAAAAAACAAATTTGTGAGGAGAGAAAATAAAACTAGCTTTAAGCTATATAGATCATCTTTGTATAAGTGTTAAAACTTATAACTGTTACGAGGATATGAAAATAATACATATTTATATGATACGAGTATAATTACAAAAAGGAAACTATTTATGATATGCCAAATAAGTACAAGGATTGTTTAAAAAGGGACTTTCAGGACTTCCAGGAAAAGAGCTTGCAAGACTACGATAGAAACTAAATTTTAGAATGGTTAAAGAAGAGAAAAAGATGTGTAATAAAGTATCATTATCATTGCCATGACAACAAGAGATATCTCGTTTATAGTGTTAATACTTTACTTATGAGTATATTTTAGACTGAACGAAATAAGAATGACAAAATATAAGAAAAAATAAATATAAAATGTCAATATATGGCATATGTCGTAATGATAATGTTAAACACTTGACTACAAGTTTCAAATGACTTTTAGTGTTAAATGTTTTTGAGAATGAAAAGAATATAAGTATAAGAAAAGCGTGTAAGAGAGCTAGCGTTCCTATAAATACATAGTACAAAATCATGAAAGAGTATAATATTCCCTTGCAGTTTAGATATGATATAGTTAAGCAATCGAAAAATAAAACAATTTAGGTAGTTCCTAAGTCATTTCATCAAAGAGTTGTTAAATCCGTTCCTCTAGAAGTTGATAAAGTAGTTTCACAAGAAGTTCCTGGTCAGTAGTATAGGGTGGGTATCGAGACCCTGGTTTAATACACGAAGGAGATTGTTTCGAATAAACAGCTCTTTCAACAAATGTAAAAGGATATACTGTTTCTGTGATTATTGTATTTTATACAGAAGCAAAAGAATAATAAGAAGAAACAAGTGCAAAATAATTTAATTGATAAAATTGAAAGTCAAATGAATCTTCCGCGATAAATAATAAAATGTATGGGTTGATTAAGTTTGCGGGTGAACGTAAGTATATACCTATCTCAAAAGAGCATGCAAGAAACGATTCACCAGTTTTTATTTAATGTGATCCAGGAATAGAGTTTAAAAAAAACTTACTGTACAATGGTATACTGTTAAGACTCTATGGTCTAAGATAAATGTAACAGAAAGAAAGTGAAACCAACAAATCAAGTAAAAATCAACAAGCAATTTATTACTAGATAATTAAAATGAAAAATCAAAAAGTCACTTACAGTAATGTGTTTTGAAATCCTAATAATCCAATAAGAATGATTGTTCTAATCACAAGTCCTAAATATAGAATGTTCCGAATTCACGGCTGTGTCCTTGAATGTTATGATGTGCTTATGGTCTCCAAAGTCCTGATGTACTAGTAGTCTTGATGTGCTGATGTCAAAATGAAGTATTCCAAAATCTTTGAATAAGTTCACATAAATTCCAAAATCATCAATTAAAAATCCAAAATCCAAAAGTTTGTGAGCACTGTTATAATCCAATGAATATTTAAAATAATTCCTCTCTTAGAATTTGGAATGAATTTTCACAACTGTAATAGCTCTTTACAAGACTGATGGTAATGTCAAAACTGAAAAAATGTCCACCAAACATGGTATATATAAAGATTGGTCACATGACAGAATGTTCTAGAATATGAATCATCTTAATGGAATTCTACCTGTAAACAAAATTCAACCTTGACCTTCAAATTGAGAAAACATATTGATCAAAACAACCTAATTCAAGGACACTAGTTAAACATGTTTTTCCTGATAAACATTAAGATTTAAGCAAATATTAAAGTGAAGAAACATTTATAATTTCCCAAAATATTTATAATATTATATAAACATCATACATAACAATACCAAGCTTCACTATATAGCACGGTTGTGATTTTTAAGGCAGCATATTAAAAGATTAATATAGAGATATATATGAGCTTGAAGACAAACTAGAAAACATATTATCCTACGATCCAAAGATTGTAGAAAAAGTAACTTCAACATTTTTCATGCCTGCAAAACCAAAAGAGAGACCTAATGACAGATACAAACAACAGTTGTTGAAAAGTGTACTAAAATGCATATAAAAATAGATCGCTATACTGCAAATGCAAATATCTTATACCTGAAAATTATTCTATCATTTCCTCTAGTAATCAACAACAATGATTTAAAAGACTTATTTGTGAGATCTACCATTTAAACCAGTAAATATATTCATAGAGAAACGAGTTAAGTACGTTTTTTTTTTTACTGAAATATTTATTATTTATTTTCGTGCTATTTCTGTATACTTGCAAAGTTTAAGGAGACGTTTTTTTTTCTTATTTTTTCTGTAGTATAAAGATGGCGAAGTCAAGATAAATCACTATTGCTTTTTAGTCTTGTCTTTTTTTTCTATTATTGTAGTAACTGAGACATTTACAGTCTAAAATTATGTTTTTGAAGCAGCAAAACTGCCTCAACATTTTTCAAATTTTGCTTGGTAGTCTGTTGTCTAGAGCAAATAAAAATTGAGAAATCTGTCCAAAATCAGCAGGGAGTGGACTTTATCGTTTCTATACTACTCAAGTCGGAAGCATCAGCCACTGCAGCTGGTAAAGGGTTCCAAGGAGGAACTGACCTTGGGGAACATTTGTGTTTGTATTTAAAAACATGTAGAAGTTGTATCCTGCCAAAATATTAGAGAACAGTCGTTTCCTTCGTTCGACAATAATAATAATAATAATAATAATAATAATAATAATAATAATAATAAAAATGACGAATTTATCTCAGGTGTCACGTTGCTGGTCCTGTCAGTAGAATGGAGAATACATAGCCATATAACAGTGCTGGCTGATGTATATATGGGTAATACATAGACACATAACAGTACTGTCAGGTGTACAATAGGGAATACATAGCCACATAACAGTAGTGTCAGAAGTTCATTGGGGAATACATAGTCACATAACAATACTGTCTGATAAAAATGGGCAACCCAGAGCCACATAACAGTGCTGTTGGATCTACAATGCTCATGACAGCAGCCTGTAGATATGCCTTTTTCTCAACCACATTTAGGTGGAAATGTTAACAGTACAAATCTAATTGTTCCTTTGAGAAATGTTTACATTTGTTTCACGCTTTATATCGATACACTTTATGAGAAGCTAAAGTTAGTGCAATGTCATGGAGCGGAAAATTAGATTTTAATATCAAATATGATTGCTTCTATATAGTTAGACATCAACTGCTATTTTTATTATTTCATAGTTTTAAATAATTTGATAAAAGTATCATCTAAACATGCATATGACATTCAACTGCTTATTAAAATTAGTTCAGTTTAGTTTAAACATATTTTGTTGCCATAAAAAGTTAATATATTTGCAAAAGGATAGGAAACAAGTTCGCAAGAATCTACAAGTTCTTCTCTATTATGCAAAACAAAATCACATGGCGGATAGATGATAACGAATAGCATATATGGAAGATTAAATATATAATTAGATAGAAGAGAGAAAAGAAAAAGTATGATATAAAAATGTTAAAGGGATTGTAGTGGTAAAGTGGTGGATTTTGCAACAGATTATTTGTGTACATTTAATCCATATAATTTGTGCTTCAACTCAGCAGTATATTACAGTATATAAATAAATCCATATTGTTATTAAAAGTCACAACCGATACACGTCTGATAGTACCAGTTTAAAAAACCTAATTCCAGTAATGACTTTAACATTAACATCTACCATGTACTAAAATGGAATCATAGATAAAATATAAATAAAAATATCTTAATAATCATCATTATCATCATCATAGTCGTCACCGTCAATAGTCCTCAAAATCATTCTTGTCGTCGTTATCATAAAGTTAAAAGCACAACAAATACATTGTTCACGAGAAAACTATACACAAAATGAATATATTATAAACATTTTGTAACATCTTTTACATTTAACTAAAAGCAAAATCTGCTTCAATGAAATACTCTGGATAACAAATGCACATATTTGTAATGTATAATATAAATGTTATATACCCATACATGCATCCATGTTTAAAAGAAAAAAAAAGATGTCTAATTATTTATCAAAACGTTTAGTTTTTCTAATAACTTTGAACTTCAGTAAGTATGAGGCCGTTTTCTACATATGAAAAGTATTCCTTCCAACCCCCACCCCACCCCCCAAAAAAGTGTATGTAAGTTGATCATTTAAATCAACCCATGACAGTTTTTGAAATAGAATTGCTCGATGATGGCTATACAGAGTGTATTTAAGCATAACATGAAAGTCGTTTTCAATTGATTAACATTAATGTTTGATTTCTTCAACGTGGACATTTCCACCACATTTTATCTTGAGGCAGAATTTTCGTTATATGAATACAGAAAGTTCTTCGGCATCCATAGGATAGGCACGAGTTTTCTATTTCCGCAGCATTGAAAAACTAATCATCTATACACACAATCAGAACTTCTCGTTTTAATAAAACCATCGATTTTTCAAATTTTAACATACATATAACACATAACACATTTAATTAAGTAATTAAGGACACGAGTGAATGGAATTGAAGAACCGAGGCATCAAATTAAAGAGTTAAGGACACAGAGTCAATGGAATTATTGAGATATCTGGTTCAAGAGTTAAGGACACAGAGTCAAGTATTTTAGGCATAAAGATACGCACACATCACACATCAAGCACAGAGACATTACCATACAGCGATATATAACATACATATTTAAAACAACAATTTAAACAGACATTAAAACGTTATTTTAAGACTCATACAATGCTGACGAACACATAGTATATACGTACAATACATGGCTAATTATATACATACATACTATTGGTACAAAGGTTTTCACATTTTTCTCGTACGCATACAAATGCGTGCTCTCTAATTTTATCGTAACAGATTGTTATAGCTTTTATTTTGAATATGTAATATTTGAATATGTAATATTTGAATATGTAATATCTCTTGTTGCCCATGCATGACTCACTTTGATTGATCAACTATGCATTGGTTTTTGACACCATAACTTTCAGTATACTAGAGTCGTAAAAGTAGGTGTATGAAAGAAAATATAATTTGTCCGAAAATTATATTTTTAAGAAAATAAATTGGTAAATTCTCTATACAAATTAAATGCTTGAGATGGTCAGGTATTTACTTGTTTTACGACATTTATGTACAAAACGAGACCCACTTACGGCAAGCACTCCTGTGCCACTCGCCACAATGCCTGTACTCATCGAGAAAACCGTAATTTTTAGCTTGATGTTGGCTGTAAATACACTCGTTCAGTGTGGCGGAGACAACGTTCTAGGCTGTGGAGGATTTGTAAAATCCGATGTAGACATTAACTTCTCCCTTGTAGAGGTAAATCCCATTAATCGATTCTGAAAGGGTGGGTGGATCAGCCATGATAGAGTATAGTAGTGTAGCAACAGGACACGATTTTTCCAGAATTATTAAATACACCAAAATGTAATGTTTTCTACATAATTTGAGTATTCAGAATAAAAAAAGCACCTCTTTATCATATTTTTTGAAGTAAATTCACAGGAAACATTCAAACATGCAGAGCCTGTTAAGTGTGAAACTTAATAATCACAATTAATGTCATCCAGGGCAGGTGCAAGCAGTGTGCTTGAATAGGAAGCCATTTTCAGAGGGGCACCAAATCAGAGAAGAAAATGGGCGCAAAAATCAGACAAGGGAGCTAAAACGAAACAAAACCTTTGTTTTTCTTCATCTGAAAATCTTTTTATTTTATAAATGTTTCCAAACTTTGAATACAGATGGGGAGGGGGGGGGGGTATGTCTGTTTTGGACATGGCGCCATATTGCCTCACATTGGCCCTGATGTCATCAGTTGTCACCAGTCAGTGATCACTTGTGAAGGAAACTAAAAATTCATATGGATTTTATTTTTTACAAAATCTTGGCAGTGAACTACGAGATACATACCTCTTCCTTCTTCATTGAATTGTCATACACTGGCTTGCATTAATTAATCACAATGGCTCAAGAAGTATATTTTCTTTCCTGCCAGTGATGCCATTGATGATCATTCTGATCCTCAGACTCCAAAGAAACAGAAAGTTAGTAACAATTGTGATGAGAAGGAGAATAAATCTCCTAAAGTTGTAAGAAATCTTAAGCATCAGTTTGCTGCACGAATAATGAACAATCCCAGTTATGAGATCATGACGCAAAAAGAATGACTCTTGAGATTTCAGTTTTGACTCATGAGATTTTCATTTTGACTCTTGAGATTTTGGTGTCAAGGGTCAAATGACTCTTCAGTTTGAAATCTATTGAGAACTCTGCATGATATTTCGATAGAAATGGCTATTAAATGATCAGTAAAGTACTTCAATCATACATGGGGGAAAAAGTTTGGAATGTCTCATGTATGTTGATTTATGTGATCAGTGACAGAGCATACCAACAGAGAAAAATAAAATTAGTATGGAATCTGCAAGGGGGCAGATTTCAAACAGCGCAAGTTAGTCTCCTTGTGTTCATTTGTAGAAGGGGAGTAGATGCTGTCAATAGTTTTCCTTTTTCACTGAAAGAAATGAGTGCCTGTGGTTGCTGCAGTTGTTTTGCTTCTGCCTGAAGCACAGTCAGAGGGATTCAGTTGTTAGTCATCTCCACCAATGCACCTGGACCTGTTCTAGATAAGATTTTCCTTGCACAAGGAAATTGCACTATTTTATCTTGTTTTGAATATAACACTGTAATGCCTTCCATATGTAAGTGAAGATGTAAAGTTGGTAATAGGACGTTTTTAAAGCATTCATGCATTGCAAAACAAAGGGCATGGTGACTAAGATGGCTCTTTCATCTGATCAAATGGAGCAGCCTGAAATTGCCAAAATGGTTGAATTAGAATCACTGACGACTAGCAAGTATTTTTGTTATCTTTCGTGGATGAGAATCACGATACGTTTCAATACATGGCACAGGAGTATCATTTCACCCCTGGTTGTGAGCCCTTCTACAGCAGAATGTGAATGAGGGTTCAGTCTCATGAACAATATCACAAGTATAAGGGACTGACCTTTTAATTTTTTGGGAGTGGGTGGGTGTGCCAAAATAATAGTAAAATAATATGGCATTGTCAGGCAAGTGGATTTTAAGTTGGGGCAAGTGATTTTTTTTAAAGCTACTTGCCCAGGGCCTGTGTCTGACAAATATTTTCTTTCAGCAGTGTTTCATTGGCACTTAATTTTGTGGATTTGTCAAATAATAAAAAAAAAGCTTACTAAACATTGAGTGATGATGACAAGATAGTACTGATATTCAGTTCCATGCTTTTTTGAGCAAACATGCTTGCAGTGATTAGGTTGATTAGGTAGGTCATTCAAACACATAGCATAAATTCAGAGATCTGAAACAGAGAAGATACCAACATCCTTTGGCACATATGTACAGGAGTCAATTTAGCCATGGTCAATGGGTTTTGAGGATAACCAGTTAATACTGATAGCCACATGCCCACAGAGCCAGTTCAAGTTTCCAAAGTCGTAAGGCCATGTAAGCTTCAGTGTTGCCTCTTGAGCAAGCCAAGGGGTGATTTTCTTATCTCAAACTGCCAGTAACAAATCTCATATCTTGATCATTATAGGGAGACAGAGGTACACAAAACATATACTTGAAAGCTCAACCAAGGTGCAATACTGGAGCTTATGGTATGATCCAGTGTCCATTGTGTGAATGTCAACAATTGCTATTTTAAATTTCTCAAAAACCACTGGACCAGTTTTGACAAAATTTGGCACAGAGCATCCTGGCATGAAGGGCTTTCAAAGGACAAGGTTGGATAAGGGCCGATTTTGGTCCCCAAATTATTAATAAATTAAAGTGTTTGTAAGAGTATTTGTTATTGTTTTACCATAATCACTGTATGTCAATTACCACATAAATACACATGATACAATGATATACTGAAATGAGCTGTTAATTTCATTTGTACTTATCTGTAATGAGCAGAAAAATGAAGACAAACTGTGTTTATAGCTCACCCATATTAATGTCTGTTGCCAGATGGCCTATAGAAAGTCTGCTTGGCATATAACAAAAACAACATTTTCTTTTTTCTTTAAACAAAATTCACAGTCAGTTGGTGATTGCCATTTGTATGGAAGATTGTATTTTTTTTGTTTGTTTCTGGTCATGTTTTAGGGCATTCTTTAGGCCCTCCAAAAATATGTGTTTCTGGTAATGCCTTGAGAAAAAATAGACAGGTAGGCTTTTTTTGTGTACAGTACACTCATCGTGTTTATATGATTCACCACGAAAATTGCGTGGGCGTGGAGAAAGGGCAGGGGATTGAGTGTCCACTATGAGTAGTTTAAGTCCAAGCAGTCTGGTGGATTTTCACACTAATTTAGTGAAAATCCACTCAGTCTAGTGGAAGTGCGTGACGGATTTTATTGCAGTCGTCGTGAGTCATAGTGGGTTTTATGACACCCCTCGCTGATTCTATTGTATTCGCTCTGTGAGTCGACACACTAAACAAACAGATGGGAGAAACTCCGACACCGTAAACCAAACATTGCAGGTATCAATTTCATACCTTTACCTGTACCTTTACAGTGGTAACATTTCCTGTGTATTTATCAGTAGCCTGGCTGAGGATACATACAGACGAACGCGCGTAACGTAGAACAAATGAGGTTTTATATTTCTTGGATATCTTTCCACCCCTGTCCATGACAAAGCGTACATCAGAAATAATTGCTTAGCTACAACGTACATCCCTGCTGATTTAATACATGTATATGTACCTGTTAGCATATACAGATGAGGAAATTGACATTGTTCTGCATCAAGCGGTAACTTCGAGGTTCTCAATAAATGATATTTCATAAAAGTGTGTTGTGTACTGGTTATTAATTTGTCAGTTTCCTTTTAATTTCTATATCATTTCCAAGACCCACCTTGAAGAAATCATTGAAAGCAGTAATACATATAGAACTCGAAAAGAGATTACAAACGAACGCCGTAATATTTATATCGAACATGTACGATCATGAAAACTGGCACATTATGACATGTATGTCATAATTCTTGCCAAAGTATATTAAAATAAAAAAGATACAGGAGCTATACCTTGGAAAGGTTCTTCTGTACTGTTACCCTTAAACTTTTAAAATAACATTGTTTGTGAGACAGTACGGCAATTTTTAAATGCACGGAATTGTGTACACTGTATTGACTGTTGTGCTCTATCAGTGGCCATTGATGTCATAAACAAGTGAGTTCAATGAGAAAAAAAGTTATTTCCTGTCCACACTTTTTTCACGAATCTGGCTGAGGAGTATCATTCTTACTTTGAAGCCAGCCGCTATGCCTGTTGCTGTAGCTTCCTGCCTCGAGTCAACAACAGTCCGTCATGACAGTTTCTACATGTCATCAGCTAATGTTCAATGTCGCGCTTCGATGTTTCAAAATGTACAGTACAATAACTGTTGAATGAAAATATCACAAAATCACACACCTTAAAACTAAAAAGATGTTAGTTTGTGAAAAACAAATTTGGACTGAGAAATGCATTTCACTTAAATTTAGGGGGTGGGGGGAGTGTACTGGCCTTGATGCACGTCTAAACTATCTACAAATCAGAAGAAGTGTAGTTGTTTTAAGCTATATCCCATCTCCTCAGTCTCTCTTTCTCTCCCAGCCTACAACCCCCCCCTCCCCACTCTGTAGCGTAATAAGCAAATAGAGTTGAAGTCTTAAATGACTTAAATTAGAACAATTCCTAGCAGCTACTGGTCAGTGTCGCGCTTCTATGTTTAAAAAAAAAACAAACCACTGTTGAATAAAAATGTTTCTTGTTATCGCAAAATCAAACGCTTTAAAACTAAGAAGATGTTAGTTTGTGAAGAGCGAATTTAGACAGAGAAAGTCTCAGAAACACATAGCCGTTAAGTGTTGATATTATAGCGTAAAACTGGTTTCTAGCGGTATATAAAGCAAACTATGTATAGTATTGTTATTTTCCCGATAAGGAAACAAGCATTTAAATGTAACAAGCTGCAATGGTCCTGAGTCATGTACAATTATTAATATTTTATTTTCTAAAAATCACAACAAGTGTAATTTTGTTAAAGCTAAATCCTATCACACCCGCACTCCCAGTAGCACATAGAGTAGAAGTTAAATTACTTAAATCAGAATACAAATATGTCATGGGAATATTGTTATGAAAACACCAAGGGTTTCTGTTTAATGAAGCCAATTCAGCTGGCATAACATCCTGTAATGCAAGCGCTAGAAAGACGTGAATGAAACAGCGTTAGATAAACAAGTAGCGAGTCAACCCTGCCTCTGGGCATAAGCGGCAACTTCAGTGTGTTTTCTCAATAAATGATATTTCATACAGAACTTCTTGTACTAGTTATTAATTTGTCATAGTTTTTCTTTAATGTCTACACAGTCTCCAAAACCTTCTTTAAAGAAATTATTGAAAGCAGGATACAAATACCTTTATCTGTAGACTTAGAAAAATGACTGATTATTTCAGAGTATGATAATTTTTAAATGAGCCGAATTCGTCTACACAGTATTGAAGGTTGCTCTCTTTCAGTGGCTGTTAATGCCATAAACGAAGTGATTTTTTATGAAAAAGGTTACTTTCTTCGTCACTTTATTCGTGAATCTATCATCAAGCAGCAGCCGAGGAGTGACATTTTTACTTTGACGTTAGCCGCTACGCTTGTTAACAATGGCCATTCATGAAGTGTTGAGCTTCTATCTTATTTTTTGTAGCCCCGATGTTTCAAAAGAAGCATTAACTTCTGAATGAAACTATTTTTGTTGCGTGTCGAACAACACATTTTGGACTTATAATATGGAGTGAGAAACACAATGTGGTCAAGTTGTGATATTTTTGCGTAAAACTGGTTTCTAGCGGTATATAAATAAACCATATAAAATTTGTATTCTCCCAATTAATCTTGCAACGCAGCGCATATAATACAAATCTATCGCAGCAACACAAAGCTATTACATGTTTAAGAAAGCTGTATTACACTACAAGCTTTCTGTTGTTTTTTTTTTAAATGCATCTTTTTTGTAATAAAATGTGTTTATCACATGCAAACAAGAGAGAGAGAGAGAGAGAGAGAGAGGAGAGATCATGTACCATAACTTTCGATCGATGTTAGCCGTAGCTTTTATCGCAAACTTGGAAACAGGCATTGCTAATTAGAGAGTATGCATTTTAGAAATGTGCCTCGTTCATCTTCATTTTGGAATTCGTCTACTGACAAAATTTAGAAATACAGTTTTGATTCCACTCTTTACAGAAGTAAGTTAATATGTAAATCGCTGCTTGGCAATTCATTTTGTATTTAACAAGAATTTATATAATTCATTGGGATTTTCACCTGCTATTAGTGTACTTTGTCTTTTTTTCTTATTATCTATTGTCGAATCTGGTCATAATTAACCATGTACAAACTTAATGCTTCAGAAATTTAATAGACTGAAAGTCCAGTCAGAGAGCATTACTGCAATAATCAAGGTGGACCTGACAATATTTGCGACCACCTTAGAATTAATATGAACGGTTCAAAATGAACAGCAAATAATTGGGATTTACAACCTCTGAAGCCAAAACTTTTCCACCTCCAGGTCGGAGTAGTTAACGAAAAATAAGAAGCCACATGTTTACAGCAATGAGTGCAATAATAGAGTTAGATTTTATAGTCTTGGCAAACACATGGTGTCACAATTTCGGGTGATGTACAAGGCATTATTGATCGATATGAAGTGTTCAGCTGGCGTGTAATTCAGTACAAGTTAAACAAGGGGAGAAAGAAGTAATTCCAAAGCACAAAATAAATGGCTAAAACACGGTATTGGTGCTGATAAAGGAATTTTCATGTTATATGCATGAAATAGAAAAATTAAACAAGATATGAACCAATTTTAAAGATTGGTAAGCCTGGCATATACCTCTCTTACTTTCCTGAAAATTTCAAGAGGTTAGTGTAACCCATTGTTGAGATATGCATGGAAACAAGCTCTAAAAATGGCCATTTTTGAGCGTTATGTAGTCTCACTTGAAAAAAGCTTGAATATAAAATAGAGAATTCTCTAAATATCATACTGAAATTATGCATTTATTGGTCTGGTTTTATGCGGAATTCTATCCTGCAAATATTGCTTCTTGAATTAAAGAAATCGGTAAAATATTATGGATTTTATAAGCAAAATACCGTCAGTAGAAGTTTTGTTTCAACACTGAAATTCAAACACTAATCTGTTGTTATATGCCAACATTTTGTACAAAATAACATTCATTATAACTTTTATTGACATCTAGAACTCGACTTTATATTATAATAAGTAGTAAAACCATTTAAATCACATGGCTAGCCAAGATATTCGATTGAGAGCTTGTTCTTTGTCAAACTTTCCAGTTCTAAATTTTGTAGTGTCTGTAACCTTTACAAGTTTATATGGCAATAATTTTGTTGTTTCATTATGGAAAAGTATAAATCCTACAAAGGCTCATGTGTATCCATGTGATGTCTAAGTTGGCCAAAATTGGTGGTGCTGTATTGTACCATTAAAAAACAGCAACTCAATAAAAAAAGTTACAGACACTACACAAACAGGTATAAAAATGAAAGATAAAAGTATTGTTCTACTTGTCATTAAAACATTGTTTTTCTCAATAGAAAGTTCCATCTTATGTGATGTAATGTTGCATCATCTATTTACCTCTGCAGCCAAGAGCAAAAAAGTGATGCAATAACTCTCTTGATTGAATATTGCATCATTCTTGCAGCACTGTCTGTTTGAGTAATTTACTACAAGACAATGTAACCTGAATTTCTTATCCTAGAAGAAGCTGCCTAATTACTTTTTCTGTTCTTTACCATGGTACATCCCTAAGACATGGGAAGACGACAAAAGCAAACCTCTGGGAACAACTCTGGTAAGTTTGTATTGAATGGTAAACCACACTCTTAAATTGTAGTGTCTGTAACCAATATCCCCTTTTTATACTGTCTATGACTTTATCCCTGTTTTTTTTTTAAAAAATGAAGCCAAATTATGTTTCCTATTACAGTATTGATGTGTAAGGCTAAATTTTGACATATTGTCTGTCTGCAATTTGTAATATTTTGGTATATTTATAGTTTCTTTCATCTAGATTTCTGATAACAGGCAACATTTTCAGTGATTTCTTACAATATGCAATTGAAACTGAGTATTTTTGCATTCCATATCATTAGACTAGTAAATTCAAACAGAAATATTATGAGAATTCAATGAGCTCAGACTTAGTATTGGATACATTGCTGATATTGTCAAATGGTTACAGACACTACTAGACATGTGAATTGACCCGACTGTTGTTTACATTATTAAGGAAAGTGTGCAATCATTGTAAATGCTAGAACATTGAATAATCATCAGGTTTTATGCTATTTCTTTTTCAATCAGATACTTTTCTTTAAGAATCTACAGGTTATTCCAGTTTGCTTATGTATGAAAGCATATTGCGTACTCATTACAAGTATGTTTTGTAAAGTCTAAATTTCATCCGTATACATAGAGGAACAAAAATGAGAATGAAGTTGTTTGCTTTTAGGAAGCAAAGATAAGCCAGAAGAAGATGAACAGAAGATTAAAGCTAGAAGGGAGAAGACGAGGCTAAAGGTACAAGCCTGGAGAAAAAAACAGAGGGAAAATAAGGCGAAACATGAGGAGCTAAAAAGGGTTGATAGAGAAAGAAGAAAAGATGCAAGACTACTAAAAAAACAGCAATCACTTTCCGATTCAAATCTTCAACAAGAATTAAGAAGGAAAAAACGTGAAGAAATGAAAAGGTATCGCCAGAAAAAGAAAGAAAAAGCAGCCCTGGCAATATCGGTTAATAAGAGTGTTGATTTAAGAAGTCCGAAAACTGCTGAATTAAGTAGAAAGAAGAAAGAAGCTGTGAAAAGAACCCAAGCATGGAGAATGCGTATCAAACTGAATGAAAGTATACAGCAAGAGTGTATTCAGACTGATTGTGAAATAGGAAATACTGGGTCAGCCAGAGATTCACCAATGAATAAAGTGTTACCTAAAGCAACTCTGTACAGACAATTAAAAAAGGTAAAGGAAGTATTACCAAATACCCCAAAGAGAAAAGCAGTCATCATAAGTAAATTAATTGAATCTCCATCAACATCAAAGTTTCTAAATAGGAATATAATGATAATGACACCGGATTGCAGAAAAAAACTTGAATTGACAGATACTGTTATACAATCTGTGTCAGAGAGCATTTCAGAAGTGAAAACAAGGAAAGGGGGTGCAAAGAAACATGCATACAACATCATTTGTGACGCATTACTGAAGAAATATAAAAGACACAGACTAAAAAAGTATTTCAAAGTATCAGTGAAAGGGCAAAAACCTAGTTCTACATGGTGGGAGACGAAACAAAGAAAAAGAAGAAGGGATGCACTTAACTCTCCATTAAAGAAATCTGTGAAAGATTTTTTTCTAAGTCCAGAAATCAGTAGGGAAGTGCCTAATAAACGTGAAACTGTGAAAGTAAGAAAAGGTGGTCAAAAAGAAATACTTCAAAAACATGTGATGACTATGACATTAGAAGAAGCCTACAAAGACTACAAGTTAAGGAACCATAGTCACAAAATAGGATTAACTTCATTTTCTAAATTGAAACCAGTGAATGTTAAAAAGGTGTCTGAAACAAGCAGAAGATCATGCTTATGCCAAAAGTGCTGTAACGTGGCCCTAAAAAGTGAGGCACTAACAAATGTAAAAAAAGCAGTGAAAGAAAATGGAGATTTGGATGAAATTTCAGTAGATAAGAAAAGCTTAAGTGATGCTACTTTTTGTAAATACGACACCAATCCAGCTATTAAATGTTTAAGAAGAGAATGCAAACAATGCGGTGTGAAATGTTTGCAGAGTTACCTTAAACCATTTGTTGAAAAGTATAGTGACAGGCAGATATCATGGCATCAATGGGAAAGTATAGAAATAGCAAAAGATGATAAAGTAAAGCGTTGCGTCTCCTGTGTGCCTAAAGAAACAGACATAAAAACATTAATTACATGCTTAGAAACTGACATGCAAGAGTATCCAGAGCACGTTTTCAGGGCCAAATGGCAACAGCAACAGATGGGAATTTGTGTTGATAGAATTGGTGAGGGTTCTATTGCTATGGTCATGGACTTTAGTGAGAACTATGGGTGTGTTTTTCAAAGTGAAGTACAATCTGGATTCTTCGACAGGAACCAAGTTACAATACATCCAATCATGTGTTACTATACAGAAAAACAGGGAGAAAAAGAATTCAAGATAAAGCATGCCATTATTGGCATCAGTGAAGAAACCAAACATGATGCAGACTTAGCTATCACTTTTGAGAACAAAGCTATAGAAATTCTGAAGAAGAAAGGTGTGAAAGTAGAGGAGATCCATGAGTGGACAGATGGCTGTGCTGCCCAGTATAAGAGGAAGAAAGCCTTTGCTGACATAAGTCTGAGGAAAAAGCCATCTGTAACACGAAATTATTTCGAAACATCACATGGAAAGAGTGTTTGCGATGGTCTCGGTGCGACAGTCAAGAATGCTTGCTACAGAGCTGTAATCAGCAATAGAAAGGTGATAGGTTGTGCAGAAGATGTATATCATTTCTGTACATAGAAACTGAAAATGGAAAATACAGATAATGAAGCTAAAACAGTTTCGAGAAGGGAGTTCATCCTTGTTAAAGATGTTGAGAGAAATAGAGAAGAAACTGATGTGCAAACACTGCAAGGTACAAGAAAATTACATGCTGTAAAGTCAGGAAGCAATGATTATGAACTGAGCATAAGAAATCTGAGCTGTTATTGTGAGCAATGCATGAAGGTTGGCGGGAGATGCAACTTCAGCGAAAATGTTAATGCCTGGGAAATGAGAAAGTTAGTACTCAATAAAGATAATTTAAGTCAGAAAGGAAAACAACTTAAAGACAAGAATCCATCAACAATAGAAAATAATGACAAGAAAAGAAAACAAGGAAGTAACCAGAAAGATCATAACTCAGCAACAAGCGAAAAGCCTAATAAGAAACGGAAGTCAACAGAAAGACAAAACATTGTGACAAAGAAGATCAAAGTTGACAAAAAAGCACCAACCAACACAGAGAAACCAATAGAGAAATACCACCCTGGAGAATTTGTTGCTGTAGGACTTAAGCCAAAGAAGGGACCTCTAGATGTATACTTAGCAGAAGTAATAGACATTCTTCATAACGAAGTTAGACTTAAATACATGAGAAAGTCTGGCAACATGTATATTTGGCCTGAAAAAGATGATTATTCACAAGAGGCTCTAGATGCTATCTTGTACAGGGTAAAAGCTCCACAAATAGTCAATGAAAGGGGTCATTTCAAGTTTAATGCAGCTGAATTGTCTAAGCTCAAGTCAAATCTGGAAAAAAATCATAAGCACTTCTATTTGAAATGACAATATAAAGTCAAGGTTTAATGTGTAGTGTCTGTAACCTTAAGATCAATCACATATGGGTCTGTGTTTGAGTCAGCACCTTGGTTGAACAATACTTTAGTGACTATGATTTATTGAACATTCATTATACTTCAATATTTTACTCTTACAAACACTATTTAGTATTAAACTTTCAAGTGCTATTTACCAGTTCATAATTTTAACACAAGTATTGGACATATACCTGTTACAATGTGGTTTTATCATTTTATTAACTAATCAACATTCATTTAATGAATAATTCTAGTCAATGTGTTCATGTTGAATTATTTTTGAAGTGAATTTTATGGAGATATGTATGGTTCTGCAGCTGTATTGAAATGCTATAGTTTTGTAGTGTCTGTAACCAATTTTATGGACAATGTACTTCTGACTCTTATGGAAGTTTGCAATACTTTTGGCCAGTATTAATGATTTTGTTTGTTTAAATATTCTTCTTGGTGTTAGATAAATGCCTAAATAAGATTATTCTATGTCTTTTATGTTTGTTATGCAAAAGTTTCATGGTTAGGTTTTTTTTCTTAGTGATACCTTTGTCATAGATGTTTTGATTTTGTTATTAAGTTGTTTACCACTTCCAGTTATGTTGTTTACTTTAAATGTTGATATCCTGTTACTGATGTTACTGTGAAAAAAAATAAAGTTTTAAAGTTTTCATGCTGTTTTTCTTGCATGTTATACACCAAGTGTAGTGTCTGTAACTGTTGTTATACCAATGAATTGAAATAATGGTTAAACAAAATCGCATGCATGTTCAAGCTAAATCTAACTTGATCTGACTAGGGGACACCCTAGGGTATATAATGAG
Source organism: Margaritifera margaritifera (assembly GCA_029931535.1). Lineage (NCBI taxonomy): Eukaryota > Metazoa > Mollusca > Bivalvia > Unionida > Margaritiferidae > Margaritifera > Margaritifera margaritifera. The sequence continues at coordinate 2,626,100 of JAQPZY010001434.1, read as the reverse complement.
CTTCATTGAAATGTTCTATCAAACATTTCAATTTTTTAAGTGAGTGAGACTACTCTCAGCACCAATACCGTGTTTTAGCCGAAATCATACTAAATGATACATTAATTAAAACACCAGCAATTTTAAAAGTTTCGCCAATTGAAGCAAATTAATTGTGATTACACACTTTTTATTGCTTTCACCAGTCCATTTGGTAATATTAAACTTGTCAGATGACCAAACCAGCAATCTTAAGTATATTTTTTAAAGCTGTTGGTCATAGAATGCAGCATCACATGCTTCGTAGAATTGGAGTAAAAACAGTAGGTCTACGGTAAAAGTAAACACGTGTCTAGTTCCTGAGAAAATGTGTCGCATGTATATTTGAGTCGCAAGTACTAAACTGGCTGGAATAGTAGAGGTTGTATACTGCATAGCGCCGTGTATATTTCATTGTGTGGGAACATTTTAAGCAGACCATTTAAAAGTGACTGGGGTAATTAAAAACAAAATCACAACATTTCTCGCGTTCTTTTATTTTAATAACGGAATGAAACCCGCTAATACATGTATTTACGTGTGATTTCTTTTACCTTTGTTTAAAACAGAATCTCCCCCCCCTCATTAAAATTAAGATAATTAAACTTTGTATAATTTGTGAAGCATCATTTGTGACTCTTTTCTCTGCAATTTATCTTTCATCTCTTTCAATACACGTATGTGAATGCGTTTTAGCGAGCGAGTCTTTGAATATTAAATGGCATTGCGTACCAATTATAAAGAGCATTCTGCACTGTGTGCTGTAGCTGAGCTGATAGGTAAGTTCCACGCGTGGTAGTGGGCGTCCACTGTTACATAATTATATTGCTGCGACTTTCAAATGGGCAATAAAACTTAATCCGTCCACTACGAGCCACGACGTGGACAATCCACGACGACCACGATATCCTGTCCACGACGACACATCGTTAAAAGGATTAAGCTCTACGCCCACGACGTGTTTTTTCATAAAAACACGATGCGTGTACTGTATATTAGGGATTTACAAATTTTATAAAATTCAGCTTGCCCAGGGCAAGCTGACTGAAAAATTGAACTTGCCCTTTGAAAATTTGAGATTGCCCGAAACATAATATCCCAACACGAGCAAAATAATAAGATTAAAAAAAAATATGGTACATTTTAGGGAAATCATGTTTTATTTATTTAAACTTTTGTTTTCTTTTTATCTTTATTCGCACCTTAAAACCACATGCCGATAATTAAAGTCATCAAGAAATATATATGTAAATAATACATGTAGATAGATATGCTGAAATTAAGAAAGAGTTGGAATGTAGATATAGTTAGAAGAGCTAAAGTAGACATGTACATGTATATAGACAAATAAATGGATCGGTAGAAAAGGGTTTGGAAATAACTAGATTGTAAGTAAGTAAGAGAGAGAGAGTGAGAGAGGGCTAGACTGTTTGTAATGATTTATTTATACTCACAACTGAAGGATTTGTGAACACTTATTTTATTCATTTACTTAACAATTATCATCAAGTCACTTGGAAATCGGCGACTTGTATCAAAAATATGACAATCCAACTTTTGAGAATGATTTGAGAACATTTATTTTGTCTATTTAATTGTTTGTCAAGCAGTAAGTATGTATTGGTCTCCTGTAATTATCAATTAAACAACAGATCATAAGCACCACTTGTGGATACTACATTTTCATAACATCAGTCGCACTTTGAATGAAATCCTTTTGGTGGTTAATCTTTAGAGAGTAGTGCTTTTTATTTCCAAACACACCTGTCAAAGAAATCTCATGAGTTATATTATTTACAATTAACACCTACTCACCATAAAATCGGCAATGTGCATCAAAACAATCTATGAAAAACCGAATGTTTAGAGTTGGCAATCAGACAAACTGCCGGAGGCTAACTTACATGTAGGACCTGAAAGTCGGCAAATCCCGGATCTGTAAAAATATTGCGATTAAAATGAAACTCATAAGTTAACATGTAAATATTTATTCCTTATTTGTCAAAGCTTGCTGTAAAGAGTAATTACCTTTATTCGCATTATCACATCTGCGATACTGACCTTGACATTGCAGTGTTCAAAGAAAAAAAATTTCAGACATAGGCCCAGGGCTGGTGCCTTGAAAAAATTCACAAGCCCTGACTCAAAATCCACAAGCCCTGACTCCAATACCATGTGCCCAAAAGGGCTCTATTTTTTACTATTATTTTTCACATGACGTTGCACGTTGCAATTGCTGTTCTTTAAACACCCCTAGCATCTGCAGCCTTTGAATCAACTATATCGACCAAATCAGTCTTCACTGTACCGTCATGTACATATCTGATGTACACTAGCTCCTGTTCATTCACCAACACATCTGTGCTTCTATCTGCCATAACAGTTACGAATATATTGTTCATCACCTTTTCATTCTTGTCATTTCGAATTATCGCATCCATGCTGCGAGTAAATTCTTTCGCTATGATATCATTTTTATAGATGTTTCCCACATTCACACCATTTAACTCCTGCAAATCAATTAGTCCTTTGAAATCAGCAAAAGGTTCAGAGTTACTTGTTAGGTAATATGCAGTATTGAACAATGCTCAAATTTTATTCTGGTTTGCCTCAGTTAGTTTCTTGAACATCTTTCCACATGGGGTGTCTGCCAATTTCACATTTTGCATACACCTCGTTAGTGTTGAGCACTGATTACTCTGTTCATAAAGAAACTGTGTCATGTATGCCTTATGTGCAGCATTAAGATGGTGTGACTTAACTGGGTCTATCCTAAACTGGTCAGTTCCAGTTGCAAACACATTTTTCTCTGCTAGTATGGGATACTTCTCACAGTATCTACAAAACATCTTCTTACAGCTCTCGTCAAATCTAAGCCATTCGTAAGTCTCTTTCCATAAAGGCTGAAATATCCTTTTCCTTGTCCCAGCAGCATATTTCTTGTTCTTCACGGACACGGAATTTACCAAAGCATCGTCTGCTTTTCACTTTTTTCCCGTATTTGGAGAACTTTGAGTATTTCATTTTCTGCACACTGCAAAAATCTCAACATGTTGCAAGATTTAAGTTTAAAACTAAATAAAGTCTGCGAGCCATGAGTCCTTTTTATATAAATCAATAAACGCAAGATATTTAAGGTTTTTAGTTAGCTCATATGTCATAGTACAGCAGATGCATCAGAATGATAGAAAAAACATAATCCATACATCAATAGAATCTGCAGCATCAAACTCTTTGAACTAAATGGATTAAAACAGTGTAATAATATCTTATTCTTTAATGTGAACAACTTTGTCTTGGACGCTTGTATAAGTGGCTAATCCTGTAGGTTATCTTAATTTTCATACACTCTCACAGGTGCTGATTATTTCAGTTTAACCAGTGTTGCATTACTCTAGTAGAAGCGTGAGCAAGGGGCAGCTCAATTATTATTCCTTGACGCCAACTGAGCACTAATTATAGGTACATGTAACCCCAGGCAATCTGTTTTCCATTCATAGGTCACATGCCTCACGTTGTACACAAAGTATACAGCTTTCTATAGAATTACGGTCATTAGACGAACTTCAAATGACTAAGGGGCCCACATGGGGATAAATATTTATAATTACTGGTTTTTCAACAACTTTAAAATAAAAGTCTGCATTTAGTTAGCGAGATTGAAGTTTTCTCAGGCAAATTTTGATTTTATTTTTTGACAAGCCTGAAGGGCTTTTCAATTAAAATATAGAAGGGGCCTGATCTGAAATTAGAGAGGCCCTGGGCGTCAGGCTATTGGATTTTTTTAACACTGCATTGACCACAAGATGGAAAAGACATACATTAGATGAAGGGAACTGGCCATTTATGTAGAAGAAGAATGTGCTACATATAGATGCTAAATAAAAGTGTCGATACATGTATAATTATGTACTGTGGCAAGATCGCAGGCTATAAAACTTGCAGAACATAAAGTATTAGGAACTGAACACGACCTCTTGTCTGTAAAATAGCTTGCACAGAGCTAGTGTTTTATGTACTTTACGCAGACCACCGATGTTAAAAAAAATTTCTTGTATCTTGTATCCTTCTCTCAATTTTTGGGACTTGCTCACGGGCAAGTGCCTTGCAAACTTGAGCTTGCCCAAACCGAATTTGAGCTTGTTCCTGGAGTTGGGCAAGTAGATTTGTAAATCCCTGTATATGTTTTTTTTTTTTTAAGTATGCCATATTTGTATGAACAGAGCATTCGGTAAGTATTTTCTTGTATGCACTGAAAAAATTACTAAAATCTTTTGAAGATCTTTTTTAAAAAAATTTAATATTAAAAAAAATGTAGGTTTAGCGGGTAAATATAGGGTCAGTTGGGTTAGTGGAAACACAAACATTTTTTTGTGTGATCTTAGCTTAAATCATAGTCAGTTGGAATTTGTGGATGAGTGTTGCTAAATATAGAAGAGGTGCATGCAGGAAGGTGATCCACAACGGCAGCAACAAGCTGCCAATTATGTTTATTTGTGGACTAAAGTGGTCTGAAAAACTAAGGAATGATAAGAAATAGAAATTTCCTTGTATTTTTTATTACAATGATCATTTTATATTGCATTTATTATTTTAATTGGTTTTGATTACTATATTCTACCAAATGCACAATTTAAGATGTAAGCTTGATAGGTCCTTGTTAGCCATCATGTCTTTAAGCCACAAAGATAGGTGCCACAACTGAGGACAAAACCATTGTCTTTTTAATGGTTGCTTTCCTTTATTCAAAGTGGTCTTGGAGACCTTTCGTCAATACGACTTTAATCTGGATCTGATTAGGGGTATATTTGCCCTTATCCTACTTTGTCCTTTGTACAAATGACGCCAATTTGTGATCAAATATGGCTGCCATTACTAAAAACAGTAAAAACCCGTGAAATGACTTCCCAAAAACTACTGAATAGAATTTTAATCAAATTTGACAGAAAGCATCCTGGAAGTGTTTCTATATATCTCTTCTTGGAGCACTGGAAGATGTGCCCAAACAGTCTCAGAATTGTGATTTACCCAGCTTCTGCTGGGAACATGGCTGCAGGGTGGAAAGACCAGGGATAGATGAAGTAGAGAAAAGCACAATGGAGACAATGTAATTTCAATTAAATACATTTATTTATTTAGGTGAAGCTGTACACCCCTCATGGCAGCATCAAGTATCAGACAGACTGTGCTCCCAATACTGGCTACTACCTAATACCACTGTATGACAAAGGGGACTTCAAACTGAAGGTGGAACCACCACAAGGATGGAGCTTTGGTAAAGTAGTATTCATTTCATTGCTTTTATCAGGCATAAAATAAATGTAGGCATTAGCACAAGTGAGAGTAAAACAGTTAAAATTATATATTGTTCATCACTTTATGATTGTATTTGCAGGGTCTGACAAATTTGGAAATCTTTTGGTAGCCCACTGGGCTCCCAAAATTATTAATTGGTAGCCCATACATTTTCATAGAATTTTGACCAGCGCCGGCTGGCTTAAAATGTGGGGGTGGGGGGTTGGGGTGGGTGGGGGGTGGAACTAAACAAACAAAAGCATTCAGTATGTTAATAGTTTATTTTTTACAGTCTGTCTCAAGTCCATTTGGTTTACTGTAAAATACAATCGAAGTTCAACAAAGGTGCTACTGTGATTTTTTTCTCCAAAATTCATAACTTCCCACCAGATTTGTAAATTTCAATAAGTCATATCAACAATAACACATACACACACAACAGAAATTCATCATGTTTTATTCAAAATATTGTAAGATTTTAAAAAAGAAAAACATTGAAATAAAACTTCCAACTTTGATGGATCTTACATATCAAGCTAGAATAAAGCAACTTCTTGTGTGTGTGTATGTGTGTAAATTGCAATATGGGGACATCAGTAGACATTCACAACCATACCATGCAGATACCTTGTAAACAAGGACTTTTTCAGCATACAACAATAAATTATTTTCTATAATTTCATTTAAAACAATATTATTTGGCACCAAACATTCAACTGTGTATATTCTAATGAAATCATAGAAAATAATTTATTGTTGGACAGTGCAAAATTATTCGACATCAGAAAGATGTTTCAGTGGCAAAAATATGGAGCCTGAAAGATTTCAGTGGCAAATGCTATCATAATTTAGACTTGACCACACTTCCATTTCCGGAATGTAATCGAACAGTTGAATTTTAGCTTCTCGAGTAAATATAGGGGAGCTGGTAATTATCAACGCATGGCTTTTTAATCTTGTCTTGATTGATTATCTGTGAAAACAGTGTTGTTTTATTGTGGATTAGCGGTAATAAATGGTTTTGACTGGGCTGTTTCAAAAGGAAATGGCTGAAGTCCACTGGGCATGTGATATAAACTTTTAGTAGTCTGAGCGTTGAGTGTTAGTAGCCTGCCTGCTCTGGGCAAGGGATTTGTCATACCCTGGTTTAGTATTTATTTTGTCTATGGATATGTTTTAAGACAGTCATCATGCATTGCTCCTTAAGGACTGGTGAGTTTCATATAAACTCTTTTTAGTTTTCTTTAACCCTTAAAGTGCTTTTCACTGTACTAGTCACACCATCAGTAGAGGTCCCTTAGTGCTTGCTGCAGCATATGCTGTTTTTCAGGTAAGCACTTTTTACAAATCAGGATAATTCAGTTTGACATGAATGTTTGTGAAACTAAATTTGGTTACATGTAGTACATTAGGCCCTGGAACAAGCATTCTGTCATAGTCTTGCTATGCATTTAGCAAAGAAGTTTTACAAATGCTGATTAAAACACAAGCTACCTGGAAAACTGATGAATTGAAACTCATTTTTGCATTGGTTATGGCCATGGGTTTGCATAAAACTGATATAGATTTTTACTGGGCAGCTGAATATGTGATATCAACCATACTTTTAAAAAAAAAGAGTTGGGATATATTTCTTAATATTCTAAGCAAGTCAGTGATCTCCCCAGAAATTTTTGATAGCATCAGGGTAAGCGCCTTAGAGTCATAAAATGTTTTAAAAAGCGCGCGTTAACATCATAAAAGTGAAACAAATTAATGAAAAAGTGTATATATTTACATAGTATTCTTTATTTGCCTAGGTTATAACAAGGCTTAATGTCTATCACATTTGTTTCTTAATTTAAATAAATGATATACATCTTTTCTTCTTTTCGCCGTATATACTGACTGCCACATCAAAATTAAAGTCTTTTAAGGATTGTCCTTCAGTACTGATTGTCATCAGTAGTTCAGTACCCTCTGTGTCAACCTGTTCCTTAAAACACTCTTAATTCTATTCATTGAGGAGAATGACCTTTCACAATCTGAAGAAAAAAAAATTGAACATAAAATTTATTAATGGCCTTTCAAAATCTGAAGAAGAAAAAAAATTGAAAAAAATGGAACATCAAATTTATTAATGGGTGTACAAAAAAAGAGACAAAACTACCTGAATTCTATTTAAGTGAATTACCTAGAACAAATTCTTCAAGAGTCAAGACAGTGATGTGTTTTCAAATAATCATAACAGAATAAGATAATAATATTCCTTTCCATTAAGAACAATATATCAAAGTGTTTGTTATTGTTTAATTTCTTCACTGAATCAATGTCAGGGAGCTTAAATATTGTTCAAAAGTTGAAATTAAATTAAAAAATGACTTTATTGATTAATTAGTAAGCATATGGATGAAACTATTTAAGTTATATTTATGAAGGAATACTTCTTATTTATATCTTTTCAAAAGAGGTAAAACTGGAAGATAAAGATTGTTCCGTTTATTACTTGGATAGACAGAAAAGAGAAATGAAAAACTGATAGGGCAGCACCCACTTAAGTTGAAGTTTACTGACCAAACTATATTTCTCTTGCACAGAGTAAACTATGTAAACATAATAAGAACTCGTGAATAAAATGCACCTTTCATTCCTCGTCACAACTTAATAAGAACGACAACAATTGCAACTACAACTACTGGTTACTACTATTAAAAAATATATTACAACACCCCCTCCCCCCAGTAGATCCGAACCAAAATTTAGCAATATGGAAAACTTACCATCCGATCCAGCAATTTCCACCCATGGGTATAACATTTTCCATTAATTGTTAATCCCATCCTTCGTTTCTTGATCCCTTTCTTTGTGGAAATCATGCTGACGCTATCAGAATCGGAATCACTGCCACTATTGGTGATGCCAATTTCTGATTTTCGTAACCAGGCCAACATGGGGTTAGCCGGGGTAATTTTATGTTTCTTGGAAGGTAGTGTGTTCATTTTTCACAAGAATTTTTTTATGTAATATGTGTAACTGCTTTGCTTGGTAGTGAAAAATGACTGAAATATACATAACGCACTACCAGTAGACTCCATCGTCGATGGCCAATCATGTGACTTTGTGCAGATGAAACCCTCACCAACGGTCGCTCACCGGCAGTCACGCATGCCAGGTACAAAAGCTAATGGTAAAGCAAGTGAGTAATTATCCTGGATTATCTTAATAAAATACCCAAGAAGAGGTAAGAACAGGTGTCATTTGAGTAACAGGGCTTTGAATTAGGCGACAGGATGTTTGTTTAATAGATTAATTTTATAAGGGTAGTGGGAAACATTAAAGCGTAGCGGCACAAGAGCATAGCGTAGCGGCAGGTTCTAAGCTTCGGGGGTTATCGGGGTTTCAAACGATAGCGTAGTGGGCCCGCTACGGTAAAAGGCCCTGGGGAGAACACTGCAAGTAACACCCAAACAGGTAATTAAAATTGAAAGGTGGCTGTCTGTGTAAGCTCACAAGTGAACATCAGATGACAGACATATACTAGAATAAATAACAAGAAAAACTGCAAAGTTTTATAAATATTTATTAAAGACTTTACGGGGTGTAAACTTGCCTGAGGTGTTCCTGGACTGGATGTTTATTAAGTGTACAATTGTGATTTTCGCAGACTTGGATATAAAGTTGTAACAGACATATGTGTATATGGTTGAGCCACTAAATAATAGATAATTTTTTTGACATAATTGTACTTTTTCAATAAAAAAAGCAAAAATACAGATGAAATTCAAAGGTAATTTGTAATTTTATATGTATTTGTACATATGATAAAGTTATATATGTGACGTAATGCTTATAATAAAGTTCATCAGACTTCAACAATCATTTTTCATATGGGGTTTGTGTACATGTTATGTGTAGTAATTAAAATAAAGGCAATTTAAAATCGGAATGAAATTTTCATTTCTTTTCACAAACAATTCAGCACTTAGGGATCTTGTACTACAAAACTATATAGTACTTTATGGGTTAAGGGTTCATGAATTCTGGGGATCTTTTTTTAAAAAATTTAAGCCACACTCTTGTAAATAAATAGATGCTGCCAGACCTGGGGATTGGTGGATTTTCAGAAAGACGATGGAGAGTCCTGCATCTTTCAAAACCCAGTGGGGGACAGTGTGCAAATTACCCATGGTTCCTGCAATTTCTTGTACCAAATGTGCAAATTTCATTTATATTCAAAATAAAAGTTTTTCAAGTGATCCCATTTATGTATTTTTGTCCATAGTCTCAGTTGATGTATATCTCAGTAGACATACCAGTAGTGTTTGACTGCAAGCTCTTGTTTGATAGAGATCCAGTGTGGTTTATGCAGAAACTATGTAGGAGTTTGATTGAATTGTCTCCTAGAAGGGTATATCAGACTAATCCATTTAACAGTCATGAAGAAAGATTTTAGAAATGGAAAGGTCAGTAACAGCTGCAAGGATTCTTAAAATATAAGCAGAAAGATCATCAGCTCAGGATGACAGCAGGAAAAACGATCAGATGGTCTGTTGCTGACTTAAAACAAACACAGAAAGTGGTGATGCAGAATCTGACTGGCACCTTGGCATCTAGACACAGAATGGGAACTGGTGGCTGTGAAAAATGTTTTACACCATCCTCCTCTTCCTCCATTACCTGTGATTCCCTCCCCCCACCAGGTAGATGCAGGAGACCTTTGTTTTATAAGGAAATTTCTTGCAGCATCGTATCCTTTGAAGTTAGAGATTATGCTATTTCTCCGGTATTGTTGTTGTCATTTACCTTCATGTTCATCTTCAACTGAAGGCCAATTTCAAGGGAAGATAATTTCAGTAAACATCTTGGATCTATTCCGAAGCTGAAAAATTAGGAGGAAAAGTCCCCTCTCATTTAAAAAAGAAAATGAAATTTTCTAAATATATCAGATTTTACAATGTAAACAATCATATGGATTGCAGATATATAATGTACAATTATTGCGCATTCAGTTGATTTTTGGCGTGATTCGGGGAAATCAGCATGAATTTCTCAATTGCATGTCGGAGAATGGATCCTGCACATCTCTAAACTTCAGCATAGACAACAAACTTTTTTTTTGTTTTTTTTTGTTTTCCAAGTCAGTTTATGATACATTTGTTTTTAGACTCACATTTACTGTATATACTCAAGTATACGATGAGTCCAAGTGCAAACAACATAGACCCTGATCTGCCATTGCATAATGTGCCTGCAGATCAGGGTCTATGCTGTTTGTTCTACTGATTATTCCTAACAGACTGCATAGACCCAGATCTGTTGGTGCATTATGTGATGGCAGATCTGGGTCTGTTCAGTTTGCCATTGGACTCGACTCATAAGTGAGTAAATATGGTATTTAAGATGAATATATTATTTCAAACCTTTCATTTCTATATTTGGTAAAGAATTGTAAAACCTTTTCTTTTTTTTGCCTTGTATTATTCATCAAATATTTTTGCCTTGAATAATATATTAGATCTTGCTTTAAGCAATATGTACCGTATATACTCGCATATAATCTAGGTCCAAATGCAAACAATATAGACCCTGATTGGCCATCACATAATGAGCTGGCAGATCAGGGTCTATGTTGTATGTTCTACTGATTAGTCCTTACAAACTGCATAGACCCAGATCTTCCGGCACATTATGCAATGGCAGATCTGAGTCTATGCAGTTTGCAGTTGGTATCGGGTTATACACGAGTATAGTCAGTAGATAAAAGTGGCAAATGTTTTCTCTGCATTTGTTGTATGTACATTGTTTTTTTACAGAGCCAGAGAGTATAGAGCTTCATATTGATGGCACAACAGACAAGTGTAGTCTTGGAGAAGACATCAACTTCCTATTTACAGGATTTTCTCTTTATGGAAAGGTCATCAGTAAAGGTCAGAACACAGGCCCCGCTGGAGTCACTCTCACTTTGTCAAAGAGTGGATCATCAGAGATTCTGCAGACCACTGTTACTTCTCAAGACGGGAGGTACGACAGAGTAAATAAAAATTACCCATTGCTGTTGACATGAGAATTTGCCTTGATCAAGGGCTTTTCTGAAGCACAATAAGTCATGGTGAGACTGTACATGTGCTTGCAGCGATGCCTAAAGTTTTTTTTGCTATTATGCATTAATTTCTTGCCATGATGCTTTAAATTTACAAAATTGGTCTGAACAAATTAAAAAAATTTTAAAGATATTTTGAGCCAGATCATTGTTTTCTTTGATTTTTTGCAGAATAACTTCATCACTTCATGAATGACTTCAAATATTAATATATCCTAAATAAAACTGTTTTAGATTAGAAAAATGTATATATATATATATATATATATATATATATATATATATATATATATATATATATATATATAATTTGTCAATTATGACAAAATTTTGAGACAAGGGGAGTGTGAAAGGACATTGGCTCCAGCATGGTCCATAATCCAAATTTGTATTCATTTCTTTACTAATAAGAACTGTATCATAACCAAATTTAAAAATGCCTACATGACTAAACATTGTTGTGTACTGACCTAGTGACCCACTCAAGTCAGCGCCTTAGCTTATGGAGCAAATTTGCGTAAAATAGAATGCTGACATTCTGATTTTGTTCCAGTAGATACGACTGTGTGAAAATTCACAGGTCAAGTTCCAGCTCAAAAATCTAGTATAAGCAGTGAAAAAAACTAGGTCGTATATTAATCAGAGTTGTAGAAAATTTAGCTTTGTTTCTCAGAGGGTATTGAAACTATGCCAATTTCTAGTCAATCCTTTGTAGCTTTGATTTGCGAGAATGAAATGAGTAAATTATATACAATTTTTTTGCAGGGCCATTATCAACATCATCAGTGTGATTGGATGAGTAAAATTTGGTAGAGTTTTGGATAAGAGAGAAAGAGAGAGAGAAGAGAGATTTTCATAACTTTTTGAAATATTTGTGCCATATTTTTCATTGACTTTTTAGTTTGGATATTAATACAGGGAAGCATTCGGTAGTTACATTTCCATGGCTACCAATGGCACTTTCAGACAAGTGACCTCTCTAAAAACTATACTGTGTCAGTCTGGTGCAAGCCTATTGTATTCTAACCTGCTATTGAAATTGCCAAAGGGTCAACTCGAGCTTATCTTCACCTTGGTCAACAAATCATATCGTAATTAAGTGTAATTAGCAGATATTGGCTGTCAGGTAGATCATGTATTGAATAAACATTTTGACCTTTGATTTGGTTTTAAGTTCCATTTGTATTGGCTGAATTGCAGTTTAATTTAGCATTGATTAGTTCTGCTAAAAATAGACACTGGATTTATCTCCGATCAGTGCCCCAATAACATAAACAACTACACTTGAAAATCAGCTGTGAAGGAATGTGTTTATGTGGATTTGTAATGCATATCATGAAATCTTTACTCAAAATTGACCTACATAAGGACAGGGAAAGAGACTTGTACACATCTGTTTTGAGTTGTGTGGCTAATATCATAGGATAATTTTAGTAAATTTCAGAGATAAGCCCATGTTCTGTTGGCCCAAACAGCTGCTGACATCACTAAAGGTGATCAAATTTCTGGCTGGCACTTTCATTCAAACAAATGAAACTTTTGAACACTCAGTTGTTAACAGATTCTTACAGCTTTTCTTCATATACATTACCCAATCATAATACATTAGGAGTACATCACTACCTTGCAGATCAGGTCGTCCCGAGTTTGAAAAGACATTCACCATATCTTTTGGCTTTTGGCAACAAAAGTGCTAAAATGTCATCTGCTTGCTGAGGTGGAAGTCAAAATAAAGTAGTTTCCCCTTAGAGGGATTGTTGCCAAATCCTGTTAGTTGTCAATTACAACTTTCCCTCATGCCTGGTCAGCATGCTCTTTCATGGGGCCTCCCATCAAATTTCAACTTGGATTTCTACAACACACACACGCACACACACACGCACACACACACACACACACACACACACACACACACACACACACACACACACACACACACACACACTGAAGTCCCAGCTGTAGACATCTTGGGCCTGGTAATGTTAAAACCTTCCTCTGTGTGTTTGGACTGGAAGTCGTTCCTAGACATGCAACAATTGGTTCAAAATGTTGCAGCTGTAGGATCCATGCTCAGCTTGGTTTCCATGGCTATATTTCAATAGTCGGAACACAGCCGAAACTCTTCCATCAAGAAACATGCTGACAGTCATGCCTGTTAGTCAGTCTCAGATCTGTTGTGCTTAACTAGGCAGATCAGCACTCACTCTTCAGTGCCATAGCTGTGTCTATTAACCTACAGGTCATAGAAAGAGATGCATTCTTATCCATGTCCATCATAAACCATTTTCAGATTGCAACTGCTCTCTTCCAACCTCTTATTCCATAGTCAGATGAAGTTTAGGAAACAGGTAGTCCAAAAGGCAAATCTCTTGGGATAGAACACACAAATATACCAATTCTTTTTGTCTTAAAAAAAAAATAAAAATAATAATCTTATATTTTCAAAGGCGATAGATTTCAACTATAAAATGGTATGTGTGGTAGACGGCCTTTAAAACAGTATTTTTGTCCTACTGCCAGTAGAATCACATGTTGATGGGCCGCCAAACAAACACTGATATTTGATTCAAAAGTTAATCCAGTTAAGTCATCATTGATTCCCTCGTCCTCTATCATAAACGTCAAAGATAATCTCAAAACAATATAACCTTGATTTAGTTATGCCCACCTAAGCATGACATCAGTGATCTGTTAGCTCTGCCCAGTTCATATTGATTTTGCATAGGGGCTGATAAGATGTAAACTAGCAAATGTTGCTCACTGGCGCATATAGTCAGTTTGTTTTGGACAGTGTACGCTCTGTTGGAAAATATGCCAGAGGTGAATCAAGGGTAATTAAGACTGATGCTCCGGCCGAAATCAACGTGCATCATAAAAATGCACAGGTTGGAATTTCCATGCGTCAGAAATGGGTCAGATTTAAATTCCATGCATAAAAACCAAAAACCAGAGGGTATGCATCTATTGAGAATCCTGGGCGAGTTATGGGATTTGGTACCAATCCCTCTGTCCAAGGGGAGACCACTTTAGTCTGACTTCTGCCTAGGCAGCAAGTGACCAATTAGCACTTTTGTTGCAATAACCAGCTAAAAGATGTGGTGAATGTCTTTTTTAGCATGGGAGATAGTAGATGTTCTACTAATGTATTTTGATTGAATAAGTCTTATTGAAGAAACGGATTTTACTTTTAAAAAAATGGTTTTCCGCCATGGCAAGTCACTGTGGACCACTAGTGGACTGTACTTTCAAGGTTGCATTGATGATTTAAGTGACTTTATTTTCATAGAGAAATGCATAATTCATTATTAAATCAGATATCAGATGCATAAAGTTTGAAAATAATTAGTAAAAGGGGGGATGGCAAGAATTATTTAAGATAACATAGGATGATAGGTATAAACTGATTTAAGACGAGAACAAGATCTGGAACAGATAATTCATTTTTTTTTACACAAAATAATTAAACATTACAATAAAATGTTAATTAATGGTTGTTTTGCTCATATGATAGGATAATATTTTATATCCAAGTGGCTTCTTTGCTTGACTTTCTATTTGTCATTTGAACTTCTAGTTTGACCTGCTAATTTTTCACTCTGACCATTGACAGTATTTTCCTAGCAGAAGCCCTGCATCTGAAAATACTGTCACACCTGTTATTCACATGCATTGATTACATTCTTTCAGTTACAAGTATTCCCAGGTTATGCCAGGGGCGTATGTGGTCAGGGCAGCACAGGATTCATATAGGTTTGAAAAGGTAAATACTGATAAATAATAATAATAATAATAATAATGTGGTCAATACAGCACAGGGTTCTAATTCTATAGAGTAGAAAATGTAAATCCTCGTATATAATAATAATAATAATAATATGGTCGGTCAGCAGATAAGAATATACCATATATACTCACTTATAAGTAGTAGAGTCAAAGTGCACAGAAACAGATTTGCCATCGCATAATGGGTCTATGCAGTTTGTTAGGAGTAATCAGTAGAACAAACAGCACAGACCCTGATCTACTGGCTCATTATACAATGGCAGATCAGGGTCTGTGTTGTTTACAGTTGGATTTGACTTATAAGCGAGTACAGATGGTTTGCTATTCATTTTACCTAAGAATGATAACTTGATTGAAAGTGAACAGTGTACAATTTTCAAACAATCCCATAGCCTTCTACCGAATTCACATATTTTGAAGATGCTATGGAAATTAAATAGCATGTTGGATTTAATTATACCACATACATGTATTACATTTTTAGCAATTCCTATGGTAAGCGTCAACAAAAAGTCCAGTTAAAAAATTTAAGGTTCATTCAAGAAACAACACTTTAACTCTCAATGAAAAATTGTACAAACAAATTTAGAATTGAGGTCTTGGGGAATTAACTGTTCGAAAATTGGTCCATATTTCAAGCAACTTCTCAGCTGGAACTTTAAGTAAAAAAACAAAACAATTCATTTGTTTTAATTTCTTTCCTATTCTTACAAATTTGAATGAATGTAGGGAAATGTCAGCTATGAATGTCAGTTCATAAACATTTTAAAAAGTACATTTATTAATTAATATAGAATTATACGGATATTTTTGGGAAATTGGAAAAAATTTTGGCACGTAAGTGTAGACCCTTATCTATCAGTGTAGCATGACCTGGTAGATTCTTGGTTTGAACTATTAACAAATATTTCACGATCTTATATACAGTAAATAAGGTATTTATTAGTTAATTTCAGTTAAACTACAATATATGGCCATTTGTATGCGACAAAGCTTCTTGTGTCACAAAAATTGTTTTCGTTGGTCTATGGACCACCATTTTCTAATACTTAAGAAATGTGTTCAAAATGAAATATTTTTAAATGGTCTTTTTCAAGAGTTTCACAGAAATATTTTATCAGGAGAGCTGCTGAATTATTTCATGTCATTTTTTGATATTACATGACAAATGCATAATTTCTAGAAAAAAACAGTCTCATGTTACATTTCTTTGTCGTGGGTTTAACAGTTTTGGTTTGGTGTTTTATGGCACGGGAACACAAGTAGGTTATTTAGTGTAGTGACAATTGGAGTAAAGTGCCTTGCTTAAGGACACACCATGGTTGCTGACCTGGACTGATCCGATGTTAGGATTCAAACCCACTCTCTCTCTTGGTCACAAGTCTAGCACTCTGACCACTGAGCCACCACCACTCTTGAGCTTTAAATTTGTTTATTTAAACGGTTTTTGATTTTAAACTTCTCTGCAAAATTACAAATGAAGCCTATAGCCAATATTTGAGCTGTCCCAAGCATAAGGGTCATAATGGGCTGATGACATAATGAACTTGACAATCACAAAATTATAAATAAATGGTTTCAGAAAATGTAAAATAGTGAGAACAAAGAATGGAATAGAAGAAAATAATGGCTGTAAAAATCATAATTAGAGCAAATACTTTGTAGTGTGTATTCTAAGAGTAGAAAGAGAAATTGATATTTTCCACCATCAGGATCTTAATGCTTGGGATATCATATATACTCGCTTATAAGTCGAGTCCAACTGTAAACTGCACAGACCCAGATCTGCCATCATATAATGTGCTGGTAGATCTGGGTCTATGCAGTTTGCTAGGAGTAATCAATAGAACAACCAACATAGATGCTGACACAGCAGATCAGGGTCTATGTTGTTTGCAGTTGGACTCTACTTAAATGCAAGTATATACATTAGCTCATTTGTATAGCGTATCAGGAATCAATCTTGTCAGTATTTCTCTCTTCTAGGCTGAGGCAACTGTAAAGGTGGAGAATGACAACACAGATGTGGGCAGTAATGTTATTATTGCTGGTTACCCAGTGAAGGTAAATTTTTCATCTAGCCTTTGTAACACAGGCTAGTCAAAGGTATCACTTTGCGGACTGAATTGTCCTGCTTGTTATCATAGGCATCAAAGTTAAGTTTTTGTATTTACCTCCATTTTCCTGAAAGTAAATTGTTATTGAGCATGATAAGTGCAGTGCATTCATTAACCAGGAATGATAATTTTCTGGATAGATCCAGAATTCTGGAATTGGGGGGCTGGTTCATGTATTAAAGTAACCAGAAGACATACTATAAGAGTTACTGTAAGATTTACTTCAGGGCTGGACAAATTTATAAAATTCAGCTTGCCCTGGAGCTATAAAATTGAACTTGATCTTGGGATATTTAAGCTTGCCCCAGAATATGACAACACAATATCACAACAGAAGTTTAAAGATCAGGTAAAATATTACAAACTTTTGGCACATTTCTTGAAATTCTGTTATATTTATTGGCCAAATAAAGAGCTTATTTTGTTTTCTCATTGTCTTTTTTTGCACATAAAAACTTATGCCAATAATTAAAGTTATCAAAAAAGATATATCCAACAGTACATGTAGATAGATATGCAGGTGATAAAAGGCTTTGAATTGACAGCTTGAGAACAGATGTAATGAGCAAAGACAGACAGCTAATAGACTCAGCCTTGTAATGATTTTTTTTATTACACACCTAAATGATTTGAGAACACTTATTTTTATTCATGTAATTATTTGCTAAATAGTAAGTATATATTGATCTTCACAAATTATGTAAAGAATAGATGATAAACACTGCTTGTGGATTGTAGATGTTTTTTGTACTTCGGTCGAACTTCTATAGAAATTCATGTGGCAGATCATTAGAGGCAAGTGCCTTTAATCTCACAGACACTTGTTACAGAAATCTTGATAGTTTTGTCATTAACAGATTTCACCTTGAAATCACTGACATGCATACCTGTGATTCTACCGGCGGTAGGCCAAAAATACCGTTTTAAAGACCGTCTACCGCACATACCGTTTAGTAGTCGAAATCTACCGGTTTTGAAAATTTCACGGAAATTTTTTTTTTTTTTAAATCCGGTTTTTTTACGCGTTCTATCAACACATTAGATAAACCAGCCAGAACCAGTCTACTGGGAGCTGGAAATAATAGACCTACGATATGACTGGTGCGACGATGCATGGTTGAGTAGTGGGATTACAATTGTTAGCATGTTGACACAGAAGCGGCTAATTGATTACCTTATTGTTGTAATTTGGAGAGTTTAAGGCCAAATGCGGGATGTTGTTTGAGGTGTTATAAGTAATAAAAGGATCAAAGGTAATCCTTGATGACCATAAGTCTTTGACTAAAACTCGGCCGATCTGTCGTGGAAGGAAGATAAAACGGAGACCGACCAAAAATGATCTTGGCAGAAACACTTGAGTAAGTATTTTGATTCGATGTCTTTTAATTGTTCTTGTATTGTTCACGATGGTTTAAAATGAATATTTAAGGCAGCTTGTATTTTTTTTTTTCAATTCATGTCGAAATGCCGAAACGTCCGTTTTCTCCCAATGCTAAGAAGCCACCAGCTAAGAAATACTACAGCAAGTTTAACAACGCTTGGATACCAGAATTTAAGTGTGTGCAGGCTAGTAGCAAAGGTCCTGACTTTGCATTGTGTCTTTCGTGCAAATTGGATTTTAAGATAGCATATGGAGGAAGAAATGATATCACCAGGCATATACAGATACCATCACATAGGAGCAACGATTCTTCTGTAACAAACACACCCACATTGAAGGCATTATTTGAGACTGGATCAAAAGTGGATAAAGTGACACTTGCAGAGACTTTGTTTGCAAATTTTGTGGCAGAGCACAATTTACCATTCCTCATAGCAGATCATTTTACTAAACTGGTTAAAGTCATGTTTCCTGACTCTGAAATTGCACAAAAATTTTCATGCCAGCGTACAAAGACAACACATATTGTCACTCAGGCCCTAGCCCCCCACTGGGACAGAAGAGTTGAAAATATGTGTAGGAGTCAGAAGTTCAGTATCATGATTGATGAATCAAATGATCAAGGGGATGATAAAATGTTGAATGTTCTAGTCTGTGTGTATGATCAAACAGTTCAGCGTATTTCAACCAGATTCCTTGGTATTCCAACATGCAACATAGGCACAAGTGAAATGATCTTCAGATCCCTCAACCAGATTTTTATGTAATTTTTTAAAATTTTCATTTTTTAAAATAATTTTATATTAAAGAAAATAATTTAATATGTCACAGCCATTCAGATTTTACACAAATGAAATATTTTTCAGAAGCAATAATTCAGTATAATTATTTCCAAAAATGTTTATTATTTTTAATATTTCACAACATTTGTCAACTTACATCATTGCAAAACATGGAGAGCAAAGAACTAAGTTACTAAGCAACAGGAAAACTGAAGTTAGAACTTCTTTCAAGACTGAGTGTAGTTGTCCTATCATTGCCACATTCCAATGCTGACACAGAGAGGACATTCTCTATTCTTCGGAAAATCCAGAGTGATTCAAGGGGAAGTCTGGACCAGAAGACTATTGAGAGCCTGCTAAGTGTGAAGGTTAACAATCACAGTGAATGTCACCAGTGGTCACCAGACAATGATCTTCTGAAGGAAACTAAAAATGCCTGTGGATTTTATAAAAAAAATCTTTGCTTGTAACATTTTCCATCAGATTCTGAATCAGAATCATGTGCAAAATTGTGTGTTGTATTATAATATGAAGAGAATACATATTTTGTGACAAATTGAACTTGTTTTGTTTTCAATTCCCTTAAAACATGTAAAATTTATGCCGATAAAAAATCTCCCTTTTTAGAAGCCAATCTCCTGATCAAAATTTGTAAATCTACTGGTTTGAAATCCTGGTTCTGTCACAGGTATGGACATGCATCAAAACAATCTTTGACAAGCTGGCATATGAGAGTTGGCAAGCTTGGCACATTTCATTGGACCAGAAAAGTCAGCCAGGCAGTTTCATTGGCCAGCATAATCATTTTGAAGGAGCCTACTCACCCACTGCCTGTGGCTAAGTTTGGACTTGAAAGTTGGCAAATCCAATATATTTACAACTATTAGGATTATAATGTAACTTATAGCAAGTTAAAATATAAACATTTATTCCCTATTTGTCTCAACTTGCTTCAAATAGTAAGTGTTCACATTATCATGTCTGCATGAAAAAATGTGAGACTGACCCTGACATTGATTACAAGTTGGAAGTGACAGACTGTGACACAGCATTCCATGGAATCCTTTTCCTCCTCTGCAAAGCATTTTTTGTATGCCTCACCATGGCTGTGGTAGGGCATATGGTGTTGTGCTTGTCCATCCTTCTGTCCATCCATCCTACCTTGGTTAAATTTTGCATTTGGGTCAGTTTACAGGCTTTGTGATGGGGTGTCTATTTGGGTCAATTTACAAGCACTATGGTCGGGTCTCCATTTAGGTCAGTTTACAGGCACTGTTATGGGGTGTCCGTTAGGGTCAGTTTACAGGCACTGTGATGGGGTGTCCATTTGGGTCAGTTTACAGGCACTGTGATGGGATGTCTGTTTGAATGGATGTTTTCAGGCACTGATGGGGTGTCCATTTGGGTCATTTTACAGGCACTGTGATGGGATGTCCATTTGGGTCAGTTTACAGGCACTTTGATGGGTTATCCATTTGGATCAGTTTACAGGCACTGTGATGGGGTGTCGAGTTGGGTAATTTTACAGGCACTGTGATGGGATGTCCATTTGGGTCAGTTTACAGGCACTGTGATGGGGTGTCCATTTGGGTCATTTTATAGGCACGTTGATGGGGTGTCCAATTGGGTCAGTTTACAGGCACTGTGGTGCACATATCTGATTCGTCTTTCTTCAGGAAGATTTTTGTTCATAACAGCCAACATTCCTTAGGGTTGTTCCATTGAAACATACATGGTACCCTGTGAAGGCATTTTTTAAAACAATATATGCCAGGGTACTCTGATTACTCAAAGAATTCATATGAAAATGATGCAAAATTCTAAATTGCATCTATGGGTGACTTCTTCACATTTAAAGTGCCTTCCCTGGGTCTCAAGTATGTTTCACTGGAACAGCCCTTACAACAACCAAGTTTGTTTCCAGCCATTTTATTGTCATAAGGAATATATCTTTGTGACCATCATCTCTTATCATTGACAAACCAGCATGTATAAATGACAAGAACAAGTCAGAAATATAAGTCTACACTTCATATCTAATATTATCATAGTTATTTTTAAAATCTGTTAAAAGCTTCTTTTTTCTAGAAACAAAATGTTTACATACTGTATATACTCACTTATAAATCGAGTCCAACTGCGAACAACTTAGACCCTGATCTGCTATTGCATAATGCGCTGGCAGATCAAGGTTTATGTTGTTCTATTGATTACTCCTAACAAACTGAATAGACCTAGATCTTCCAGTGCTTTATGCGACGGCAAATCTGGGTGCAGTTTGCAGTTGGATTCAACTTATGAGTGCGTATACATAGTACTGTCCTCCAACATATTCCTGTAAAAAGTAAAATCCCAAGGAATGACAATGTCTATGTATAGAACAGTTTATAAAGGATATCCAGAAATTGATGTTGCAGTCAGAAGCTAATCATTCTGTTATGAAGATCAAATTTACCATTGGACAGGTATCCATCAATTTTCTGGTGGAACGACAATTTTCCGTTGTAATGTATGACATTGTAATATGAGTTGACTATATGTAAAGACAGGATTTTAAAGCGAGTGACGCGAGGAGTGTGGGTGAAGCTACAACTCGGTGTAAGAATAAAATTGCATCCTAGTATCATAGATCAGCATCTTCATATTTCTTCCCATATTAAAACCCTTTGTCTTGTCTGCCCTGTTGGTATTTTTTATTCGCCGGTTTTTGTCTGGTCTATTGGGCAGCATGAGATCAAAGTTGGTAGTGGACATGCCTTTGTTTTACATTAGGAGAGAAGGAGAAGAGTATTATTTTTTACTTCAGAGAATGAGTGTCAGGAAGACTTTCGTTAAAAATGTCAATTTCATGGTATTTTGAACATTTTAAATGTCTTTAAACAAAATTTTTATATGCAGGCATAAAGGAAATCATACCAGATAATAATGTAACTGGTTTTGAGTTGTCACACCTTAATCACGGCCCTAACCTTAAGGACAAGCAAGTTTTAGTTTTACCAGGGGTCAAGCTGGGCTAGGATTTAAGAGGGATGTCAGTTCTCCATGATAGAGGAACAGGGACAAGTTTTGCAATCTTGGGGAGATGTGACTGACCGAAATCCATTGAAATAGTAATAACAGAATGCAGCGTAATTCTTTGCCTGGTGGTGTGACCCCTTGTTACAGTTCGATTATTTCTGTTAATTAACTATGTAGATAATATGAGGAGTCTTCTATTTTTATCAACAGGGCAAAGTTTATAGCGAAGGTGAACCAATCAGGGGAGTGAGCTTTCTGGTTTTCTCTGCTGTTGTAAAAAATGAGGTAAGTATTATTATTTTAATGTCTGTTTACAAACTTTATTGACAATATATATCCTTACAAACATTTACATTGCCACCTTCCTAATTAATTTAGAGTTCTAAAAATAATGATCCACCCCTTCTTTGCTGTTAATTCCTTTACTGTCAACTGTATTTGGTTAGTCGGAACTTTTAAAAAAATCCATATGTGGTAGCCTGAAAAAGTTCAAAATTTGTTTGGTTGGTAACATTCCCTGTCACTTGCCCGGAATTTATCATTTAAGTTTGAAGGAAAAATTTTGAGGTGCAAGTTCATGAAAATATAAAATCTCAGTGAGTTTTAAATTTTTCAGATTTTTTCAATATTTACCCTTTTGTATCCAGGTAACCTTGTTTTGTAACTTTAGTATGTCTTCATACCAGTTATTGTTGGCTTGATTATGTTTTCTCTTACCTATTTCTTGGTTGTATAATGTGAGATTTGGGATGCTTTTTGCATGGGCATGATATTAAAACAGGGGTCAGGCTAGGTCATGAATTAAGGGAGAATTAATTTCTTCTTGATAAAAGAACAGCAAGAAGTTTTGCAGTCATAGGGAGACATAATCAACCCAAACCCAATAATAATAATAATAATAATAATAATAATAACAAAAGTAAACTCTTGAAATATTATTTGTTCTAGTGTATGATGCCATTTTTTTCAACATGTAAGTTTCTTCCACACTGCTGCTGGCATAGCAGAGTTTATCATTCTTGTTGCAGCTAAACTTGTACTTGGCTCGATGTATAACAAACAAATCAATGGAGAGGATTGTTTTCATGAGTTGTCAGATATAAAAATAAGCTTTTCCCTTTTGCAACATTTAATTCTAAATTGAAATTAGAGTGGTTAACAGTAGATGTTTCTGTTAAATTTATTTATAAGTCAGCAATAAGTAAGAGTGGTGATATTCTGTATTATAATAGTAACTTCGTAAATATGTGACTCATTTATCCAGTAAAAAGTATATAACATATATACTGGCTTGAAAGTCAAGTCCAACTGAAAACAACATAGACCATGATCTGTCGTCGCATATCATGGTCTACGTTGTTTGTTCTACTGATTACTCCTAACAAACTGCATAGACCCAGATCTGACGGCAGATTATGTGATGGCAGATCTGGGTCTGTGCATTTTGCAGTTGGTATGGATTATACGCGAGTACAGACGGTATATATGAGAAGGGCTTTTTGTTGGAAGAAAAAGAAATTGATTATAATTATCCTTAATTTCACGGTTCCTATTATTCGTGTAAATGTCATATGTAAACAGCAATCGGAAGATCCTCATCTCTTTCCGATGCGAAGTAAATAACTTACAAGTGAGCATATAAGGTAAAAGTTTCCCATCCAAATAAATTTTCCTAAATATACTTTAATAATTTATTGCAGTTGTATTTTCAACTTGGCTTTTATGCATTAGTATTATGTCTTTACAGAAGATTACACAAAATTGTTACTTGAAATCACACACGAAAATATGTGACTGTTGCCTGGACCTCATGATGATCCAAGGTATAGCTAATACAGGTGGGGTGATTATCATCAGCCAGCTTGAGTTTCTTACAGACCCCACATTTAATCCTGCCTATTGTTACCTGAAGTTAAAGAAAGCAAATCAATTGCATACACAGGTGAAATCAGTAAAGTGTCACGCTAAGCTTACAGTTAAGTGGATGCAATAAATTACGATAAATGCAAGAGAAAATTACTGAAATAATCTTACTACTAGCAGCAAAAGATCATTTTCTAGATATAACTTACAAAAAGTTCAAGTACTGCACTAAATTGCAAGTACTACTGACCTTTAAAGCAGGCAATTAAGATGGCACCAATTTGCTTATTCCGTGATGAAATAGACAAAATACAAAATATTTATCTATGACGATTGGTTAAACTGGTGAAAAGGCATAAAATGTAAGGTATCTGCAAGGCCTCTTGTGACAGTGTTCTAACCAGGCAGGAGTAGAAGTAGTAACTGGTGATGGACGGATTATGGTGCCAATCCCTCTATCCAAGGAGAGACCACTCTTGTCTGACTTCATTCTCAGCAAGCACAGGCCTGCCAACCCTAAAAGACCTTCTCAGTAAGGTAGTCAATGAGTTTCCTTAAGTTAAAATTTTTTTCAGTAAGTTGTAATGAAATGTCATGTACCGCTATTGTCATGTTTGGAAAACGTGCATTTGTAAAAGTTTAAAAGTGCAGTCTGATGAAGCAGAGGCACCATTAGGTTCAACTTAAATGTTTGGAAAGTACACTTCAGCCCTAATGATCACCAGTTCAGTTTCAGAAACTGCAGTTCCAAATCACATGGAGTTCAATGACTTCATGCTAGATCTCAACTTGACATAATCTTTATGTTTTTTTAAATTCATGTTGTGGTGTCAATCATCTCTCCTGCGATCAGGAGAATATGTCCAATAAATATAATAGTCAACCTTTTCTGCTATTTTTGCCAGTTTGTCCAAATATATAAATATTTTTTTTTTTATACTACTGTACCAATTGTTTGGAATTTTTTAAGAGGCTGATTATCCCCTTTACTTTGAACATGTTTTCATTTGATAGGCGATCATTCAAGTGGTTTATATGAACATGGGTAGATTAAAGCATCTGAGGTCCCTGTAAACTTATTTTGACCAACTCCACTGATTCTAAA
This sequence comes from Margaritifera margaritifera, assembly GCA_029931535.1. NCBI lineage: Eukaryota > Metazoa > Mollusca > Bivalvia > Unionida > Margaritiferidae > Margaritifera > Margaritifera margaritifera. The sequence goes on along the minus strand of JAQPZY010001434.1, from coordinate 2,600,659 downwards.
ACCTGGATCCAGACCAAACCTGGACAAGCCATTATCCAGATTTGACAACAATGATTTTATTTTCATATTTTTTGCTATTGTTCCGGTCTTGTAGATCATCTTTGAGGTCCTACAAATAGGATTCCTTGCCCGTTCCCAGTTGGCAAGGATTTCATTTGCTACAGAAGTCTCCAGAGATCCATACAAAGCAGACATTCTGCAGCAGGAAATAAATACTCAAAAGGGAGGTAGAGATCATTCACAACACAAATTCACTGGAATTTTACTCAAGGCTTTACCTTGTTCCCAAGGCCAACGGCAAGCTCTGACCAATCATAGATCCAAGATCTCTCAGTTAACACATTTGGGCTGTGAGGTTCAGAATGGAGACCCTGCGATCAGTTTTTACTGCTGTTCAAGAAGGAGATTTTGCAGTCAGCCTAGACCTCTAATATGCATACCTTCACAATTCCATTCACACAGGTTTACTTTCAGGGACACTGTGTACCAGTGCAGGGGAGTTCCTTTCGGTCTGAATCTTGGTCCCTGGTCTTCAGTAGAATCATAGACAGTCGTGCCATACTTTAAAACCACCGTCATATTTGTGACATCAAACTACTTGTTAGACATTGTCCAAAAGCACAAGGTGAACAATCTTTTGTAACAAGTAAGGACAAATCTGATATCGTTCCATCCCAACACTTCATTCTTATATCATTGAGTTCAGAAACCTCTTTTGAAGTGATTTTATCTCCCACAAGAACGTGCCTTGAAGATCATCTTAATGATGTCAAATTTCAGCCCGGGAATTTCTTTCCTATTCGGTCTTCTCATTGCGGCTATGGATCTTCTCGTTTTGGGCTGCTCATTCATGAAATCCCTGCAAACGATCCTCACGCTCCAGTGGTAGCTTCAATTTTGCCCATTAGACCAAGTGACCAAAGTTTCAGACTATATGACATCCCATTGTGGCAAATGGGAGGACCTTGTTTGGCTTTCGGCTGGCATCCCGCTGCAGGATCATTAGCCAAAATTCACAATCTGCACAGATGCCGTCATGACTCAGTGGGGTGCCCATCTCCTACCCCTGTTTTAAGAAGGCAGAGGGGTTTAGTATCTTATGAACATTCCATGCACATCAACTGCTTCCAGATGAAGGCCATAGTGAATGCCTTTTGATCATGACAGGAGGCATTGTCTGGAAAGGGCCTCATGATTCTGTACGACAGTCAAACTCAATTATCAAGAAGACAAGGTGGAACCAAGTCCCCAGATCTCTGCCTTCTTGTTTGAAATTTTCTGAGGTGGTGTGATTGTTAACAAATCCACATTCAAGTCTGCCATATTCCAGGATTGCTAAATGTCCTAGTGGACACACTGTTCAGATGGAATTCACAGATTCCAACAATGGTTCATTCACCCCTTGTTCTTTAGTCAAATCTAAGCATCTGGGTTCATCCTCTTGTGGACCTCTTTGCAACAAGGTAGAATGCCAAGCTCTTGACCTTCGTCTCACAGTCCCTGATCTGAAAGCCTGGGCAGTTTATGCCCTTCCACTGAACAGAAACAGCCTTGATGTATACATCTTTCCCTCATTCCCTCTGCTTACCAAGGTCTTGCAGAAAGTGCAGGAATTCCAAGTGTATCCCAACCCAGAATTGTTTTACCTGCAAGCCTGGATCATATCAAATAAGCCCTCAGATAGAAACATTTGTACAAAAAGGTGATGGACAGAATTGCTCTGGCAAGAAGGCCCACCACTTTGAAAGCCTCTGAGGGGAAATGGAGAGTTTTCTCCCTGTGGTGTGAGCAGAAAAACATCTCTTTCTAGAAAGCCTTGATAGCACAAATAGCTAACTTCCTCCTGTGACTTTCGAGCAGAAGTTAGCTCTGATCACAATCAAGGGCTACCGTTCCATGATCTCAGAAACATTTTGCCATTATGGAAGCAAGGACATAGGTTAGAACAAAGACCTCTCTGACCTTCTTACTATTCTAAGACCAGATGAATTTCTTGTGCATATTGGCTCATGAGATTAGAGACCAACATTATTCAGGCAATGGGATGAAAGTCAGAGAAGACATTCTCCAGCTTTTACCTCAGAGACTTTTCATCCCAAAAGGCTCTTTTTTCAACCTGGTGGGATCTATATCAGCAGCAGAATAGGCTACCTTTCCAGGTCACTCAGCAGCTTTGTAATGATGCAAGTTACTCTGCTTCTGCTGGATTTGTGCAAGAGAACATTTTTTTCTCAACACTGCACTTATTGATTGGCCTGTGCTAATCGTAACCCGTATTTCACATGAGACTCAAAGCTGCTTCACATATGTTTGGAGACTGGATCCACCGCCAGCTCATGGGTAAGGGGATGTAACTCCCTCTACCTCTTACTAATGTATTATGATAAGGTAATATATTTGAAGAACTAATTTTTGGAGTACAATGTGTTTCTTTGATAATGATTACTGGATCATAATACAGGGCACACCCTCGCAAGCCCTTCCTGCAGTTACATCTGTGGAAGAACTTGCACTTTCTCTTCATAAGTAACTGGTGAATGTAACTTAGCTCCCTCAATTCAAGGGGAGACCACTCTCATCTGTCTTCCATCAGCAAGCAGATGACTTTTGGCATTTTTGTTGCTAAAACAGGCAATAATAATTTAATGCCTTTTTTTAGCTTGGGGTCGGGGGGGGGGGGGGCTTGGATTTGTGAGCTAGTGGATATACTGCTAGCCTATTATGGTTGGGTAAGTCTCATTTAAGAAATATATTTTGCTCCAAAAATTGGTTTTCATGTAAAAAGTGGGGGCTTTAATGGATAGCTAATTCCATATTTCTTGAGATGAATGGATAGATGGATGGAAGGAATACCAATTGCAAAGCAAGAATGTCTCTAAATACATTTTGTTCCTTTTGTTGTAGGATGTACTGGACTGTTCAAAGGGTCCTGTCAGTGGATACAAGACTGAAAAGGAGGGGCTCCTGTGCCATGTAACCTCAAAGGATGATGGGAGTTTCTTGTTTCCATGTCTTCCAACAGGAGACTACAGTTTGGTATGGGTCTGGCTTACCAACAATATGTGTTTAACAAGGCTTGCAAGCCATTGCAAAGGATGAATATTTATTGTGATAAATTAGTGGAACTTTAAAGACACGTAAGACAAGTAAAATTTGTTAACTAAAACAGAATTTCATTAAAAACAATAATAAATACAATCTGCATGTATACAGTTGCACTTACTGTACATGATTACTTCATTAAATCAGGAATTTTATCGAAGTTTAGTTTGTTACAAGCATCAGTCTTCAGGCTCATGGATCTAGAATGTGCCTGATGTACCCTCCTGCATGTCATAAAATATAACTAATGCAGGCAACCTGTTTGCCATGGGATGCGTCCTATGATGATGTTCCGACTGAGATCTTAGACTTCTTTAAAGAGTTTGGTTTATATACAAAAAATTTTATCATGTATTTTGAGGATTTTACCCTTTTTTGCCTTTATCTTTGTTTTTTATGTCTTTTTGGAGGAGTTTTTTCAACATCTCTACCTTTTATTTTTCATCTCATGGTGCATGATTATTTTTGGTTGAAGGGGTTTGTCTTCTTGGGGATTTTGGTTAGGATTTTGCCTGAACCATTTTTGCCACATAGCTTTTGCTCAGCACTATATAGCCAGGATTGTGTTGATGTGCCATTAAAACCCGACACATACATATATTGTTAAAAGCATTCCCCTTAACAAAGAATGAATTCAATCATTCACATTTTGGCAGACTCATTTCTATTGTGAACCTCAGATAACACCATTAATATCACTTCTGTCCGATTCTGATTTTCCAGTTAGATAACATTTTTTATAAGCAAACTGAAACTTGAACACCGGTATTTCGATCAGTGAAACCCCTGTAATGTCTTTAAAAACCTACCTAAGTGTTTGTATCATAAAAGCAACTCAGTCAGAGCAATCTTGGCTTTTTATGTCAATGCTGTAGTTGACAAGCAATTGAATATTGACCAGTTAGAAATCATGTTGGCTTAGCACCCTGATTTACCTGAGGAAGTTGAAGAAAGCTGTTGAAATGAATGTCCCATAAGGATTATACCTCTATGAAAAAATGACATATGGTGCAGAAATTTCAAACTGGATATGCAAGGCATCAACCGTTGTTGAATATAATGCCTTGGCAGTCTTTTCTTGACAGAATTAAATATGGCCCATGGTAGGAGAGGTTATTGTATGAAGATGTTTAAGCCAAAGAACACTTTTAATCCATGAGCTTTAATGCTTAAAATAAATTATTGGATAAAAGTTTGAAGTATTCCTACTTTCATGTTAAGATTCTAATTTGTTTATTATAAAAATCTGACATTCCTATTTCACATCAGAAGGAGTTGGCATCTCTGAGTTCATACTGCTTTCAAACAGAGTACATGCAAGATACATAACACACTTGGCATTTAGTGCTAAATTATATGTTATTACTTCCTCAGGATACTTAACATCTTTCTGAGAGTCAAATATTTAAATTGATGTCATCCATGGTATTTTGGAGCATTTAAAAATTTGTGTCCCTGTGTTTCTCATTGAACACAAGAATCAATGTGATGAGATCACAGCCTGTTTTTGCACCAACCTTACGGCATACTGTGTTTTTTTATGTATTCTTATTAGATTATACTGTTTGTTCTGTTGGATATTATAGGTGAGGGCAAAGTACAATGGGATGACTTTGTGAGGCCCATGTACTTTGAGTGAGACCACAATGTCCAACAGTACAAACATTATAATTTATTTATTATTTACCATTTTAAAAAATAATAAATTTTATTAAAATTGCTTTTCACAAAATAAAAAATAAATACAAAATTTTTCTGAAAATAAAACTTGTTTTAATTAATTATATGACTACCTTGTGGTAGAATACATGTAAATTAATTTTCTCTTTATACTAACTGATAATTGATGCTTTATGTTAATATGTGAAAATATGATATACCTTAATTTGTTTCATTTATATATTGTTTAGGTTCCATTTTACAAAGGAGAGCACATAACATTTGATGTGGTTCCTGAAGTTTTGAAGTTTCAAGTGGCACATTCTGCACTACAGCTTGAGGTAATCATCAGAAATTTTTCAATTAACAGAATTTTATTTGATGCCTGATTGTGAATATTCAAATTTAGTGGGGATTAGAAGCACAAGAAAATTGTAATCTCCAACTTAACATTCAGGCCTGGAAATCATGAAACTTCTGAGCCTGAGTTTGAGCTTGAGATTTTGTGTCACCCAATCACAAAGGACTTTACTTTTGTAATGCCACATTTGATTGGCTGTAGTAAAAACTACGTTTGTAATGCCACATTTGATTGGCTGTAGTGAAAACCTAATCTCAAACTCGAGCTCACAGTACAGGCTTGGTTCAATAAAAGCAACCTACATACTTGCCTATTTACCTGACAAGTTACCTACATCCCTTAATATCGACTAGACTAGAAACTTGATCCCTCATTTGACAAATTGTACTAAAGGTAGGTACATACAAACTTAAGGATGATTGCTGTTGAAAAGTTGGAGTATTTAACTTTTTGAAGAAATTATATTTTTACATAGCTAAAGGTTCAAGAAATCCCAGATCACTAATAAAATTATGGGTTGGTATGCATTTAACTGTGCTAATCTTAGTTGAATATATGTCCCCAAGTAAAGTTCAGTACACAAAAAAGTTAAGGAAAAAGTTTAATGTCAGTAATTGCGCATAAAATAATAGCTGAATGAGTATTTAAATATGTATCAAATCAGCATACCTTGAAGATCATAGTCTCCTTTTATCAGAGACACAAAGAAAATGGCATGCTAGTGAGTGAATTGTTTTAGTAAGACATATTTATTGAGACAACCTTACTTTTCTGCAACAGAAAACCCGAGCAGATAATTTATAGATAATAAAAAATCTTGGATTTTGCAGTTTATATATACGTGTCATGGTCATCTTTAAAATGATTTTATGTTGAAGATACCTTTTTTGGGAAGAGAGCCTTTTGAATATTTGTCATTTGGATAATTTTGGTGTGAATATCTCTGTTCCCACATATTATAATTTATTTACTCTTTCATTATTAGCCATCATTTACTGTAGCTGGGTTCTCAGTGACAGGACGAGTGCTGGACTCAGAAAAGGTAAGTTTCTCTTTTCATTAGTATCCTTTTATAATAAATCTTACACAAATAAATGACAAATTGGGAGATACAAATTCTTTTGGGGAAAAGTTCACATAAATGAACCTTGTTGTCAGACCTACTTTTTACCAAAAAAAAAAGGAATTTAGCGTCTTGAATGAATCCCTTATTCCAAAACAAAGCTAATGTCCCAGTGTTGCTCTTTCTGTATGGGTGTCTTATTTATAGTCTACAGTTTAGAAACCAGGCTTGTCAGATAATTATGATGTAGAGGATCTTACATGAATGTTCAATGAAATATATGAAACGAGTCGAATGATTTCTGTCTTTTGCAAGCCTTGATATGAGCACAAATTGTAAGATTCAGTTTATTGTATGACGCATAATACTGATTTTATTTTACCAAACCGCAAAATAATGTAGTGAAATGACTATGAAATACATTTTGATGCCTTAGTTGTTAGGTTATGATGTCATTTGTGATGTCATTAGGTGGTATTACACGTCATACATATATGAAAATTATGATATGGGTATATTAATGTAAATAACGCAGTAATTGTGTGATAAATTAGGATATTTAACACTTAGATTGTACATTAGAAAGAAAAAAAGATCAGATTTCAGCATTGTAACCAAGGATAAAGGGACACTATTGGAGCATACATACTTAACAAGTAACAAAGGATAGAAAAACAGTATTATTGGTTAAAACACTGTCTTTTGACAGGGTGTATAGGATTTTACCACCCTCCTGACTTTAATATTTCCTGAGGCGTCAACCAAAGGAAATACAAAAGTTAGGAGAGTTGTAAAATCCCATGCACCATGTCAAAAGACGGTGTAACGAATTTATCACCCCTTAGAGCTTTTTTTTTTCTTCCCCAACACAGCATTAAATCTTTGTTGATAAATGATCTAAATCGATCTGATCTGCATCTGTTAAATATAGGGTAATTTCTTCTCCTGAACAGAAATTTCATAATTTGTTACATGGAATACATTTCCCAGACTATGCATTTAATCAAAGTCACAGAACAGCTGATCAGTGTAATTTTCACCTGTATACAAACTGAAATCATTGGAAGTAGTTTCCTTCCTTTGAAAAGGGACAACCTTTGTAGTAGTTGCCTCGTATGCAGTAAAATTTGAAATGGTCGGCATTTGTGTACAGATTGGCACAGCAAGAGCAGATAAATGAGAAGTTTTCCCATGGACAGCATTTGTAATAGCTTGTCCTATGAAGACTTTCTCTTCATCAGAAACTTTGTGGAAGATAGATGCGCATCAGAGATGGGCAAACAATACCTAGTTGGATTGGGCAAAGCACAAGTTAATATCCAAGTTTTTTGTGCATATTTGTTCGGTAGACTGAGGTTAATTGTATGCATCTTTTCAGACACACAATCAACACCTGGTTTGATTGGGCAAAGCCCAGTTTAAGTTCACATGTTTTTCTCAGAATTCCCAATATACACAAGTCAACTTTACCTAATGTGGACACTGATATTAATGATTTAATGTTTCTGTAGATTGAGAGGGAGCTTACCCAGATTTACAGAAAAATGATAAAGTGCATAGTATCTCCAAGGTTTTATATAAAATATTTTCAAACAAGTCATAAATTCTCTCTTATTATCCAGCAAATATATTATTTTGACTAGGGTTAAAATGCCAAGACTCCCATTTAAGCAGAGATGTTGATCCCTACTGGATGTAGAGTATGTAATTGGTATATCCAATTAAGTTCTCTATTTTTCCGATTAATGTTGCTACTAGAGAGCCCTAGGTCGAGTCGTTGGGAATACGGAAACTATTTTAGATCCATTCCTACTTCATCTGACTGTGTCTGATATTTCAGATTAAGTGGAAATCAACCTGTCTGATCAAGGATTTACTTTTGAGGACAGTACCAGTTGAGACAATTTTATCCAATTTGGCTTGTGTCTTCCCCATCCAGTATCAGGAAACAGGTTCAAGTATCCTGTTGACAATGTGATACGTCCATTCAATAATCCTGTGGACTAGCCCACGATCCCATCAGGAATGGTGCTATATCAACAATATGATACCCCAGTGGACACAGAAGCAACAATAACCTTACATAATACCACGCCAGTTTTATGTTTTTTAATTCAAACATTAGCTATGTTTGTTCACACAGGATAAACAGTCCTTGTAATTATAAATAGATAATTCAAAAGAGTTCTCTAGCCACTTCGTTTTTTACCCCTGTTTTTACGTAAAAACTTACTTTGGTTTTTATGTCCTACTGCTGCTTAAGTCGAATCCCGGCTGTATGAAACAATAATGTCATTTGAAACCCGGTTTCATTAAACATTAATGCCATCTGAAAAACAGTGCATTGGCTGCAACACTCGGTTATGATAATACAACCCCCATAAAAGGGGGGAAAGCTAATGTCACATGACCCAAAAAGCAGCTGCACCGGTGGCTAGGAGTATATAAACTTTGCACCAACAAGACGTGGTGATCAGTTGAACCAATGAATCAACGAATCAACAAGACCTATTCCCTCTGTTAAATTATAAAAATAATGAAACCGGTCAGGGACCAGGGTGACTAGACTACCCCAGCAGATGGGAGGGAACACCTCCACAATCCATCAGGCAGTACCTTCCATATTATTTTGACTAATCTGCTGCTATTGTCCTGGGTATATTCTAAAAAATAACACTGCTGAAATAACACTGCTGTCTTAGTTCATGTGTTGCTGTTGTCATCATACTATTGTATTATTTCCGACAATAGTATTTTAGGGTATTTCTGCACTTCTGTAATGTAAAGCAGAAAGTATTTTCTAGAATTACTTACCATTGACGTAATATCGCTGTGACATCACAGTAGAATAGTTCTATTTGCTTAAATTATCTTGAACATATTTGAAATATAAAAAATAAAATAAAAATGTATATGATAATCAATTTATAAATTTTGAATCAATAGAAGAATGTAGGTGGCCATTTTCTTTATATTTACACTATTGCCGTTGACACTCCGTGAATATGACATGATTTCATACACCCCATCCAAACTTCTGTACACCTCATGAGAACTGCAGTTTTCAAATGTATGATGTTAAAATCTTAATGATTGGCCGTATATTGGTAGTATGGGTAGTGCAGTATTAATTTACTTGCTTTTGCACAACTGCTATCAAGGGTTGATTCCTGGTTCCAGAACACCAGTGGGTAAGTGTACACATGTCCACATTTTTGGAGAGTGGTACCCCTCATGTAGAACAAATCGTATAGATGAGATGGTATTGTGTCACTCGCATATAAGACACACATACCTGATCCATAAATGCCTTCTGAAGGGTGAACCTCACCTGCCTTGCCAGTGCCTAGTGCGCCATGCACATTCTTGTTGAGTGTCTCAACTTGCATCATGCAAATCAAAAGTTTGTTGATCTCATTGACTTTCTAAAAGAATGTGGTTTATATAAAAAATTCTGACTGTACTTTAATGATTCTGCTTGTTTTTTTTTACCTTTATCTTTTATTTTTATATACTTTTTACAGATTTTTTTTACCTTTTAATTGTTAGCTTATAGAAGTAAATGTTTATATTTATTCAGAAGGGTTTATCATCGAAAAGAATTAGCCATTTTGTACCTTTACCATTGTAACATCCTATCAGCACTATAAGGCCTGAATTGTACTGATGTGCTAATTAAATTTTTTGTTCTTCATTACGATTTCCAGCAATCTGATCCACCAGACCTTTTGAATTTCTTTTGCTTATACCTGTATGAAGTGAAGAAAAAAAAATGTAGACAAGCAAACTGGCATTACTTTTCCTGACATTTGCAGAGAATTATGTGTAAAATATTTGCAAGCTACATTGACATAATGTTTGTTTACATCGATAATGAGGGTAATGTGATCAGATCATGTTTATGATGTATAATAAATAACTTTGTGAATGAAAAAAAATGAAATTTGACTTTAAAAACTTCGAAAATACAAAGCTGAATGTTGGATCGATAAAAAGGGTGGATAATGTGCACATAGAGAGTTAGAGAGAGTTGCAGCCCTGACATTCCAAATTCTCTGCAAAGTTATATTTTTACATGACTTGTACATTAAAACATTTTGAACATCTGGTAAGGTCAAGATGAGTCAGTTATTTGGGTGGGACTGACTAGTTGATTTGCCAATTAGACAAGCTTTGGATCTAGACCAATAGTTGTATTTTCATGTTTTGAATGAAACTGACCTAAATGAAATACTGAAAGTAGTCAACATTCTCTTCAGTTGTAATTCCTATTTAAGTAAATAACACACACACTAATGCTGACATAGGTCTACATACACACAAATGCACATTTCAATAGATGCTCTTGAAATGCAATCGCTTTTTGAACCAACATCAGCAACAACTGCCTTGTTTTTTGTTTAAGAAAAGATTCTTCATTGATAGTAATCACAAGCAGCCCCCCTGCTTTAGCTTTTATCAACCCAAATTGATTTAATTTTGAGTGTTTTTATCACTTTGTGCTTTGATGAGGTCCATAAATAATGGCAACTCTCTCTTTTTCTGTGGAAAAAATTCTTCTGTTAGACATATTTGGCGTTTTTAGTAAACTATAGACTCTGTTGCAAAAGCCAAGGAATAAAACCTCTTTTCTTGAATAGCGAATGTTGTGCACTAGCTTGGACAAGTAGGCACTACTCCCAAATTTGAAATCAGGAAATAAGGGCAAATGTAATTAAACAGATGAAAATAAATGTTCCAGTTTAATCATATGTGTATTTCTCCAACATGGATTTCCATTTGTGTAATTTGACTATAGAATCCAATGGAGGCTGCTCATACAATGATTTCATGACCAAGGGTCAGTTTGTGCCATGTTGTCAAGCAACTGGTTGTTGTCTCCTGATTGGCTGTATGCAAATTATGAATACTGTTTGCTATTTCTCAAGTATTCATACACGGTTGGACAATGTTAGGATGGTTTATTTAATACACTTTTTAAAAGAATTGTTGTTATTTTATTATTATTAAGCATAAAATTTAATTATAAGGATTGATCAGTTTTTTAGTTGATGTTTATTAAAGTATGAACCGAAAAAAAGCTTTGTAAACTTCAGTATGATCCGCTTTGTGGATCATACAATTAGCACAGCATTTTTTCAATTCATACTTCCATGAATGGAAAAAAATATATGGTCAATGTTTAATTAAACCCTATACATACATACATACGTACATATGTACACACATGCACACACACATACATACATACATACTCGGTGATTTCCTAGGGCTTCTTTGCTTTTCCTTCGCCTAAAAGACCGCATTACAAAAATGAGCTGTCAAGAGTACAAGGTAAAAATAGGTATAACTTATTGTTATTACAGATATAAAGGTAGATAAATTTTAAAGTTTGTATCTATATTGAACCTATTTGATTCTTGCAGGGTTCAGGAGTGGCAGGTGCTCAGGTAATTGTGAATGGCAAGGAACATACTGTGACCAAAACTGATGGTATATATCATCTGGATAACATGAAGACAGGCAGCTACAAGCTTCAGATCAGGGCCGAGTACATGGTCTTTGAAGATGTTGAGGTGAAAATCACTCCAAATACCCCTCAGCTTCCAGATATTATGGCATCCAAGTAAGTATTCCGTAAAATAGTAAAAGTGAAGTTATGATCATTATGATTGTGAAAATCTTGGTGATGAAGGTGGTGGTGGTGAGGAAGAGGGTGATGGTGGTCAAGATAATAGAAATGACAGTGATGGCTGATGATGTAATGGTAATTATAATGGTGTTGGTGATGATTTTGCTGATCTTGAAAGTGATAATGATAAGCATTGATATTAGTGATGATGATGAAAGTTGCACTGTCATAGTGGAGATTGTTGTGGTTGTGCTGTTGATAGTGATAATGATGATGAAAGTTTTGTTGTTTTATTTACATTCATTATAGGAGTGATGTTGATAGTAGTGATGATGGTGGTTATAATGACAATGACTGCAGTGATGATGATGATGTAAGTTGTGTTTTATTTGCATTCATTATAGGAGTGATGTTGATAGTGATGATGATGGTGGTTATAATGACAATGACTGCAGTGATGATGATGAAAGGAAGTTTGTTGTTTTATTTACGTTCATTATAGGAGTGATGTTGATAGTGATGATGATGGTTATAATGACAGTGACTGCAGAGATAATGATGATGAAAGTTGTGTTGTTTTATTTACATTTATTATAGGAGTGATGTTGATAGTGATGATGGTGGTTATAATGGGAATGACTGCAGTGATGATGATGATGATGATGATGATGAAAGTTGTGTTGTTTTATTTGTATTCATTATAGGAGTAATTTTGATAGTAGTGATGATGGTTATATTGTGATGATGATGATGAGAATGATGATGACAACAAGAGCTTGAATTCTTGAAATGTGTTTATCCTAATATAAACAGTTTTTTTTAGATAGATTCCATGAAGATAGTGTAACATTTTGAATTATAAGCATATATTTGGTGATGGTCATGTGCCCATATTTTTTGTATATACTTACTGATACTAAAACATATTACAAAATAATTAAATTTCAACTAGACTTAACAGTATACTACATTGAGACAATATACTAGAATAAGGAAATACAGCAGGAAGGAATGGGTCAAAACAGAAGAAAAGAAATGGATAAATATTGGTGCTAATGGATTAATTAGGGATAGAACAGTCATGAAAACAGAGCAAATTTTAAATCTTTGACTTCTTTTTCCACACATACATGAGCTTTTTTAGTTATTTTTGTTTATACATAATATCAGAAGGCGATGCATGCTTCTTTTCCATATACAGTATGCGCAAAGTGTATTTATCATATTTCACTAGTGTTCGTGGTGGGTGCTGTTGAGTGTACTGCAATCTCCTGTCTCTAGCTGTACTTCTTTTTACCAGGTGTAACTTTCACTCATTTCCACTTCAAGAGTCAATTCTACCTGGCCAGTTTGTGGATTATTTCTGTATCCCAAAAAGGTTTACTGCAGGTGATAACATTATGGTCATAAATCAATTAAGTCTAATATCCAACAGCTCATTTTAGCTCAGGCCTGATTCCACCTTTAAATCCTGGAGATTTCACAGTGTAGTGGGGTGTACTTCAGTGGATACTACACAGACACAAGTGGGAAATGGTCAATACACTTTTTATGTACTGAACACTTATTTTTCATAACTTTGCCTATTATCCACATTTTACAATATTTATTTACAAAACTGAAATGTTGAAGAAAAGGTCTGATAGAATAATGTACTAATAAGAAAATACATCTTTGACTTTTAAAATCTTTCCATAAGGTTATGTTCTTTTTGATAATTTAAGGTTCAGTGTATGTGGAGCTGTTGTCATCAACAAAGTACCAGATGGTTCAAATTTTGTCCCAACTAAGAGGAAACTGATATTGTTCCCAGAAGGGAAAAAGTCAGAAATCGCCTCCACAGAGACACAAGAAGATGGGACTTTCTGTGTGGAGAAAACACCAGGAAAATATATAATCAAAGTGAGTGAAACAAAAAAAACCAAGGTTTTATTTATTTATTTTAATTTAACTGGAAAAGAAGAGATCAAATAGGTTGAAGGATATATTTATAAAGTAGTTGTAAAAATAGACGTCATAAAAACTTTCAAACTCAAGAGGTGCATATTTTTGTGCTACTGTGGTGAGTTGCAGTAAGATTTTTGATAAGACAGTAATTCAGTCTTGTACAAACTTAGCAGTATTTGCTCTGGGAAATTCAAAATTGCCACTGTTGTTCATTTGAACTTTTATTTAAATGCCACTTCTGAGGAAGACTTAAAGAATCCCTTATAATGGGTGTCTGTTTTGTAGAGTTTCATTTCTTTAACTATTATTGTTTCAGCGACACTAAGTGACTGTCTGCAGATTAGAGCATACCTCTGAAGTAGGCTTGATGGAACTTTGATGGATGGAATAATTTTTAGCTCTACTGGTCATAGACCAGAAGAGCTTATGGGATGGTCTGTTTTTCATTGTCCGTCATCTGTAGTCCACCATCCGTCCGTCTGTTAGCACAGATTTGTTACCATTACTCCTCATAAACTACTTGGAGGATTGCCTTGAAACTCTACACATACATTCATCCCATGGTCTGGTTTGTCCTAAATGAAAATGGTGCTGCTGGACATCCAATATGGCTGCCCCTGTTGCCATCTTAAAAATCTTGTTATTGCTACTCCTCCTGAATGGATGGTTTTATCAAACATCAGGTTTTTCACTAAAAGACTTCTTATGATGTCTAGTTGGTTGTAAATGAAAATAGTGCCAATCTGATGTTAAATATGGCCACTATGGCAGCCATCTTTAAAGTCTTGTTATCATTACTCATCCTGGATCAGTGGTCATATCAACATGGGGTTTTCACTGAAAGACTTCTTATGATGTCCAGTTGGTCCTAAATGAAAATGACTAACCCTCAATATGAAAATATTGTTATCTCTACTCCTCCCAAATGGATGGCTATATCAACATGGAGTTTTCACCAATAGACTTCTTATGATACCTAGTTCGTCCGAATTGATAATGGTGCCAGTTGTACATCCAATATGGTTGCCATGACAACTGTTGTCAAAATCTTGTTGTCACTACTCCTGCTGAATGGATGATCATTATGACATGGGGTTTTCACCAAAAGACTTGTAATGATGTCTACCAACTCGGAACGAAACACGTATGCAGTTTTTTGTATGTAAGACACACCCAAATGTGAACCATGTAGACAAATTGGCCATTGAATAATGTGCCTGTAGATCATGGTTGTGGCATAAGTAGAACAAACAGCAAAGGCACTGGTGTGCTTGCATATTATGCAACTTTAGAACTTGGTGTATGGTTTAATGTAATTGGGTGAGCATTATTTACAGGATTCAGCAATTATAATACAATACAATACAATATCTTTTATTAGAAATAGACCTTTTTAAAGTGTTTTCCAAGACTATTAGTTAAATATGTTCTTTTTTTAAGCAATCTGTGCATAGTCAGGATAAGTTGCTACTGTGGAATCACACTCCACTAATTTCGATTAGATGGGATGAATAGATGGCCAAACAAGTCAAATATATGCTTCAAAGTAGGCTAAGTACAGATTGCTGTGGTATCTTCACACAAAGTTCTCTTTTATTCAGTTTAAAATTTGACACTGATGTTACTTTTCTGGCTTTCAGTGTTATCGTACCCATTTTAATTATTTTGGCACATATAAAAAGTTATGAGAGGGTTGTATATATCACCATGTTTGGGCACATTGGGTAAGTTTGCAACCAACCACCCACCACCTCACTTACACACCCCTTTTAAATTGCTGGTCATACAACTGAGTAACCATGCTTGTACATGTTTTTCAGGTACATGTTAGTGATACTGAGTTGAAGGCAGGCCTACGACTTGTCCCAGGAGAGCATACTGTCACAGTGATCAATAAACCTGTCTTTGATGTGAAATTTACACAATTTAAGGCCCAGGTCTCTGGAACTATTACATGTATCGGTAAGATGATCAAACTCTTTGCACTTTTACTAAGGTTTTGAATGTCCATCAATTCAAAGACCATTTATTTATTTTACGAATGAAAAGTTACATAAAACTACTTTATCCTTTATATTTTATACACATGTAAGATATAATTATGTCACACAGTGTGTAACTTTAGAGTCATTCTTGTGTAATTCACAATATATTCAAACCTACCAACCCTTATCATTTGACATTGTCTTGCTGAAATGACCCGTAAATTACAGACTTGTGTAAAAATAGTACAAAATATAAAAATATGATCATTGTAGTCAAATCTGGATAATATCTTGTCCAGATTTGGTCTGGATCCTGGTTTTCATATTAGAGTCAGTGGAGTTGGTCAGGGAACCAGATTAAGTTTCCTGAAGTACTTCATACTCTAATCTGCCCATGTTTTTCATACAAAATGCCTGCATGATCAAACTTTTACTTTTATAGCATTATATAGAAATGTCATCCAACAAACGAAAACATGTTAGGCGAAGGGTACAATCAACCTCTTAAAAAGTTCAAACAGCATAGAAACCTATAAAGGAATATTCACATTCTTGGCCATGCTTGGATAAAAAGCAGGAAAGGTAACAATTACATTTGTTTTTTTTACATGCGTTAAAATCGAGTATTGCTCATGGCGGGAGAGATGATTGCTGCTGCCATGTAAAATATAAAAAAAATTAAGATTACATTGAGTTGAGCATTCTAGAAAGAAGCCATAGAATCTTCTTGGTGTTTGGAACTGCAGTTTCTGAAACTGACATTGAGGCTGTTAAAGTCTAAGTGTACTTTTATGAACTTTTTAGTTGAATATAATGTTGCCTCAGATCATACTTCTGAACTTTTCAAATGTATGTTTTCCAAGTCGACAATAGCAGTACATTTTGTTTTGTTATACCTTACTGGAAATTGGTCTAATTATGGAAAAATATTGACTCTCTTGCTGAGAAGGTCTTGTTAGAGTTGGCAGGTCTGTATGCTACATAATGTTTGTGCTGTTTTAGTTAACAAAATGTCATATTTCGACCTATGGAAAGAAAATATGACACGTTCGTTTGACTGCATAATATCAAAGGTTTGCATGACTATTTCTCCACTGAATACGTTCCCAATCATATTAACATTAGAAAAATAAACAAAACATAGATTTTACTACATATGGTTCATCCTTTCATAATTATTTAAAACTTTCATAAATTATATTGCAAATGTGCTCAGTTATATTTAGGGACTGACTGTTTATTTTTTAAAATTCAGTGAAGTATCAACCCAAAGAACACTGCAAACTATATGATCAAGCTGTATTATTTCCTCTGTTTCCTACATCCTGTCCTTAACCCCAGTGTTTTGGGGTTAAGGACTGGATGTTGGGGACAGAGGAGACAACAAATAATAAACAAATGAAAGAAGTGAAAACATGTTTTTTCAGGGCAGATTGAGGGCTATAAATGAGGAACAGGAGGTAGATTGCTTTTTCAGGACATAGTAAATGTTGTTTCTCATATAAAGAAGTCCATCACTAAAGTGCATAACATTTATATGCAGTCATTTATTAAACTCATTATTGATTAAAAACAATCTACATCAGATAGCCTCTTCTTGTTTTTCAGAGAAGTGTGGCCCAGTAGAGGTGTCCCTTGATGGACTGGATAGGAATGAAAAGCAAATTGCTCAGGTTTGTGATAAACTGTAAATGTTCAATATTTCATTGTCATCAAATTTTGGGAATGTGTTTGACATAATATATGTTAGAGTGACTGATTATATATTGTGTAGGCTATAACCATTCTTGCTTCAAATGTAAAATACTGTTAGACAAAATTTCTGAAAGTTTTATGCTTATTTAAATTTTTAGACAAGTTAACTGAATCATCAGTTTGCTAATACTTTTTAATGTGATGTTTGTAGTGATTACTGCAATAATTCTACAGTACTTGTTGGAAATATGTAAACATTTTCAGCACCAAATTGTCCATATACAGCATCTGATGCTGTGAGAGTAGAATGTATTTATGACTTATTATAATGGAAAATGGAAATAGTAGCTATTAAGATCGAAAATGGCAATGATAACTCTTAGGCTGAAAAATGGCAGTGATAACTGTTAGGATGGAAAATGACTGATAACTGTCAGGATAGAAAATGGCAGTGATAACTGTTAGGATGGAAAATGGCAGTGATAACTCTTAGGTGGAAAAATGGCAGTGATAACTGTTAGGATGGAAAATGACTGATAACTGTCAGGATAGAAAATGGCAGTGATAAATGTTATGATGGAAAATGGCAGTGATAACTGTTAGGATGGAAAATGACTGATAACTGTCAGGATAGAAAATGGCAGTGATAAATGTTATGATGGAAAATGGCAATGATAACTCTTAGGCTGAAAAATGGCAGTGATAACTGTTAGGATGGAAAATGACTGATAACTGTCAGGATAGAAAATGGCAGTGATAAATGTTATGATGGAAAATGGCAATGATAACTCTTAGGCTGAAAAATGGCAGTGATAACTGTTAGGATGGAAAATGACTGATAACTGTCAGGATAGAAAATGGCAGTGATAAATGTTATGATGGAAAATGGCAGTGATAACTGTTAGGATGGAAAATGGCAGTGATAACTATTAGGATGGAATATGACTGATAACTGTAGGATAGAAAATGGCAATGATAACTGTTATGGTGGAAAATGGCAATAATAACTGCTATGATGGAAAAGGTCAATTAAAACTGTTAGGATGGAAAATGGCAATGATAACTGTTAGGATGGAAAATGACAATGATAACTGACAAGTAGGGATTTAATATCTGACCCAAAAACTTCTAAAACATGAAATGTTGGGATAAAGAGTTTATCATATATACTGTGAAAGGAAAAACAAAGATCAGTTTAGCTTTGAGAGATGGAGGGAGATTTATTTTTAAAATAAAAAGAGTAATGTTAAGATGGTAGAGTTAATGAATAATTTTATTTATTATTATAGTAATTTTCTTTTTTTTTTACAGGCCAGAGAAACTCAGAAAGGAGCTTCATTTTCCTTTGAAAATGTGATACCAGGAAAGTACAGAGGTAAGTAGTAATGTCTGTTGCACTTAGAAAGGGAACAAAATTACTGGAAAAAAACAGTGCAACCAGTTTTTGTCCTAGATGAGACAAAGTATGCAGTTTGAAAAGTTACAGGATCTAACATAAGTGTTAATTTCAGATTAAATTTATGCAGCAAGTTGGATATCTTCTATTTTTTGCGAGTTTCATAAATTTAATTTGAAATGAGTATAAATGTAAGATTCAGTTTAGCATTGTCATATTGATATAATTCTGGTTTTTCTATTAGTCACGATGGAGATATTCATTACATTCATTAATTGTCTAGCTTTGTATTAGTGAGAGGTTCAAAGGAACAAAGCCGTTGAGTAAAAATCATGGATGAGAGATGCAATATGTTACAACCAAGACTTTTGTTTACAAATCTTTACATTGTTTATTTTCCTATTTCTCTGTCAAATATATTCGCTGATTACATTGACATTACATTGACATTAGGAAAATAACTCTGCTACCTACAAATCCAGTCCTTCCTGAAAGATGAAAAAAAGTCTTTCCATATCTATATCATGTAGATGAAGAGAAGTAACTCTTACATATTACATATATTCTGGTGCATTACTGTGTGCAAAGCACACTAATAAATTGTTATGTCTGGAGTGGAAGACTGCACAGACTCTGTAAGGGAGGCACAATGCAGAATGGAAGTACTGAAACGTCACAAACGTATATGATCAAATTCTGTCCAGTTAGCTAATTCAGGCTGTCCCTAACAACCAGTTATGTGTGAACCACATGTTTACTAATGACAATCCTATCAGTTCCAAATTTCTTTATTTAATTATTCAATTATAAATTTTGCATACATAGTATACATAATTTTTCCAAAAATAATACCAGTCTGTGAGTACAAGTTACTCATTTCAATTTAGTGTCACACACACATTACTTAACTCAAGGTTATATTTTTGACAGTGGTTCAAAAACGGTCAAATTTGTGTTATAAAAAATATAATCAAAAGGAATTCTCTCAGGGTTGCTCTTCGGGCAGGCTGACTCAACTTTGCCATCTTGTACTGTGGGATTGAGAAACTTGCTTGTCCTGAACAGGCAGCTTTCCCTTCTGGCTGTAACAGTGCCTCTGGAATCCAGTTTCTTTTTTAATTGTTTCAAGAACATCTGTCAAAATTTTGGGTGTTTTAGTCAGTCATATAGTTGATATACCTTGAGTATAAAACATTTGTGAATTATTCCGTGAATTTATTCATATTTTTGCCTGCTGTTATTGTCCATGTGATATCAGCCAGTAAGACCCACATGTTGGCTTTCACTCTTGTATCTTGAGTTTGCACTGTTAACACTATGATTTCTATTTAAGGTGTTCTTGGTATGGGAATTTTGGTTAATTTAATATGTTTTGTATATAATTTGTATGCACTTTGTCTTTCCTCATACCCATGTAGTGGTTGTGCTTCATGTGCATAGGGGATATTGTCCAGCATCTTAAAGAAACAGCTCACAGGCCGTGAAAAGAGGTGTTCCAGAATCGTTGGACTGGGATGTTTTGAGTATCTATCTGAACATCACTCACCCATGGCTTGGCCCACAAGTCCAATACCATGTGTCATATGCCATCCCGGCTACTGACCAACTGGTCCAGCCAGCTATCTGACCAATGTACAGGTTTAGCAAGTGAGACTCTCTCATTTTGGACTGCTGAACTGGTCATCGGTTAACAGCAACAGCAGGCTATGCCTGGCTGGCTGACCAGATACATCTCGCTGGCACAGTATAACAGACCAGCCACACAATTTGTGCTGCCCATCTTGCCCTGCCTCACTGGCTATTCCAGACCCACATTTTCCAGCCGGACCATGTTCTGTGCTTGATATGGTAGCGCCAGATTAATGATCATACCCAATAGGTGTGTGCCATACCATGCATGGTGACATCACAGCGTCGTCCCTGCTCTGGAGGACAACCCCCTGTCAAAGAAGGGGATGACAGACCTTCCTGAACACTCTGAAACAACTATAGAATGGACAGAATTCAGCTTAAGGAGGCAAGAGAAGAAGTATATAGAATTTTGCCGCTGTCTGAATGCCCTCCACCGATGGCAGTTAATACTGCATACTAGTAAAGACCTTGGTAGATTTATGAAGACAACAAGCATCCATCTTTCTGAATTCTGCCATAATCGGTGAATGTTGCTGATATTACCAGGCTTCTCTCAGATAAGATTCATGACCGCACTGGTACAAGTTACATTCCGATGCGTACCACTCAGATTTGCCTAGTCTTGAAAAGGACAGGTGTTTCATGCCACATCAGAGTTGGTGAGGAATGTTATGTCTACTTCCTCCCTAGTTGACTTAATGTCACTAGCTATCTTTCGTCTGGCAGAGAGCGAGCATGCATGGGAATCGGTGTGCTGGATAGCCAAACTAGTCAGCAGGGTGGCTCGCCATATGATGGCAAACACCCTAAGGTTTCCTGTAGTCTTGATTTGATAAGAAGAGACACTCATTTGTGATCTTCTTCACTCAAATCTTACCATGCATTCCACACTGCGTTCTCTCCCATTCTGTTTGCCCCTTTTGTTTGAGGACTGTATTGAGGAGGTTAGATAGCAGGCAGCACGGGAGTTCCCACTTCAGCTCTCCTTGCAAGTCTCTACCTTATCTTGACCACATCAGGGGTCATAGCAGAGAAGGGATGATCGTCTACAAAAAGACCATAGTAGAACATCTCAGCAGCAATGGTATTTTCATGGCTGGGTGAACTATAGGTGGCCCAGTGGTGTAGCAAGACATTCTGCCCCCTCCCCCCCCCCCCACACACACATAACTTAATTCTGGGCCCCCGCCCAATAACAAAAGTTTTTTGATGGGAATTTTGACCCCCCCTCCCCCCCCAGCTGTGGGGGTTACTACGCCACTGAGGCGGCAGTATGCCTCTAACTGTCATAGGCGACCCGCCTGTGAATGCCAGACACCTTCTGTTTTCACCAGACTTGGATCAGCCTCTTCCTGACGAAAGATTGGATGATCCAAGGAATTTTAAAGAGGCTATGGATCTTGTTTATCTAGTCCCCACCCTGTTCATGACAGATTCCAAGTGATTCCACAAAGGTGGACATGTTACAGAAGGAGATGGTGGAGTTAGTCCAGAAACTGAACTCCCTGAGCTTTTACTCCAGACTTTTTCTGGTCATGAAAGCCAATGAAAAGTTGAGACCAGTCATAGACACTAGCCAGCTCAATCAGTTTATTGCTACCCCAAACTTCAAAACGGAGATGCCCAAGTCCGTAAAGCTTCAGTGCAGCACGATGAATATGTGATCAGTCTTGATCTGTCTGACATATTTCTTTGTACCATACACATGGTATCTCACAAGTTCCATCACTTTGGCTACAGTTGGGCAGTGTACCAATTCCATGTCCCTCAATTAGGCCTCAACCTCAGTCCTTGGACCATCACCAAGACATTGGACTGTGCCATATTCCACTTCAGGACATCCTCCTCCATGGCTACGTTGGCATGCCTGGATGATATTTTGCAAAAACACCTGGTAAGTTGTTTTAGTTCAGAATATGAACAACCTTCATATGTCATGGAAGAGACGCAACAAGGATCTTTTCAACCTGTTGTCCAATTTTGACCTATCCAGGCCCTGCTCTCTCAAAATGGAACATCTCCTGGGTCTTGACATGGTTCAGCTCTTCCATGTTCAACCCCCTGTTTTCAACCTCACAGAAGCTGTTATTGTACAAGAATTGCTTTCTGATAGCACTGGCTTTGGTGTGCTGGCTGAGTAAGCTGCATGTGCTTTCTATTGATCTGAACTACATACAGTTTCGTTCTGACGGCTCAGTTGTTCTAGTGTCACAACCTGGTTTCATCTCTAGGAACAGGTTGCTGTCTTTAGGCATTAAAAAAATAACCATTCACCTGCTTTCTTTGATCAAACCATTGAGAGAGGTCAAGCGGGACCTAGTTTGCCTGCGCAGAATCTGTCTGAAGCACATGGAAACTTTCTACTGATTAAGTCCGGAAAGCAAGACATAAACCCCACAAGTGCTGGCCTTGTGACTAAAGTGGGTTGTACTATAATCAGGTACGCTCTTATTAAGATCTCTGCTTTTGAGCTACCGGCAATTTCAGTGAGCTAGGCCTTTGAACATAATGTTTCAATTCAAGATATAATGGAGTCACTGGGCTTGCATGCCCAATCTACTTTCCCAGCTGCTACTTGCAGGATATGGCCTTGCATAGGAGAGAGCTGAGTCTAGTTGGGCCACTGGTAGCTGCCCAGACAGTTACCACACTCCATTCATGACAACACAACCCCAGTCTCAGGCATGACCTTATAGCTTTTGCTGGGTTTCCCCGGGAAACTTTTGCAGGTAAGGCAATAACCTGGACCCCACAGAGGTCTCCTGTGCACGAGTATAAATGCATTATCTTCGGTTGTGCTGTCTTCACATTAGGGAAAGTTCATCGTTCAGTAGAGCAGTCATCATGCTCCTACTGGGTGATGTTGGTAGAGGTTGGATTCTCATGCATTTCCTCCACCTTATACATATTCTCCTAATGTTAATGTGATCAGGTAATGTATTCAGTGTAGAAAGGAAATTTGTGAGTAAATTATGTCTCTCCAAAAATACTTGCCTAAATACATTACTATCAATCCCTTCCATCCTGTTGTTGGTTTTGCTTAAGCTTAAACTGTGATACCAGTGGCCACTTAGTGGGGCAAGGAAAGGTAATCTGTAAGAGTTACTTCCCTTAATCTATATGATATATATTTATGGACAGATGTTTTTTCATCTTTCAGCGAGGGCTGGATATGGAAGTAGTGGAGTTATTGTCCTAATGTTAATGTGATTGGGTAAATATTCTCATAGAAATATAATTTACTAAAAAATGTCCTTTTCAGTGACATTGCTTCGAGACAGCTGGTGTTGGAAGAATAAGACACTGGAATTTGAAATCATCGATAAGAACGTTGATGATTTGACCTTCGTACAGACTGGTTATATTCTTAAGTGCACAATCTCACACTCAATAAACCTGGTAAGCAGTCTATACTCAGTCTGTAAAAACATTTATTAGTAGAGCATCAGTCAGACAGGATATTTTGTATATGGTAAATCGGTAGGAATGGTAGTCAATTTCAGATCAATTCGTTAGATTTTTAAATGTGAATTCATTTATTTTT
This sequence comes from Margaritifera margaritifera, assembly GCA_029931535.1. Taxonomy (NCBI): domain Eukaryota; kingdom Metazoa; phylum Mollusca; class Bivalvia; order Unionida; family Margaritiferidae; genus Margaritifera; species Margaritifera margaritifera. The sequence continues at coordinate 2,576,643 of JAQPZY010001434.1, read as the reverse complement.
GATAAAATTGATATCCCACAAATGCAGACAAATTCAGGGTACTTTGATTTGTGATTGATTCATAGAAATATGTTACGTACACAATGTTTTGCTTCATTTAGCTTCAGTCACGAATCCTCTGTAGATAATCATTCATATTTTTAACAAACAAATTCAGAATATATGCTGATTTATTTATACACTTGCATTCTTTCTACCATACAAAGAAAGTGAATTGATGTGGTTTTCAGATCTTTTTTAACACCATGTAACCAAGAGAACTGGAAACCTATAGAAATTTCAGATGAAATATTATGTCAAGTGATTATTATTTTTGTATTATATAACTTGACTAATGGCAGATTTTGATAGAACTGCCTTCTTGCACACATTTTAATGTCCTTGGACAGATTTACATTTCAGTATTTACTGTATGTACAGAAATTCATGAAGTCTGTAATATATGAAATTTATAAACATTAGATCTTTTTAAGAGCACCTATTACAAACATTTATTGTGTCAAATCTGTATGACACTGGCTTGAAACAGGGGGTCATTTTAGGATATTGGGCTCTGAACTCATCAGTGATTTTCTTTGGCAGTATGTCAAAGTCAGTGGTTGAATGATTAAAAAAAAATTATTTTGTCAGAACTTTGCCCAGGAGAAGAAGGAGGGGAGTGTAGGCTCATTTCAGCTGAACAAAGGAAAGAATCGGTTTTGTTTAGCCCAGCCTGGTGTATACAAGCTGACCCCAGATTCATGTCATCAGTTTGAAAAGGAGGTTTATACATATGATACGTAAGTCATAGTAGTCTAGTCTCATTAGTTTAATTTTTGTCACCATTTATACTCGCGTATAAGCCAAGTCCAAATGCAAACAACATAGATCCTGATCTGATGTGGCATAATGCGCTGGCAGATCAGGGTCTGTGTTGTTTATTCTACTGATTAGTCCTTACAAACTGCAGAGACTCAGATCTGCTGGCGCATTATGTGACGGCAGATTTGGGTCTATGCAGTTTGCAGTTGGTATCGACTTATACATGAGTATATACAGTAATCTCAGCACATTTATACATGATGCCTGTAACTTTGTGAGTAAAATCAGTTTAAAAAATGGATCTTACATGCTTTATTCAGCACTATATTGGGAGAGAGAATGCACCTTCAAAGTGGAGAGCTCCCAACATGGACAATGGGTGCTAGCTCTTCTAGTATGTACATTAGCATGATGGGACATTGTTTATGACATCATTAGTCTGTGGTTAGCATGATGGGACATTGTTTATGACATCATTAGTCTGTGGTTAGCATGATGGGACATTGTTTATGACATCATTAGTCTGTGGTTAGCATGATGGGACATTGTTTATGACATCATTAGTCTGTGCTTAGTATGATGGGACATTGTTTATGACATCATTAGTCTGTGCTTATTATGATGGGACATTGTTTATGACATCATTAGTCTGTGCTTAGCATGATGGGACATTGTTTATGACAACGTTAGTCAGTGCTTAGTATGATAAGCCTTGTTCTCATAAAATTACCGGCTAATAATTATTTTTTAGAGGACATGTTATATCAAATATGTAAAACCAATGTCCATATAACACCAAGTATTTATTTCATTGTTAAGAAAAACATCACTGCTTTCAGATCAAAACCATTTATGCCACATTTTGGGGGGCAACGTTTTACCATCATTCTGAAACATTTTGGTAATGGTCCATTCCAAACACATGTATAATGAAGTTCAAAGAAGGGTTGTTATTGTGTGAGAGCACTGCATATCTTTGTAACATGTACTTTCATAAAAGCTTTATTACATACTCGGCTTAAATTTTCCACACCAATTATGTGAAAACCACAATGAAAACACAGAAAGAAACCTAGGTTTCAAAACAAGCTGGTAATTTAAGGTGGTATTATTTTCAGCATTGAACCAGCAAACTTTCACACAGGGTCAAAATGTTGAGTCAAATATGAACTCAGGTTGAAATGTTTTATGCTAGCAGGGCTTGGTTTACAAGTTCTTTCATTGGACTTGGTTGCAAGTACTACCTTTAAGAGTTAGCTTCTGATTGTTTCAGTACTAATCCAGAGACTTTGACTTTGACTGCAGTGAAGCACTTACTGGAGGGTTCAGTCAGTACAGAAGATGACAAGGCAAAGGACATTGTTATCAGTATCAGGTATATTCACATTTGTGATGATGGTTATGCTGATATTATTATTATTATTATTATTATTATTATTATTACCCTCATACCTACTCTTACTTATAGAGCTATTTTTCATGATAACTGTTGTTCATATGTTGTAAGTTTAGCTACTTCAGATGTCATTGTTGTGAAGCACAACAAAATTGTCTTACTACTGACTCATTTATATTCAGGTCATCAACTGACTAAGTTAGCACATTTTGTATTTATATCCAGGTCATTAACTGACTCAATTAGTACATTTTGTAATACTAGATCTTCAACTGATTCTATTAGCACATTTTGTATTTAATTCCAGGTCTTCATCTGACTCAATTAGCACATTTTGTATTTATATCCAGGTCATTAACTGACTCATTTAGTACATTTTGTAATTAATTCTAGGTCATTAACTGACTCAGTTAGCACATGCTGTATTTATATCCAGATCATTGACTATCTCAATTATGACTGTTCCAGTAAAATATACTTGGGAACCAGGGAAGGCACTTTGAGTGTGGAGTAGTCACCCGTAGATGCAATCTAGATATTTGTATCATTTTCATATGAACTCGATGAGCAATCAGAGTACCCTGGCATATATTTAAAAAAAAGTGCCTTCCCTGGGTACCATGTATGTTTATATGGAACAACCCTTAGCACATACTGTATTTATATCCAGGTCATCAATGGAGAAGGTTCCTGTCTCTATTGGACCTCTTGTCATAGAAAAGCCCGAGACCAATGAAACAACTGATAATGATGAAGGAGCAGTTTACAAGTTCTCTCATTGGGCAAGGTAGGTCATCACATACACACACATGCATGCACACACACACACACACACACACACACACACACACACACACACACACACACACACACACACACACACACCTTTGTGTAATCAAAATAGTTCATACTGTATTTATTGTTAAACAAAAAATGTTGTTTCAAGATTTGTGTAGTATAGTTTGTATTCATGTTTTCATCTAATCTTTTGCTCCAGTGATCAATTACTAAAGTCGGGGTTTATGATAAGTGCTTATTGTTAGTTATTCCATTCATAATGTTTGCTATATTTATCACCTTTGTTTCTGTGGTGTTTCTTCAACAGTTATTTTTTTATTTAGCTTCTATTTTACAATTTCATTTTGATTTTTACTTATTTTTTTGAGTTATCAGTGGTCTGAATGAACATGATGCAGAACATTATGAATAAAAGCTGTTATCTTAATAAGGTATTAGTTTGGGATTTTATAAATCTGTAATAAATACAATAGGTTTCTGTATTGATGCATGATAACCTATTTTGTACATAATAAAATCTTTTACATAGTATTGTAACAAAGGTAAGCATATTTTGATGAATGAAGGCATTATACAGGGAGAAAGTGTCTGTATATAGTTTTGACGCCAGATGTGGCAAAATTTTATGAATGACAAGGTGATTGTAATCATCAGCTTCAGTAAATAGAAGAATAATATTGTATACCAGCAGAAAATTCATGTCTACTGTAGCTATGGAAATCCTGAGTACCTGACCTAAGACAGCTTTGAAGGAGTTTAAATTTTGTGCTCACATTTCATCTCTGTTTGGAAGACATTAACTCCACTTAATCCTATTCTTAGGGCTGGAGAACAACTGGAAATCACGGCCAAGTCATTAGAGCTTCTGTTCACGCCTGACAAGTTTGAGGTCACCATAACAGGAGGTGGGTGAATAGCTCTTCATTCTGCCTTTAACTATTATAGTTGCCATTACCTCACCAAGAGATTTTAGAATCAGTTTATTAGGGCCTTGCATGGAGATACAGGGCTTTAGAGTCAGTTTATAAGGTCTTGCATGGAGATACAGGGCTTTAGAGTCAGTTTATAAGGGCCTTGCATGGAGATACAGGGCTTTATAGTCAGTTTATTAGGGCATTGCATGAAGATGCAGGGCTTTAGAGTCAGTTTATAAGGGCCTTGCATGGAGATACAGGGCTTTATAGTCAGTTTATTAGGGCCTTGCATGGAGATGCAGGGCTTTAGAGTCAGTTTATAAGGGCCTTGCATGGAGATACAGGTCTTTAGAATTAGTTTATTAGGGTCTTGCATGGAGATATAGGTCTTTAGAATCAGTTTATTAGGGCCTTGCATAGAGATGCAGGGCTTTAGAGTCAGTTTAATAGGGCATTGCATGGAGATACAGGGCTTTAGAGTCAGTTTATAAGGGCCTTGCATGGAGATACAGGAACCCTATAGTAATCACCTTTTCCATCTGTCTATCTGTCCATCAGTCTATCTGTCCATCTGTTCACACCTCTTGTAATGACCAAAGCTCTGCAAACATATAATTTGATGCCATTTGGTAGGTGCACTGCCTATTACTTCTAGATGTGGCTTTTAAAGGTTTCATCATTTTTGGTTCATTTTTGATGGAGTTACTGTCCTCTTTCCATCAATTTTTTAATCCCTACAGCAGATCCTTTTAACCAGCATAGCTCAGGAACTTTTAAACATATTCTAATACAATTTGGTGTGTACATTGTCTCAGAGGCCTAGATATGCCATTTATGCGTTTTTTTTCATCAACTCCATTAGGGATAAATTTATGGCCCTTGACAATTAACTTCATATTATCACATCGGATGTTGCCTGTAACCATCATAGCTCAAGAATCATTCAACATATTCTGATGCAATTTGGTATGAACATTGTCTTATAAGTGTGGATGTGCCTTTTCTGGGCTTTGTATCATCAACTCCATTGTAGACAGAGTTAGGCCGTTGAGAATTAACTTCATATCTTCACGTGGAATGTTGCTGTAATCAGCGTAGCTCAAGAACCATTCAACATATTCTGATACAATTTGGTGTGAATGTTGTCTTCTAGACTTACATGTGATTTTTATGGGTTTAGACTTGTCTACTTTATTTTGGACAGAGTTATGGCCCTTGTCCATCAACTTCATATCTTTACATGGGGATGTTGCTTGTATTCAGCATAGCTTAAGAAACATTCAGTATATTTTTATGCAGTTTGATGTAAACATTGTTTCATAGACCTAGATGTGTATTAAATGGGTTTTGTCTCATATACTCCATTGTGGGCTGAGTTATGGCCCTAGTGGATTAACTTCATATGTTTTTACGTGGAATGTTGCTTGTATTGATGAATCCATCAAGGAGATGGATTTCAAGCATTCCACATCATTATTTAGAGGAGTCGTGGCCCCTGAATGCCCATCTCCTCCTAATTTTTAAGGATGTACAGATCAAATTGTAGTTAGCAGGGTCCATTGTAATGCACCCAGCAAATTGTAGTTAGCAGGGACCTTTGTAATGCACCCAGCAAATTGTAGTTAGCAGGGACCTTGTAATGCACCCAGCAAATTGTAGTTTGCAGAAACCTTTGTAATGCACCCAGCAAATTGTAGGTAGTAGGGACCTTTGTAATGCACCCAGCAAATTGTAGTTACTAGGGACGATTTTAATGCACCCAGCAAATTGTAGTTAGCAGGGGCCTTTGTAATGCACCCAGCAAATTGTAGTTAGCAGGGACCTTTGTAATGCACCTAGCAAATTATAGTTAAGCAGGGACCTTTGATGGACCCATCGCTAGTGGCTCTAGCTACAATTTCTCATGCTGATTATACAATAGTCTAAAAGCATTAGTTGAATTGATTAAAATAGAAATAGAATTGCCTCACTGTGAAGTTGAAGTAAAACAGCCTCGGGCAAGTAAAAGGTGATATATCAGATTCCTCTTTGTACAAGCCACATTAAATATATTTGAGAGCAAATTGAATTTTTTAGATTTTTAGTGGTGTGCAATTCTTATACAGGGAATTGTGCCTTAGCAGACCTGCCAACCATTATGATTTGACTGAAAGTCTTACTGAAATGACCCTTAAATTACAGACTTACAGAATAATAGCAAAAATTATGAAAATACATTGGTTGTAGTCAGATCCAGATATTGGCTTGTGTGGGTTTTGTATGGATATGTTTTTTCATAATAGGTTCAATGGAGTTGGTCAGGGAACTACCCCAGACTCTTTAATCTTCCCATGTTTTTCATGCAAAATGTCGGCATGATGAAGCTTTTGCTTTTTCATTATAGCATTATCTAGAAATGTTGTCCAGCAAATGAAAACACGTTGAAAGCAAAATGGACAATCAGCCTTTTAAAACGTTCACGACAGGAATTTTCAGATTCTTTGCCGTTTTTAGAATAAAAGTAGGAAAGGCGGCAATTACATTTATTGGACATCAGTCTGAGTATTATTCACAGTGAGATAGCTGATTGCCGTTGCCACGTTTAAAAAAATAATACCATCACCCCACCCACTACCCCCAAAGGTTATGTCAAGTTGAGAGATCTAGCAAGAAGTCATTGACCACATTGGTGTTTGGAACTGTAGTTTCTGAAACTGAACTGGTGGTCATTAGGGTCTAAGTGTACTTTATGAACTTTTTAATTCACATAATGTCGCCTTTACTGCATCAGAACACACTTCTGAACTTTTCAAATGAATTTTTTCAAGTCAACAATAGCAGTACATGATATTTTGTGACATCTTACTGAAAATTGGTCTTACTTGGTCAAATATTGACTGCCTTTCTGAGAAGGTCTTGTTAGTGTTGGTAGGTCTGCCTTTGTGGATAACTCTATATAAATGACACCAATTCATTAAAAGCCAATATATATGGGTCCCTTGTGGTTTATTTATAATCAGTTTTAACTCGTCCATGTAGGACAACTATTTTTTGTTCTTTGAATGCCCTGTATAGACAGGATTCACTGTGATTGTACAGACAGGTGAAATATATATGTAACAAAAGTTATTGTATATACTGGTACAGAATAGAAAAGATAATGTTACGTTGTCTTAATCATCATATTACATTCCTTGAAATGTATAGTGGTAAAAGAAAATTATTATTTTTCTTGTTTCTTTCTTCTGCATGATCCCCAGAATACCATGTCTTTCACCTATCAGTTAATTCTTATACTGTCTTTAGCAGGGGAAGGGAGGACTGCCCTTCCCTTCCTGTCCCCTACACTTCATAACAAGCAAAATGATTCCAAAAGAAACATTTGTTTGATGTAATAACTGGAATCACTGAAATTGGTTTTTCTGTAACTTCCAAGATTTATTCAGTTTGAGGTAGGTTTTCAATCCAACATGCTTTTTGTTGGATTGATAATGCTGAAATTGTTGGTAGGCAATTTAAGAGTCCTGATGGAAAAACCTTTTGGTTCATTTGGCTGGGTAGATCCAATAGTGTAAATGCCCATTTATAATGGAGAGCTGACTGGGCACAATGTGTAATGTGCCAGCAGATTAGGGTCTTCATCATTTGCATTTGGGTGGTATTTAGTCTCGTTCAACCAGATTTTCACGTCGCTTCATGAGATCTCCAACAAACAAATGTCTGGTAAAAAAAAAAAAATTAGTTTTCCTGGTAATTCCAGAATGAGGCTTTCCCCAAAATTGGAAGTGATTTGTCTGACTGATCAGATGAGATGTCATAATCCATCATTGTGATGATGAGATGGCATAATCCATCATTGTGATGAAGAGATGGCATAATCCATCATTGTGATGATGAGGTGTCATAATCCATCATTGTGATGATGAGATGAGGCGTCATAATCCATCATCGTGATGATGAGATGAGGTGTCATAATCTATCATTGTGATGATGAGATGACATAATCCATCATTGTGATGATGAGATGAGGTGTCATAATCCATCATCGTGATGATGAGATGAGGTGTCATAATCTATCATTGTGATGATGAGATGACATAATCCATCATTGTGATGATGAGATGAGGTGTCATAATCCATCATCATGATGATGAGATGAGGTGTCATAATCTATCATTGTGATGATGAGATGGCATAATCCATCATTGTGATGATGAGATGAGGTGTCATAATCCATCATTGTGATGATGAGATGAGGTGTCATAATCTATCATTGTGATGATGAGATGAGGTGTCATAATCCATCATTGTGATGATGAGATGGCATAATCCATCATGGTGATGATGAGATGAGATGTCATAATCCATCATTGTGATGATGAGATGAGGTGTCATAATCCATCATTGTGATGATGAGATGGCATAATCCATCATTGTGATGATGGGATGAAGTGTCATAATCCATCATTGTGATGATGAGATGAAGTGTCATAATCCATCATTGTGATGATGAGATGAAGTGTCATAATCCATCATTGTGATGTTGAGATGAGGTGTCATAATCCATCATTGTGATGTTGAGATGAGGTGTCATAATCCATCATTGTGATGATAAGATGGCATAATCCATCATTGTGATGATGAGATGAGGTGTCATAATCCATCATTGTGATGATGAGATGTCATAATCCATCATTGTGATGATGAGATGGCATAATCCATCATTGTGATGATGAGATGAAGTGTCATAATCCTTCATTGTGATGATGAGATGAAGTGTCATAATCCATCATTGTGATGATAAGATGGCATAATCCATCATTGTGATGATGAGATGAGGTGTCATAATCCATCATTGTGATGAGGTGTCATAATCTATCATTGTGATGATGAGATGTCATAATCCATCATTGTTATGATGAGATGGCATAATCCATCATTGTGATGATAAGATGAGGTGTCATAATCCATCATTGTGATGATGAGGTGTCATAATCCATCATTGTGATGATGAGATGAGGTCATAATCCATCATTGTGATGATGAGATGAAGTGTCATAATCCATCATTGTGATGATGAGATGAGGTCATAATCCATCATTGTGATGATAAGATGGCATAATCCATCATTGTGATGATGAGATGATTTGTCATAATCCATTCATTTGCTTTATCAGCTTTTGTTCAATGTTATCCTTTTTACTTCTTATTTTAATTCAGTATGTATGATTGTAGAAAGTATGTCTAAAAGAATTTTGAAATATAAATGTCTTTGTTGACTTGCTTTTAAAATTTTTTACTGAAGCACCTTCTATCAGTAACAGAGATCAGTAAAGCATGTTACCAGACCTTTTTGTGACAGAGCTTTCTCATAGCCACGTGAAAGTCTGGTTGAATGAGACTAGGTTGAATTATGAATAAGGAAATACAATAAGCAGCCTTCCAGTCCTCTCTTGACCAATCTTTTGCTATGTCGATAAAAGATCAATCAGTGCATTTTTCCTTCTCCAGAACTGCAGTTTAACCAGTTTTTAGTCCTGATCATTTTGGATTGCCTTTTTTGTTTTAGATGTATGTCCCGGTGAGGTGGCCAGTTATGTAGGCAAGAGGGGAGTGTTTATTATTGGCCACATTACCCCTCCTCTTGGTGGGGTCAACATCACTGTTATTGAGAGAGAGGGTAGGATGGATCCTGTGTCTATAGAGAGTGACAACAACGGGCAATTCAAGTGAGTGTCCATACATGTACATCAGAAAATGTTTAAACAGTGAAACATGTTTATTATGTCTGATAGTAATGTTATTTATTGTTTCAAGTTTTAAATATCTGACAAAGCTGATCTATGTCAGGCAGATTATACCTGGTAAGCATGCATGCACGCACTCACATGCATGTGCACGCATGCACACATGCATGTGCATGCACACATGTGCATGCACACACACATGCATGCATACACACACACACACACACACACACACACACACACACACACACACACACACACACACACACACACACACACACACACACACACACGAGATCCTGACATGATGGCTCTTGCCAGACATTTTTTCCCCAAAATTATGTGTTAGCCATATATGTGTGGAATTTATATCAAAACATTCAAAGGCGATTTAACAAGTTGTGACAAAAGAGAAAACATAGATATACCAAATTATTAAATGTACCAGAAAATGTGTCATTTTCAGTTTCAGTTTTGCTGCTGCTTTTGTGTTAATATTATCCTTCCATGACTAATTGGTTTCCTTGCAAACCAGTTATTCATAAAAATCTCTTTTTCTTTCCAAACACTACACCTTAGAATTTCACCCAACAACAGTATTTTATTCCACTCTACTGCTTTAAAAAAAATTTATAATTAGTTGACAACAAGTTGACTTACTACCTTGAAAATACATAACACCTAATTAATGGGCATTTCTGGTAATGTCAGATGTTGAAGTTTTATTTGATAGGTCTCCAAATAAGTCTTGGATGATGGTAATAAAAGTTGGATGTTGTTGCTAGTATCTTCTTTTCTTAATTTAGGCCTAGGCTTTGAGAATTTCCATTGCGTAGGCTGTTATCTGCTAAAAGTTTTATTTCTAACTGAAATTGACATTCATTACCTGCTCAAAATAACTGAGCTCTCATGTTTTCAAGGTTTGTTGTTATCATTTTAATTTGGTGAAGTATTTTTCACAAAAACTGAAAGGATATACCTACTTGACTGTGTTGAACTATAGTTGGGCAAGGAATCCATATTAAAGAATCAGTTTAAAATGGTGGAAGAAATCTGTTTCCATTAATTTGTCATTCTTTTCCCAGGAATTAGATTTAATGGAGTCTGGATTAATGTGGTTGTACTGTTTTTTTTACTAACATGGTTATAGGAAGATATAAGTATCACTTTTCAGGTTTCCATGATGACAGTGATATCAACAATGACATTTATGTAAAGATCCTGTGTTGAAGTTTTTGAAAGTCACATCTCTTTTCCATCATTTACTGTATTCAACTGAAACTAAGGGGATCATATTACCACATTTACCGTATTTACTCGTGTATAAGCTTATACCAACTGCAGACTGCATAGACCCCAATATGCCGGTGCATAATGCGCTGGCAGATCTGGGTCTATGCAGTTTGTAAGGGCCAATCAGTAGAACAAACAGGATTAGAAGAATTTGTACAGATAGGAATCTCTATACAGTCGTGTACCAATGCATACTGATATGTTGATATATTGTTACACTGCTATGAGACTACGTTCCATGCTATACAGTAATGTACCAATGCATACTGATATATTGATATATTGTTACACTGCTATGAGACTGCATTCCATGCTATACAGTAATGTATCAATGCATACTGAGATATTGATATTTTGTTACACTGCTATGAGACTACGTTCCATGCTATACAGTAATGTATCAATGCATACTGATATATTGATATATTGTTACACTGCTATGAGACTACATTCCATGCTATACAGTAGTGTACCAATGCATACTGATATATTGATATATTGTTACACTGCTATGAGACTACGTTCCATGCTATACAGTAGTGTATCAATGCATACTGAGATATTGATATATTGTTACACTGCTGTGAGACTATGTTCCATGCTATACAGTAATGTATCAATGCATACTGATATATTGATACACTGCTATGAGACTACATTCCATGCTATACAGTAGTGTACCAATGCATACTGATATATTGATATATTGTTACACTGCCATGAGACTACATTCCATGCTATACAGTAGTGTACCAATGCATACTGATATATTTATATATTGTTACACTGCTGTGAGACTACATTCCATGCTATACAGTAGAGTACCAATGCATACTGATATATTGATATATTGTTACACTGCTATGAGACTACGTTCCATGCTATACAGTAGTGTACCAATGCATAGTGATATATTGATATATTGTTACACTGCTATGAGACTATGTTCCATGCTATTAATGCCTTGTAAATACTTTTTATATGCCTGCCATAAGGCAAAGCATATTAATTTATGATTTCTGTCCATTCATCGGTCCATCTGTTGGTTACCAATTATGTTTCTGCTCAATAACTCGAGTTATCCACCATCTACAGTTACCTGTCTTTGTGGATGTCTTGCACTTGGGGTAAGGAGAACTCTTATCAATTTCAGGCTCAAAAGGTCAAAGGTCAAGGTCACTGACTGAAAGAAGAAAAATGGTTTCTGCAAAAAAATTTGAGTTCTCAATCATCTATGGTTACCAAACTTTGTGGATGGTTTGCACGTGGTGTAAGGAAGAACTCTATTGACTGAAAGAATAAAAATGGTTTCCATACAATAATATTAGTTCCACATCATAGAGCCAGACCAAAGTTTATGCATGGCTTGCTTTTGTGATAAGGAAGAAGCCTATTGATTTTTTGGGATCAAAATATCAACGTCAAGGTTACTGTGACAGAAAGAAAACAAATGGTTTCTGGACCAAATTTTCAGTTATCTACATAGAGAGCTATAAAAAGGGGGTGGGCATATAATGTGACATTCATGTTACTCTTGTTATTTGTATTTAAGGGTTGGTCCTCTTCATAGCCACATGAAATACAATGTCTTGGCTGAAAAGGAGGGATATGTACTTGCCAAGGAAGAAAGAGAGACAGCAGTCTTCAGAGCATTCAAACTAGGCAGAGTTGCAGTACAGGTAATGTGGGCATTCAAACGGGGCAAACTGCAGGTAATGTGGGCATTCAAACTGGGCAAAGTTGCAGTACATGTAATGTGGGTATTCATAATGGGGTAATGTGGGCATTCAAACTGGGCAAAGTTGCAGTACATGTAATGTGGGCATTCATAATGGGGTAATGTGGGCATTCAAACTGGGCAAAGTTGCAGTACATGTAATGTGGGCATTCATACTGGGGTAATGTGGGCATTCAAACTGGGCAGAGTTGCAGTACAGGTAATGTGGGTATTCAAACTGGGTAAACTGCAGGTAATGTGGGGATTCAAACTGGGCAATTGCATAAATATTTTCCCAAAATATTTTTTTAATTTTTACTAGGTTATCTGCTAAGAGATAAAGAGAACAAAAAACTCAAAACATTTATAATTAAGATTACAAGTTCTTAGAGGAATATTGCTTATAATTATAAAAGAGTAACATGATTATCAATAGCTTGCAAGTTATATTCATCCTTGATCCTTATTACTGTAGTATTACCTGAACCCTCCAAGATATCTGTATTCTCAATACATTGACTATAGTATGGCATTATGGTGATAAATGTTCACTTTGATTAAAAAAATGTTTTTTGCACTATTTATTTACATATATTTGTGCATCCTATTTTAACAGATTGTGGGTGAGAATCAAGCCCCCCTCTCTGACGTGCTCCTGTCCATTAGTGGAGGCAAGCAGTACAGGAGTAATAATGTCACAGGACAGGAGGGCACAATGATCTTTAATGATCTGGTGAGTAATGGATAAAAGGTTAAAACAACTGTAATGGATAACATGATCCCAAGAGTTAGCTTTTTGTCTCACCTGCAATGAATGTCACAAAGGGTGAGATATAGTGGTCACAGGGTTTGTCCATCTGTCCATCTGGTGGCAACTTTTGGTTAATGTTTATTAAAGGGCAATAAGTCCTGTTTTGATCATCATCAGACCTTGTCCACAGATGCATTGAGGGAAAGGAATATCCCTAGAGATTGAAAACCAGAGTTCTAAGGTCACAGACAGCAATTGTTTAATTTTAGGTGTGTGGTCAGTTGTTAAAATGTTTGGAATTGTTATCAAACAGTTTGTAAAGTAAAGATGATGTACTTAGGATATATATATATATATATATATATATATATATATATATATATATATATATATATATATATATATATATATATATTCCTGCTGATGTGGCAGTCAAAATGTCTGTTAAATAGATTCACCAGTGTACGTGGCACATCCCAGGGACAGATAGATCGAAGGCATAAAATGTTAAGTTCACATTGGTAATTGTTGTTTAGTTTTTCAGGGTAAATTGTCAAGAGCATTATGAAGGGGCTGCATCTTTTGTTTCCATACACATGGTCAAAAGGTCAGAGGTCAAGGTCACATGTGTTGTCTAGTACTTGGGCTGCAGCAACATTGTCACAGTCAAGATGATAAATGTATGTATTTTTATTATGTATGTGTTGTAATATAGGGGTCATGCACAATTTGTAATGTTAAACATTTGCAGAAACATGGGAAATATTTGAACCCAAAGGTGAAGTGTTAAGGATCAAACTTTTTCTCAAGTATTTTAGCAATTACAGTTGAGTCTTACATGGCATCTTCATGTTCAACATAATACCTGGAAGTTTCACCTCCCTTGCACAAAATTTTTATACACCTTCCATAAGGTGGACCATATTATGTTATGATACTGTAAGTTCCTCCATCCATCTGTTACCTATTTTGGCTTTCACTTGAGGTAAGGAAGAAACCTGTCAGTTTTAGAGTCCAAAGGTCAAGGTCAATGTGACTGAAAGAAGAAAAATGGTTTTCACACAATGACATTAGTTCAGCATCACTGACCTGGACTGAACTTTGTGAATGGCTTCCACTTAAGGTAAAGAAGAAGCCTATTAATTTTGGGGACAAAAGGTCAAAGGTCAAGATCACTGTGACTGAAAAAAGAAAAATTATTCTTGCACAAAACATTCAGTTCCCGATCATGTACTTTCACCAAAATTTGTGGATGACTTACATGCAGGATAAGAAAGAAGTCTATTGATTTTCATTGTCAAAAGATGTGACTGAAAGAAAAAAAATGTTTTTTGCGAAATAATGTTAGTTCTAGATTCTGTACCTTGACCAGAGTTTGTTGTGGGCTTGCACTTAAGGTATGAAAGAGGCCTGTTGATTTTGAGGTAAAAAGGTCAAAGGTCAGGGCCATTGTGTGTAAAAGAAAAGTGGGTTTTGCAAAATAACTTTTGTTCTAGAGTAAATTCCTTGTGGGCAGTTACAGTAAAGCATACTTGGGACCCAAGGAAGACACTTCCAACATGGAGTATTCACTCGTAGATGCAGTTTAGAATTTGGTATCATTTTCATATGAACTCTTTAAGAAATCAGATTACCCTGGCGTATATTTTTAAAAAACTGCTATCCCTGGGTGCCATTTTTACTTAAATGGAACAACCCTGACTAGACTTTGTGTATATCTCACTTACGGTAATAAATAAATATATAGATTCCGGGGTCTAGAGGTCAGAGGTTAGAGTCTTGGTAAGACTAATAAGAAACTAATGGTTTATGCACATTAAGTTTAGTTCAAGGCCACATACCATAACCAAAGGTCCAGGTCATAGAGACCTATTGGTCAGTAATCTCCAGAGTCAACCATGCCCTACTAGTGCCTACACAGAGAGCTATTAAACATGAAGCTGGTTTATAATTTACCATTCAGGGTACTACTTTTTGTTTTTGAAAGACAGACAGTTTTGTTTGTATAGGATGTACATATGTAATGGGTATAATATAGTTGATAGCTAAAGGTTGAAAAGTGGATATAGAAAGATAAAAATGGTGAAAGAAATCATCATGGCATGAAGTCCTTTCAAATATATTGAAAGGACACGATCTACTATCAGATATGGCCACATTTACTGAAAATATCAAAGCCGGTTATGGATAGTTTTGTATTTATGTACAGAATATGGGTCACAAAATTCTCATGGCCTTTGGCAGACATTTTTCTAAATAATTAATGTGGCTGTCAGACATAAGAGAAATTTCATTTAAATGCATAAATAATTAGTAGAAATGAATAAGGAAATATTGATATACACTGTTTTTAAATGTACTACAACATGTGCCATTTTCTGTTCCGCATTTGCTCTTTCTTCACTTTTAGTATTATCCTGCCATTATACAGTTATTTTCTTTTAAATTACTTACTCCTAAAAATGATCATATTTTCTTTAAAAAAACATTAGTTTCACCTTACAACAGTATTTTATGCCACTGTAATGTTTGAAAAAACAGTAATTACTTTTTATTAGCAAGTAGATGAACAACCTTTGAAACACTTAACACTTATTGACACAGATTTGGTCATGTCCAATGATATAATTATACAATTATTGACTTTTGTTGAGGTGAATATGAAATTTTATGGACCAGTAAACCCTGATATTGAAAAATGCAAAGCAGAGGTCAATATAAGAGGTTTATGGGTTCATAAAACTACAAATTTGCATCAGCAAAAAGGTCTATAATTGTTTTATTACATGATTTAATGCAATATTTTAAAATTCAGCTTGTTTCCGTAAAGTAAAAATGCCATTTCAACTGCATGATGCCAAAAAAATATGTGATGATTCAGTATGATGAATTATCGTAAATCACATGATGTGTCAGCCAGTCAAAGAGGGTTTCTCATTGGAATTATGTAATAAGATCTGATATGGTTCTCAAAAAGTATTTGAGGAGGATAATAAAGATTAGTGTAGTTGATACATGTAGTTTTGTTTTTTCTTTCTTTTTAGTTTAACTATGGCAAATAATATATGTTATTGTAAAGCATATATGGGTGCTGCCATGCTGCCACATATCATGTGATGTGAAAAACTGATAACATTGCTACAAAACTTGGGGCAATCAATCAGTTGTAGGACTTTGATAAGTCTAGAGATCAGAGGATAACTTTTACACCTCCACTGTCTTATGCCTTGTGGCTATATTATTAAATGACTGGGAAAACCTTATTTTGGAACCCCTGTTAAAAAACGGTTTTAGTGTACCATATATACTTGCTTATTAGTTGAGTCCAACTGCAAACAACATAGACCCTGATCTGTCATTGCATAATGTGATGACAGGCCTGGATCTATGCAGTTTGCAGTTGGATCCGACTTATATGCGAGTATAAATGATATATAGAAAAGTTGATGTGGATAATATAGGTTATATTAGTACAAAAAGAAAGGTTATGGCTTACATAGAACATTTTTTTTTATCACTACAGAAGGGTTATAATGAGTAATCTTGATCATGTTGCAGAGTCCTGGCCAGTACTTCCTGCGGCCTATGATGAAGGAGTACAAGTTTGAACCATCCTCTCAGATGATTGATGTTCTGGAGGGTACTACCATGGACATCAAGATCAAGGGAGTAAGAGTGGCCTTCAGGTAAAATTAAAAGTTTATACCCTTTATTTGTTAGAGGAGAGAGATTTGTGTGGCTTGACTGGGACTCAAATCTGGGACCCCATATTTCTAGTCAGGTCTTTGACCATCTCAGCTATCTCTCATTGAGCTGATATCCATTATTGGCATGTATCTGTGACCTAGTCTTGCTGTTTGAGATCTCTCCATGTGACCCATAGTCTCAGTGTTTGAGATCTCTCCTTGAGACCCATAGTTTCACTGTTTGAGATCTCTCCTTGTGACTCATAGTTTTACTGTTTGAGATCTCTCCTCGTGACCCATAGTCTTGTCATTTGAGATATCTCTTTTTGACATATAGTCCCACTGTTTGAGATTTCTTCTTGTGGTCCATAGTCTCACTGAGATCTCTCTTTGCTACCAATAGTCTCACTGTTTGAGATATCTCCTTGCCTCTTCATCAACCACTGGCCCTCATGAGACTCAGATTGAGGAGGTATCATCCTCATAGTTCATGAGGT
Source organism: Margaritifera margaritifera (assembly GCA_029931535.1). Lineage (NCBI taxonomy): Eukaryota > Metazoa > Mollusca > Bivalvia > Unionida > Margaritiferidae > Margaritifera > Margaritifera margaritifera. Next base: position 2,559,064 of record JAQPZY010001434.1, on the reverse strand, counting down.
ATACACTCAATCCTGCAATAGTAGACGATTCTATATAATGGACACCTGCTCTTAATGTACAGCGTTTATAAACCACTTTTCCTCATTTCCTTTATACTGCTACTACTACTATATTTACATAGGGTAAAACTCATTTAGCTAATTACCAGTCAATCTCCCATGAAGCCCTAATGATGCATACATGTACAAGGAATAATAATAATAAGGAATACAACAAAACTATAACATATAGAGATGAGGGTTCAGTGTCTCAATCCTTTACATGTTTAACCTTTATATAAAAGACACATGTCCACAAAGGACAAAATTTTGTGATCCACTGTATCTCCTTTTTAAACAGGTTTCACTATTTTAGATCTTCTTACTAGGTCTGCACAAAATATGGACAGTTAGAATGGGATCCAAACCAGAGGCTCAGATTCACTATATTATGGCTCTACCAATAAACCAGCCATCCAGGCTATTGCTGTTTTTAGATCTACTGGTCATAGACCAGAAGAGCTTATGGGATGGCCTGTTGTCCATTGTCTGCCTGTCATCCATCCATTCATTAGCACAAGTTTGTTATCGCTTCTTCTCCAAATTTATACACATATTCCTCACAATGTCTAGTTGGTCCTGAATGAAAATGGTGCTGCTCAGACATCCAATATGGCCGCCATGGCAGGCATCTTGAAAATTTTGTTTTTGGTACTCATCCTGAACAGAAAATCATATCGACATAAAGTTTTCACCAGAAGACTTCTTATGTTGTTTTGTTGGTCCTAAATGAAAATGGTGCTAATATGACCTACAATATGGCCACCATGGCAACCATCTTGAAAATCTGGTGCTAAATGAAGATTGTGCTGATCTGACATTCAATATGGCCTCTGTGGCATCGATCTTGAAAATCTTGTTATTGCTACTTCTCAACAGAAAGTCTTGTTGACATGGGCTTTTCACCTGAAGACTTCTTATGGTGTCTAGTTGGTCCTAAATAAAAATGATGGCCACATGGTGGCCATATTCAAATCTTGCTATCACTACTCATCCTGCATGGATGGTCATATCAACATGGGGGTTTTCAGTGAAAGACTTCTTATGATATCTAGTTAGTCCTAAATGAAAATGGTGCCAATCTTACATCCAATATGTTCATCATGAAGGCCATCTTGAAAATCTTGTTATTGCTCAAGAATATGAGAGATACTTTCGACACTCAGCATATAAAAAGAAGAAACAGTCTTATCTTGGATTCCTGGAATTTCTTTTGGGCCAGTAGAGCATCAATTGCTTCAAGTGACTCTTGTTTGTGGTTTGGTGCAGTTAGGGACAGGATCATAAAGCATCATTGCTTTCTGTCATTGCATCTGTTTGTGCATTTATTCATTTGTTCTTTAAAACTTTTCTGCCATTTATATATCAATGTTTGAAAGATCAAGTATTTACTTGTATATGCTAGCTCTTGATTTTCAAGGGAGATGAATTTTATTGACAAAGTATTGTATCAAGTGCCATCATTTAAAATAATCTACATCAATTTGGGATGTCTTAAAAAAAAAGAGTAACAAAAAACAAAATCTCATTCTGTGAACTTTGAGATACAAGTCCAAAGGTAAGTATAATCAGTTTGTTTATTTCTGCTTTTAAATTTTGTTTTGAGCTAAAAATATTTAATGATCATAAATGATTTGCAGTCATCAGATTTCATCATAGTTTTGTAGAGAAAGAAGTCGGTATTCGTTAGATTAATTTTTTCCTGTTTGATTTCAGCTGTTATGGCCAGGTAACTTCTCTGAATGGTGAGCCAGAACCAGGGGTGATTGTTGAGGCTATGGGACAGGAGAGATGTAACATGTATCAGGAGGAAAGCAAGACAGATCAGGATGGAAAGTACAGAATCAGGGGGCTTGAAGTAAGACAATTTTATGATTGAGGACATTCTTCGGTTGGATTATTCATTATCCATGTGCCTTTTGGGGTGTTGCATTTTACATAGTGGAACAAATTATCCATAACATGTGTTACAGAAAACAACATCTCTTAGATTGGGACAATTTGAAAGTGATGGACAGGAAGAGTGACACATGTATTTAGTGATGTGTATGAGGTTTTCCAAGGAAGGACCCTAGATCAGAAGGATTGGGGTGTTTATAAATAGCGTGTGTGTGTTTGTGTGTGTGTGTGTGGGGGGGGAAACTTAGTGAAATCTGCCAAGCTCTTGGATGATGTCAGTTGAATGAAGACATCATTGATTGTTAATCAGAAGGTTCCATTTATGTTGAGAAAATACATAGCTTTTTACAAATTATTCATAAATGTAAGAAAGATAATTTTAGGTCAAAATTCTCTTTGTACTTGTTGCTTGTACAGCCATTAAACTTAATGTGGTTATGTCTTCAAATTATTATAATAGTCTCATTAAGAGGGTCTTTTTATGCCCCCACTGCGATAGCAGAATGGGGCATATTGTTTTGCTACTGTTTATCTGTATGTCTGTCTGTCCATCCCAAATCCATTTGTTGACACATTTTAAAACTTTTTGTACTTGGCATGGATCTCATTTCTAATTGAGATCTTGATGATATAAACCCATATTCCAAGTTTTATCAAACTCGGATAAGAAATATGGCCTCCAGAGCAGTAACATACTCAGCCAATCAGATGCAAGATCACTTCATTAACATGTGTATATCTTGCTCATTATCAGATTTGTCTGAAATCTGATATAAACCCAAATTCGAAGTTTTATTAAAATTGGATGAGAAAAATATGGCCTTCAGAGTGGTAACAAGCAGTTGTTAATGGAAGCAGAACAGATAATGCACAACTGATGCATGGCTATACCATAAGCTCACTTGGCCTTATGGCCAGGTAAGCTAAAACTGTAGAGTTCTGGATCATAGGGTATTCACTAGGCCTTATGTTTAGGTAAGCTAAAGCTGTTGAGTTCTGGACCACAGGGTACTCACTAGGCCTTATGGCCAGGTAAGCTCAAACTGTAGAGTGCTGGACCGTAGGGTACTCACTAGGCCTTATGGCCAGGTAAGCTCAAACTGTAGAGTTCTGGACCATAGGGTACTCACTAGGCCTTATGGCCAGGTAAGCTAAAACTGTAGAGTGCTGGACCATAGGGTACTTTCAGTAGGAGTCTTTGCATAAGTAGGGCACCCGGAGGATATGTCATCTCTAGATGACTCTTCACATTTTCTAATTTTGTTGTACTTTTTTGGACTTGGAATTGTTTGTTTTCAGTGGGGCGTATGTGTTTTACAAGCATAAATCTAAGTTATTTACATTTCTTGTTCTAGAACATTAATTCTATCGGTAATTTTGTCATACAGGTCTACTCACTTGGTAATTCAGGTTATTGTGTGTATATATCCTTACGGGTACCCTAGGTGTAGACCATTGTGACCTTTTTATCAGGACCAGATGACACCAGCTGTAATGTTTTTTTTTTAAACAATGTTGCATAAAGTGTCAAAAACATTATATACAAGAATCTTAGCAGTTTTTCACTTTCATACAAAGACAGTATCATGTGAATTCACATTATTCTTTTGTTTCTCATTTTCATGAATTTCATCGTTGCTATAAACCTTGCTGTTAAATACCAAACAGTGATTCATTGCTTAATTTAAGTACTCTATGTACTCACTTATAAGCGAGTCCAACAACAAACAACATAGACTCGGATCTGCCATCGCATAATGCACCATCAGATCAGGGTCCATATTGTTTGTTCTACTGATTACTCTTAACAAACTGCAGTGACCCAGATCTGCCAGCACATTATGCAATGGCAAATCTGGGTGTGTGCAGTTTGCAGTTTGACTTGACTTACATGCAAGTACATACAGCACCAACAAAAATCTTTTGCACATTTACAAATTTTGATACTCACAAAAAGAATTCATAACGCTTCTCTTGATCTTTTTGACTGTACACTCCACTTTCTTACCTGCTGAAATTTGTGTTCTTCCTTCTTACTGAAATAAGAATTGAGTAAGTTTTGGATTGAAGTTAACATGATTAATGATGGTGCAACTCATTTGTTTATTTTTGCTGATATAAAGTTGTTTTTTTTTTCAGCCAAACTGTACATATGAAGTGCGTCTGAAGATTGGAAATGTCAATAAGCACATCGAAAGAGCTGCACCCAAGTCTAGATTTATCATGGTAATTTCTCCTTTTCTTGTAGTGCAACAGTTTGTCACAAATTTGGATTTCTTTCCTACTGCTGTGCATTGGTTATGCCACTGTAAAGAAGATATATATGGCATTTAGCCTGCAGCTTAATTCCCAGGGCATAACATAAATGTTTATGTTTGAATTTTTTGCTGTAGTTGGTGTACACTTATGTTTGTGAGGGAATAAAAGGTTGTTGTTGTATTTTAGATTTCATATTTAAATTGTTGTCACACATTAAGTTTTGTAAGATTTATCTTTGGGACATGAAATACTTTCATCTTTGTTAGGGAGACTTCCTCATTTTTAACAAAGATATCTTGGCAAAATATGTATGTTTTTGCTGTACTGGTCAAAGATCAGAAGAGTTTATGCACTGGCCTGTCATTATTCTGGCATTCATATATCCATCTGTTAGTATAAGTTTATTGTCACTACTCCTTCTAAACTACTGTAAGGATTGCCATGAAACACATTCATTCCAAGGTATTGTTGGTTCTAAATGAAAATGGTATCCCCTGGACATCCACTATGGCCACCACAGTAGCCATCTTGAAACTTTTGTTATTGCCACTCTTCCTTCACTAAAAGACTTACAATGTCTAGTTGGACCTAAATGAAAATGTACTTCTCTGACACCCAACATGGCCACCATTATCATCTTGAAAATTTTCTGGAAGGATGGTCAAATTGACATGGGCTTTTCAATGAGAGGTTTCTTAAGATGTATAGTTGGTCCTATATGACATTAGAATGATCGGAACCCATTCTGAAAATCATGTCACTACTTTCATGAACAGATGGTCTTATTAAAATGGGTCTTTCACTTCAAGATTTATTATGATATCTAGTTGGTCCTAAATGAATATTGTGCCAGTCAGACCTCCAATATGGCAGACATGGTGACCTTCAAAATCTTGTTATTGCTCCATCTCTTAAAAGGATTGTTCTGTAACATGGGGTTTCACTAAAAGCACTTCTTAATTTATATAGTTGGTCCTAAATGAAAATGATGCTGATATGACCTCCCAAAATGGTCTCCACAGTGGCCAATGTAAAATATCTTGTTACAGCTGCTTTTCCTGAACGGATGGTCATATCCACATTTTTATTTGTCAAGCCCACATTAATGGGAAGCGAGTCATATTAATTATCTGACAGCTATGGTGGAGGCTTGAGCAGTTTGTTAAGGTTTTGGTTAAAGTTTTTTATTTGCATATATTTCCTAAACCCCTTCATAGGTTCTCATCATATTTAGTATGAATCATGAAAGATAAGACAATTCATTTAATGGTATGCTTGGAATCAAGGTTTCAGTGATAGAAAATTTGTGTTAAGGTTTTGGTTAAAGTTTTTTCTTTTGGTTGTATTACCAAAACCCTTTGTTAGAGTCTCATCATACTTGACATTAATCATTATGAAACTAAGATAATTCATTTTACAACATGCTTGCTTGCCCCTATAATCTTGCATTCAAGGTCATAGTCATAGAAAATTTGCATTAGGGTTTTGGTTAAAGATTTTTCATTTGTTTATTTTCCTAAATCCCTTGATAGATTTTCTTTTGGTGAATGCACACTTGCCCCTTTGACATTGTGGTCAAGGTAACAGTCATAGAAAATTTGCCTGAAGGTTTTAGTTAAAGTTTTTTCATTTGCTAATATTTCCTAAACTCTTGATGGATTTTCTTCATTATTGGATGAATCATTATGAAGCTAAGACAATTCATTCGGTGACATGCATACTTGCCCAGATGACCTTGGGTTCAAGGTAACAGTCATAGAAATTTGCATTAAGGTTTTGATTAATTTCTTTTTCATTTGCTTATAGTTCCTAAACCCCTTGATGGATTTTCTTCATACTTGGGATGAATCATTATGAAGCTGAGACAATCCATTCAGTGACATGCGTGGTTGCCCCTTTGACCTTGGGGTCAGGGTCACAGTCATAGAAAATTTGTGTCAAGGTTTTGGTTAAAGTTTTTTTTTTCTTTATATTTGCTAAACCCATTGATGGATTTTGTTCATACATCTGATGAATCATTAAGAAACCAAGATAATTCATTCCGAAACATGCTCGCTCAATCTTTTGACCATGAGGTTAATGTCAATTGTTTTATGGCAATGTTGAACTCTATATACAGGCCCTTGTCTCGTTCTAAAAAACCCCAAAACTTCTTTCATAGATTGTTTCTATGTTAAAATCATGTTGATCCAACCTTCAAAGAGGCTGCCTTAATGGCATTTTGAAAGTCTTTTTTTTTTCTGAATGGATAGTCATATCATCAGATCATCATGGGGTTTTTACTCAAACATTATAGCAATATGTAGCTGATTCTGAATGAAAATAGTGCTTATTTGACCACTAACATAGCACCAGTGTGGCCATCTCAAAAATCATTTGATCACTACTCTTGAATGAATTGTGGCATTGACATGCTGTTTTCACTAAAGCACTTCTTGCAATATGTAATTAGTTCTGAATGAAAATGGTGCAGATCTAACTAGCAACATCATATCTGAACTTTTGTGATAGAGTTTGAAAACCAGACTTAATTGACCTTGGGGTAAAGTCAAAGGTTATTGCTTGCATTTTTGTACTAAACTGAGCTTATGAACACAGTGACTTCTACATATGCAAATAAATTTTGATTAGAATTTGTATTTAGTTACATTCCAAGATGACAGTCAGTGCTCTGACATTGATTTTAAGTTCAAAGGCCATGAGTGAGGTTTTAGCTGTACTGACTTGTGAGCATGATTAAACAAATAAGTAAGAATGGATATTTCTCAGAGCCAGTTTGTAAATATATCTGAAAAAGATCTGGAATAATTCCAGTTAACTTGTTTTGTTTCGATAACTATTAATCATAGATTTAACCAAACTTGGCATGTGGGTGTATCTTGACATTTTCTGAACAATTTCACTGATCTTCTGCTCATTATATCATGTTCAAGGTCAAAGGCCATGACAAAGAATTTTGTACTGCACTTACAGTTGTCTTGTAAACATTTGACCTCAAACATATGAGAAAATAGTTTTGTTACCAAATTTGTTTGTGTTGGAGTTTCTCAAGAATTTCTGACATGGTTTCAGTACTCAGCAGTTAACAAGAATAAATGGACAAAAGAAACAGACTTATCATGGATTCCTGAACATTCTTTTTGGCCACTAGATTTTCAGTCCCTTAAATGGACCTTTGTTACATTTCTTCACATTTAAACTTTTATTTTCTCAAATTGGCATATTGTCAATAATATGCCTCCAAGACATTTGTCCTCATTGCTTTCAAAACTTCTCACAATTATGGATATACATTTTTCTCTTGATACACTTAATGAATAACAGTGTTGTATTTAGGTATTTGTGGATGTTAATGTATTAGTTGTGCCATAAGTTGAATACTAATAGGGAAGTATTAATGAAACTGAGAAAACATTAGTATGACAGTGTAAAATCATTTATATCCTCTTATTCCAATGTACAAATTTGTAACCCCTATTCTTATACATTTTGGAAAATTATATTCAATCTATATTACATCATAACACAGTAACATGGCAATATGTATAGTATCTGACAGTAAATAGATATTTTATCCTCAAAGATTTCAGATCCAATTAGTCATATTGCATGTGGCATTTACATTTATTGTAGATGAATTTTGTATGCACAAATTAATATACAGACAAGCATACCCGAAGTGTATCATAAGATGTAGGAATGACAGACTGGTGCTCATTTAAAAGTTTTCAGAAAAAATACGGTAGTTTTTGCCAGTTTCTTGTTCAGTCCTTGTACATCATTTTGTAATATTTATCCAAAAGAAGCTCCCCCCATTCCCAATCTTGCAAATACAGAACTCCATCGCCTCCTCTAATCATTTCAGGTGGAAAATTCAGATTTCAAAGGTGTCAACGTAATTGCCTTCCGCAGAATGAACCAGATGGACATCAGTGGCAATGTTGTTACAGACCCTGAGTACCTACCTTCACTGAAAGTGAGTGCCCACAACTTTTTGTTAAAAATTCTGTAATCTTTAAGGGATGCTCATTGGTTGAATGGTTGAAAATAGACCCCCATTCCAATGTTTTTGACTCGTATACAGTGTACAGACAACTCTCATTACAACAGAATATTCATTTTCTGACACATATTTGAAGAGAACAAATGGTTCATGAGTAAATTTGATCTTGAGAACAATGTTCAGCTTCCGACTGCAACAGCAATTTCCCAGTAACAAGCCTGCATATTTCCTTTCTTTCTGTTCTTTACAGTGATATAGCAATTTCCTGGGATTTTACATTTGTTAGGAATATGTCAAAGGATAACAGAAAGCCATTTTATTTTTCAAAAAAATAGTTTTTACTGTAGAAAAATATGTTTAAAATTGTTCAGAATAGTTGCAACAATATTGAATATGAAGTATAGATTAATATTTCTGATACATTTTTCTCATTTATACATGCTGGTTTAACAGTGCTGAATCAAGGACAAATAACTCGGATAAATTACAGACATCATCTTTACAACAGCTGATTTGTTACTTTGACAAAATGGCTGGAAACAAACTTGGTCATTGTAATGAGAGTTGACTGTACTTCAGTATCGCACAGGGTTCCCAATTGTAGCCATTATCTCCTCAAAATTTTAGTTCTAGTATATGAATATTTTCACAAAAAATATTGACTCTTTTCCCAATTCTCTATCAACCTTTAAAAATCTGTGAATTTACTAATTCTGCAATCTTAAATTGTTTTCCAATATGTTGGTTTGGTTTACTTTTGGCAGGTACATAAGGTCTCACTGGACAGTTTTTTGTGTGCATTTTCATTGGACTAAGATTGCAGAAAAATGAGAATATGTTAAAGATACAAAAAAAAAACTAACCAATGATTTTTGTGGAAAGCATGCTTGTCAGATTTTAATTAAGGTATTCAGGTTACTTCCTTGTACAACTGATAGCTTTTACACTGAACCAACACTACCCCCAAACCCCTATTTTAAACTTTCATTTTTGACAGTAAAGAGCTATTTTTAACATTTTCCTGTGACAAGGCTGCTCAAACAATCAGTATGGACCTCGTGCATGTTGAAAGTTCACTGGTATTATAACATATTGGCATGCTTCTAATCACCCCTTAACCATCTCGATTTAGAGATATTTACCACTGTAGCAGACATACATAAATACGTAAACCAAGTCGGCTGTTGATTTGCAGCCCAAGTTACGCATTTGATCTCCAATGCTAGTCAAACTGTGACAGGCAGTCACCAAACAAGTAAACCCATTTTCAAGCCTAACTCCAAGTAAATGTAAACCAAATTACAGATTTGGTTTCTGTGTGAATTTATAAACACAAGGCTCATGCTTTTCAGGCTCATGCCCTCTACCTTAAAAATTAGGGGGGGGGGTCAAAATACGAAACTATCCAGTGAGATCTTAAATTATTTTCAGATTTTTGGTTTTGTTTACTTTTGACGGGTAGCTTGTTACAGCCAATTTCATTATTAAGAAACAGGTTACAAATACAATGTAGCAACAGCAAATTTGCTTCTTGTTTTATAGTTTTGCTACCTTCTGAAAAATCTGGTAAAATATTTGTGTTACAAGTAATTTGAAGAAAGAAAAAAAAACAGAACTCCAGTGACACAAGGTTGAATTTTATGGATCCAAAAAAAAGCCTTTCCAGCACCTTTTTACTGTTGAAGATAAAGGTCATCTTAGTGAAATCAATTGATGTTTTACAGTAATTGTTTTCAGCAAACACCTTGGATTGTTCAGTCAACATGATTAGGTAATATGAGTCATAATAGTGATAATTAACTAGTCATACTAGTTAAACAAACTAAGCCCATGAAAGAAGCTCACAGAGCAACTGTCCCCAAACTTTCAACACAGAAAAAAAATATTATTTAACTGAAATGTCCCAAACATTACAGTGCACTAAAAATATTTGTGACAATAATTTAGGGTGTTCCAACTTTCATATTGTCCCTACATATACAGTAAATATGGTATTATTTGTTATTTATGTAATTATAATTAATACTTCTTGTGCTATGTTCTCTTTTCTACAGCTGTTATATTTGTTACATATAATATTTTGCCAGTGATGAAAGAAATGATCTCATCTATGCCTGTAACCTAATAATAGTTTATGAAAGCACGAAGATTATTTGTATCCACTCAACAACTTGTATTGTTCTAAGAATTTGAAATGGCATATAGTGTTACCTTATATATCCATCCAGGTTGGTTTGTGTTTAGGTCTCTGCAGTTGATAAAATGAATGAAAATTTGCCTAGACTAGTATTATCACTTGCTAATGTACCTTCATATCACATTTACTGTTTACGCTCGCTTATAAGTCGAGTCCAGTTGCAAACTGCACAAACCCAGATCTGCCGTCATATAATGCACTTGCAGATCTGGGTCTATGTAGTTTATTAGTAGTAATCAGTAGAAAAACCAACATAGACCCTGATCTGCCAGCACATTATGTGACAGCAGATCAGGGTCTATGTTGTTTGCAGTTGGACTTGATCTACAAGCGAGTATATACGGTAGGTGTCTTGCTTAAAATATAAGATACCAGCAACATCAAATGTGATTTTCTTAACCTTATAGTAGAATCTGTTTTGAAATCTTGTGGTGGATGGTATTTTGATGAGGCATTAGTTAGATGATATCATATGTACCTAGTGTTTTCAATACCATATATAATTGTGTATAAGTCGAGTCCAACTGCCAATGCAGATTTGCCATCCAAAAATGTACCATCAGATCTGAGTCTGTGCAGTTTATTCAGATTAATCAGTAGAACAAAGAACACTATCCCTGATATGCTGGCGCATTGTGTGATGACAGATAAGACTCTATTTTGTTTGAAGTTGGACCTGACTTTTACATGAGTACATATGGTAGGTGGTGTCCCCATAACATTCGCTTATTTGTCTTTCAGGTTCGCTTGTATCGAGATGATAACCAAGGTGTGCCAATTCATACAGTGTCTCTGGGTGTAGTCAGTTTCTTCTACCTGCCCTCACTGCAGATTGATGATCAAGTAAGTACTGCTAGATAATAGTTTGGTTTTACGGGTGTAATGCCATTTTTCAGCACATGATAGACTATACATGGAGGCCAGTATGTCTGGTGGAGGAAGAACCAGGAAAAATCCCGGGAAGAACCACCGACCCACGGGAAGCTACTGGCAAGCTTTCTCACATAACCACATTGGCCGAGCCCAAGACACGAACCCATGCAGACAGAGGTGAGACGGCAGTGATCGGTAAAGGAGAGCGCCTTAGACCACTTGGCCCCCGGGGCCCCCGCTTGATAATAGTGTTTCAACTCTGTTAAAAAATCCCAACTGCGAACTCAACAGGATTTTACTAAGTTAGACTTGGGTTGACTTGATTCAGATTTGCTACATTTATTCATGGGAAGAATACTAGATCTTCACTATAAAAATAAATCTATATAACCATGACACAAGTTCAGATTAAACTTGAGCGAAGTATATAATTTTTTATAAACTGAAGTTTATACTAACCTACATAATAAGTAACATGAACAACTCATGTCAGACCAGACCATGTGTGCCAAACAATCAATATAATCTTATGCACTGTATGGAAATATGTAGCTTGGCAAAGTTGGTCATTGCTCAAACAGAAATTTGATAATGGATAGCAAATAATACAAATATAAGTACATACAAAGGTTTCTGCTCTTTATTAAAATGCTAATCCTGTTCCAACTTGAGTTCTGGAAATTATAAGTTCAACTCAGAAAATACTCGGCAGCCACAGATCGAGTTGGAAACAGACTTGGCAAGTTTCCACAGAAACACTTGTCAATAAATACAGATTTGAACATGTTAGATCGGGTCATGATGTCTTTACTTGGCTATTCAAGGATCCAAGACTTAATATGTTTATCTTATTCACAATTCACAGCTATATTTAGCTTACTTGTGGTATATGCAGTAAAGCTTATACCACACCCCCAGTGTCATAGTCAGCTGCAGCAGAGGCAGCTTTGTTTGGTTTGGTTTTGTGGGGTTTAGCACCATTTTTCAGCACATGATTGGCTGTACATGGTGGATAATATATTTGGTGGAGGAAGAACCTGGAAAGAACAACTGACCCATGGAAAGTTACTGGCAAACTTTCTCACATACCCACCATTGGTTGAGCCGAGACAAACTTATGCGGACAGAGGTAAGATGTGTGAGTGATCTGTAAAGGCGAGCGCCTTAGACCACTCAGCCACCCCGGCCCCCCCCCCCCCCCCCGCCAAGCAGAGGTGGCAGTTGCATTGGTGTAAGCAGATGTACACCTTTAATATTTTATGTCAGTTTCTTGCACACTGTTGCTTGTAACATAACAGGATCTGTTGCATCTTTAATATATGTCACTTGTCCAAAAGACAGTTGTAAATAAAGTTTGCCCTTAGTCATTCAAATACATGTACTTTATGTAGACTGTTGGTTGGTGTAATATACAACTAATAATGCAGAATCCAGAGTTTCGGATAAATGCAGAAACTTTATCATAACTGTTTGATATGAATAAAATCCCTAGGTAGGTAAGTTTCGTTCAGCATAATCTTCATCTACCTTGTTTTGTGTATCTGTATGTTGTGGAGCCAGTTTCAGTGTTAGTAATTTTGTTTTCACATCGCATAACAAGTGGTATAACTTTATGCTGTAATGGCAGACCTGGTGATATCGGCTGTCATTTTGGAGATATTACTTTGTGATATTCATTTGTTCCAAGATATCAGTTTGAAATTTATGAATTCAGGGCACATATACTTCATTATTATGCCAATATTATCATGGTTAGCTGATGAAAATAAAGGCCAAATGGTACAATTTATGGCACTGGGAGTAGTGGGAGAAGAGGGTTAATGAAGAATAAGAAATTACTTTTGAGGTAAATGATCATAAGCTTCCAGTCATAATGGATTCCTAGACTTTCATTCCAATCTCATCCCAATTCAGTGGTCATGTACGCTTTTTACATTAAGGGCAGTTTTCAGGACACCAGTCATTAAGCTGTATGTGCATACATCCCGAGTAGTTCTACACCATCATAAGAAAAGTGGGTCATTGTGACCTACTTTTCACACTCCAGTTATTCTGTACATTTTTTTTATGTTTAGGTTTGTGTCTGGGACATAGTTGGCACAGTCATGAAAATATATCTGTGCATGCATCCTGAGAAGCACTACACCACCATGGCAAAAGTAGGTCACTGTGATCCACTTTTCACACTCCAGTGAGTGATCATGTAATTTTTTTTTACCAATCCAGTTTTTGGAACACTGTTGCTTGTAAAGTCTTGAAAATTGAAATGTGCATGCATCAGGAAGAGTACTACACGACAATAGAAAAAGTAGGCCACTGACTTGTGCTTTTCATGTGTTAGACACTGTTGCTTGTACATGAATGATACGTATCATGAGGATTTACTTGCAGCAATATCAAAAGTAGGTCACCATGACATACTTTTTACACTTCCTTGATTATGTACACTTTTAACGTTTAGGTGCCTTTTTTCCCATGAATGCTTGTACAGTCATTAAACTGTAAATGAAGTGCATCATCACCATATGAAAGAAAAAAGTAACTGATTTACATCAACCAATTGGTTTGTCCTCATGATCACTCAATATTGATCATTTTGAGTATCAACAAATGAAAAACATTCTGAATAAATATGTGCAGGTGGGCTTTGCTGTTTTCTGACAACTTCATTTCTTTTTATGCATTATTATCTCCAATATCATAAAACAGTTTATCATTATGTTAGTATATAGATATTTATATGTTAAATATCTGAATGTTAGTATATAGATATTTGTATGTTAGTATATAGATATTTGTATGTTAGTATATAGATATTTGTATGTTAGTATATAGATATTTGTATGTTAGTATATAGATACTTGTATGTTAGTATATAGATATTTGTATGTTAGTATATAGATATCTATGTTAGTATATAGATATTTGTATGTTTGTATATAGATATCTGTATGTTAGTATATAGATATTTGTATGTTAGTATATAGATATTTGTATGTTAGTATATAGATATCTATGTTAGTATATAGATATTTGTATGTTTGTATATAGATATCTGTATGTTAGTATATAGATATTTGTATGTTAGTATATAGTTATTTGTATGTTAGTATATAGATATCTGTATGTTAGTATATAGATATTTGTATGTTAGTATATAGATATTTGTATGTTAGTATATAGATATATGTATGTTAGTATATAGATATTTGTATGTTAGTATATAGATATTTGTGTGTTAGTATATAGATATTTGTTTGTTAGTATATTGATATATGTATGTTAGTATATAGATATTTGTATGATAGTATATAGATATTTGTGTGTTAGTATATAGATATTTGTATGTTAGTATATAGATATTTGTATGTTAGTATATAGATATTTGTTTGTTAGTATATTGATATATGTATGTTAGAGTATAGATATTTGTATGTTAGTATATAGATATCTGTATGTTAGTATATAGATATTTGTATGTTAGTATATTGATATATGTATGTTAGTGTATATATATATGTATGTTAGTATATAGATATCTGTATGGTAGTATATAGATATCTGTATGTTAGTATATAGATATCGGTATGTTAGTATATAGATATAGATATCTGTATGTTAGTATATAGATATCTGTGTGTTAGTATATTGATATATGTATGTTAGTATATAGATATTTGTATGTTAGTATATAGATATCTGTATGTTAGTATATTGATATATGTATGTT
This sequence comes from Margaritifera margaritifera, assembly GCA_029931535.1. Taxonomy (NCBI): domain Eukaryota; kingdom Metazoa; phylum Mollusca; class Bivalvia; order Unionida; family Margaritiferidae; genus Margaritifera; species Margaritifera margaritifera. The sequence continues at coordinate 2,544,064 of JAQPZY010001434.1, read as the reverse complement.
AGTATATAGATATCTGTATGTTAGTATATAGATATTTGTATGTTAGTATATTGATATATGTATGTTAGTATATTGATATATGTATGTTAGTATATAGATATTTGTATGTTAGTATATTGATATATGTATGTTAGTATATTGATATATGTATGTTAGTATATAGATATTTGTATGTTAGTATATTGATATTTGTATGTTAGTATATTGATATATGTATGTTAGTATATATATATATGTATGTTAGTATATAGATATCTGTATGGTAGTATATAGATATCGGATTGTTAGTATATATATATATATATATGTATGTTAGTATATAGATATAGATATCTGTATGTTAGTATATAGATATCTGTGTGTTAGTATATACATATCTGTATTTTAGTATATAGATGTGTAATATCACTCAGCCTCTCTTTCACTGTTTAAAATTTTAAATGTTAAACTTTAGAAAATGATATTTTATAGTGGATACAGATTATGCCAACATTTTCCAAATTTTGACCTTACCCCTTGGGCTTGGGCTACAGGTGATGTACAATATATAAGCTTTCATTTTTGGATAAATATTTTTTTACAAATTCCATTTTGTTCCAAGAATTAATTTTTTTAGAGTTATATGTTAAAAATACATGAATCTTGATAATAGCTACTTCTACTTTTTCATTATTATTATTACTATTATTATTACTATTATTACTATTATTATTACTATTATTATTATTATTATTATTATTATTATTATTATTATTATTATTATTATTACTTTTATTATTATTATTATTACTATTATTATTATTATTACTATTATTACTATTATTATTATTATTATTATTATTATTATTATTATTATTATTATTATTATTATTATTATTATTATTATTATTAATATTATTATTATTATTATTGCAGAAATACACAATAAAGTTGGAGAGTACACTGTCAAAAACCACTCATGACTATAGTCTGCCTGAAATCAGCCTAACTGCCAATGTCTCATATAAACATGTCACCTTCAAGTTTGAACCAAAGGTTTGTTTCCTTCTCTTTATGTCTATATTTTTGTCTCCATCTTTAGTAATGCTAAAACCTTTCTTTTAATCTGTCTTTCTCTTTGGGTGTATGTCTGTGTGTCTGTCTGTCTGTCTTTGATTCCCTCTATGAAGATTTACTCTTGTTCATGGGTGTCAAACTCGTTTGCTATGGTGAGCCAGATTTGATATAAATAATAATAAATAATAAATAATAATAATAAATAATGAGTCTGGCAGGCCGTATGTTTGACACCCCTGCTCTTGTGGGAAATTTTTAAACTAGAAAATGCATGGAGACTTGATTAAAGAAAATGAATAGTACAGATATTTTCAAACTTCCTACATTTCATGTCATAGAATGATTAATTTATACATTCATGCATTTAAAATTCAGTATTTTTATACATGTCCTAAGTCGGGTGTATTATGTTATGGCATCCATCCATCCAATCACATTGCTTGTCCATCCCATAACTCTTTAAGAGTTGGAGAGATCTTCATGAAACTTTGCCAATGCATATATCATAACTAGACAGTGTTTTGCAAACTATAGCCATGCTCCCTCCCAATATCATGGTTATGGCAAGGGAAACTAATTCTTTGACATGCATCCTTGTCTGAAGTATAAATTTTCAATCACTGAGGATATTTTAAAGAAACGTTGCCTAAGTATAAATCTTGACTCGACAGTTTGTCACATACCATAGTCTTGTCCTCTGCCTCAAGGTCAAGGTCACAGCAAGGGAAAATGCAATTCTGTGACTCGTATCTTTGTCTGGGGTATAACCTTTGAACCAGTGAAGATATTTTAATGAAACTTTAGCCAATTATATATCATGTATAGATGGTGTAATGCATTCAACAACCATACCATCTGCTTCAAGGTGAGGATCACAGAAAGGGAAAATGTAACTCTTAATTGTGTCCTTATCTGGATCATAACTTTTGAATCACTGAAGATATTTGAATGAAAGTTTAACCAGTTATATATGATGACTAGACAATGGGTCACATACCATAGCAATACCCCCTGCCTCAAGGTCAAGGGCACAGCAATATATAATATAAATCAATGACTTTTATCCATGTATGGGTACAACTTTTGAACCAATAAAGATATTTTAATGAAACTTTAGCCTGTTATATATCTTGACAGTGTCTGCATTTTCACAAGAGTTATCCCCTGCCTCAAGGTCAAGTTTATATCAAGGGATAATTTTGGTCAGTGGCCTGTTTCCTTATTAACCTCCACAGGAAACTTTATCCATGTCCACACCTTATCATAGAATAGTCAAGTCCCTAGTTCAGAGATTAGGGTTCTTAGTATGGCAAAGGTCACAAGATGGGCATATCATGTGCCATTTGTGGTACTTTTCTTTTCTTTTATGTTGATGAATTTATATGCATTGATATCTATACATGATGATATGTACACACAAATGAAAGCCTTCTTCTGTTTTTGTGTTTGTAAAATACAGAAAGAAAAATAAGAAACAAATACATGAAGTAAAGTCTGTAGATTTTTTGCTTCAAAAGAAATGCATTTCTTACTCTCACCCATAGCCAGTATAGATTGAAAAAATTCTGTCTACATTTCAGAGGAAATCATTAGACCAGGAGTTGACCCAGAGCTCCATATTGGTTCTGCCTCTAACAATCCTAGTTCTTTATGCAGCCTATAATTACGAAAAGGTTGGTACATGGGTAATTTTTAGATTTTAACTAAAATTGCATAGTTGTCACTATTATAAAATGAACTTAGCAAGGAAACTGATTTACATAATGGTTCACATTAAAGAGTAGGATGCTGATTAAGATATATTTAGTCACTTATTTGTTCACACACAAAAAAAATGTTGCCAATATGCCACATTTACCATGTTCCAGAAGGTTAATACAGTGTTTCCTCATTATAAAGCCCCTCAGTATACTGCGGCCTCTTTCGTAATGTGGGTAGGGTTATAGAACACATTAAATTTGGCACCATATATACTTGCTTATAAGTCAAGTTCAACTGCAAACAACATAGATTCTGATCTGCCATCACATAATGTGCTGGTAGACCAGGGTCTATGTTGTTTCTTCTACTGAATACACCTAAGAAACTTCATAGCCAGATCAGCCAGCACATTATGCAATGGCAGATCTGGATCTGTGCAGTGCCATTTTTCAGCACATGATAGCTATACATGGTGGCCAGTATATTTGGTGGAGGAAGAATCTGGGACGACCCTGGGAAGAACCATTGACCATCAGGAAGCTATTGGCAAGCTTTCAAACATGCCCACATTGTTTGAGATGAGACTTGAACTCACACTGACAGTTGGGATGTGCCTGTGATCTGTAAAGGCGAGCGCCTTAGACCACTTGGCCACCTGAGGCCCCGCCCCCCCCCCCCCGTGCATGAATATGATAAATTTGGTTTTAACATGGACAATGACAATTACAACTTTTTATTAGTATTTAAAGCCAACTCCAACTTTTTAATTAATTAACTTCAGATCTAATATCTGTAACTTTTAAAATCCTTTAGATGAATATTTATGTAGGACAATGAAAATTATAATTCTCATGTATCAACAAAAGTTGCTGGCTGACCCTATTCCCTTTCCCCCAACTGTTAACAAAACTTTTTGAGTTTCCCTCGCTATCTCACACACTTGCCTATGTCACAGTCAATGTTTATGGACCTGTCACTCACAAGTTATTGCAAAGGTGTACATATTTTGAGAATTTTGAAATTCCTAAATATCTCGGGACATTTTATACAAAAATGATTTAATAAATAAATCAATTAAAAACAAATCTTTTCATAAGTTAATTTATCAATTTTGGCAGTCTTTAATTTTCAGCTTACCTGAATGTAAGGCAAAGTGAGCTTTTGGCATGGCTTAGTGTGTGGTATGTTACGTGCCTTATCCACTATCATTTGCTGTTTTCAACCTCATAAAAACCACTGCACCAATTTTAACAGCAGGAGCATCCTGGCATATAGGCCTTTCAAGTTTATATAAATAATGCTAATCTATCAAAAATAGCCACAGTTACTAAAAATAGAAAAAAAATCTTTAAACAACTTCTTCTGAATAAAACCTTCTTTTCAAGAACCACTTGACAGAATTAAACTAAATATGATGCAACACAGTCTGGTATTAGGACCTTTTAAATTTGTGGAAATGATGCCAATTTGCAATCAAACAATACCACCCTTACAGAAATAGAAAACTTCAAAACATCTCAAAAACTGCTCATCAGAATTTGACCAAATTTGATAGAAAGCAACCAAGCATCACACCTTTTCATGTTTGTACAAATGATAATGATCTGTCATCAACAACCATTGTAGGGATAGTAGCCCAGTCATGCAAATTATCTGTTTAGAAGCTACATTCACTTCAGAATAAAACTACCACTGAAAAGAACATTGTTTTCAATTAGCTAATGCATTTCCAGAGATGCTGCCAGGGCTTGTGATTGCGTGAATCACGCAAAATTTGTATGAATTCGCGCGCTTGGAAAGCAGTGATGTGTGAGAACTCCCGCAAATAAGTTTAAAGTCACGCATATAAAAATGTACTCTGCACAGTATACAATTTTTATTTAACCGTTAACCCTTAAAGTGCTTCTCGCGGCATAAGTCGCGCAGCCAGTAGGGGTCTCGTAGCTTGTCTCATTTATGTCTTTTTTCCGGTAGGCAACTGTTTACACATCTGATTACTTCGGCTTGACAAGAACGGTTGTTAAACTAAATTTGATTGGCACATTTGGGCCCTGGAACAAGCATTGTCAAGGTTGAACATTGCATTTATGAAGGAAGTTTTACAAATGCTTGTTTAAAGTAAGGGCTCCTAGAAAATCCAAAATGGCTGACTCCCAACATGGTTCATCTTCAGATGACGATTTCGTTTGGCAAATACTGGCCGATGATAGTGATGATGACAATGATTTTTAAAGTTTTGAAGTAAATGAGATTATTGGAGACTGGAAATTGTTACTGAAAATACCAGTGAGTAATTTTGAACCCAAAATGATGTTGAATACGAGTCCGATGTACGTGCGCGATGGACAAAAACACACGGCATGCCAGTCAACCCCCTATTAAGCGGCATTTCAAAATTAAGTGTCAAAAAGGCAGAAATCTAAGCGCTAGTTAAAAAACAGAAAATTTAAAAGTAGACTGCAATTTTCATTTCTTTTCTCAAACAATTCTGCCTTGAGGGATCTTGTGCTACAAAACCATATACCACTCTAAGGGTTAGGATAAATTGAATAAATAAGAATTTAAAAAGAAATTTAAAAGTAAGAATATTTATTTTTGATCAAAATACCTCTGTCTGAACAAACTGAATATGGCATTGATGGACTTAAAACCCTGATACAACATTGTGGAACAGATAAGAAATCTGGCATAGTAGTCAGCAAAGCAATGATTCAAAAAAGTGAAACTTTGGCAGAGTTCTTGTTAGTGAAAAAATTAAAATAATATTTTGGTGCAGAGATATCCAAGAGACAATATATATGAGCTGTTGAAAATTGTACATAACAACCATAAAGAACAGTTTTCCAACCTTTTCAAGCTGGCTTAGCTAGCTACGCATATGTGAAAGGGGTTCTCAGCACAGAACAATATTCATACACAGATAAGGAACAAATTAAGCTCAGAAATGATCAACAGATTAATGCTTATACAACTAGAAGAGACATCTTTTGAAGATTTTGATTTAAATAGAGCAGGAAGAAAGAAAGAGATGGATATTTATGTGTTAGATAAATATTGAACTATGGCTGTTTCCTCCTCCCCCTCATTTTTTTTTCTACTTCCCCCTTATTTTGGTAGCAAGGGGGGAGCTCCCCCCTTCAGATAAAACCCTGAGCATATCTGCATTTCCCAGACAGCTTGTCCCCAGTTAGTGTGACACTTCAACACATTTCCCTGACAGCTTGTCCCCAGTTAGTGTGATGCTTCAAATAGCCAGAATCAGTCACTAAGTGCAGACTTGGGTTATTTTTAGACCAGGTATATGTCATGTGTCACTGTGCCAATGAATTGGGCATTATGAACTCCAAACGTCTACCTAAATTGTACTTTTTGAAAAAAGAAAAAAGAAAAGAAAAGCCGCTTTAAATTTCTTTTCTTGCACCGATTGTGATGGTGCAGTTAACCCTCTCAGATGTGTTTCCTCCACCCATTGTCAGGGTCACATTGAAGACATTTTTGCAGCTATAGCTCTACTTCTAAATGTTTTTCATATCTGTAATGGAGGAGCTCAGCAACATTATTCATTATGTATGTATTTATTTATTTTTTAAATCTTTCCATTGAACAAGTGCATGTGCAAATCATAGTTCATAGTGTCGAGAAGTCTGAGTGTTTGATGATCGGACAAGTATCATTTGTAATTTTTATGCATTGTAGACTTTATTGCAATTTATAGCAATGTATCTATACTGATAAATTAGAAAATAATATTTTGTGTTAAAAAGTCTTATTTCTGCATTCTGTTACCCCAGCCCCCCTTTTTTTTTTGATACACTTGGAAGTCGCTCAGCAGGAGCATATCTCTCAATGCAGAAAAGATAATGGTTAAAAAATGTTTACAAAAGAACCTAAAAAGCTGAAGGAACTTTGGTAAATAAACTTTAAATATTTTGTCAATATTTTTTCTTTCATAAAAGGTTGTATGCTTTTCAGAGTTATTCCAATGCAAAAAAAATGAGTGCATTTTTACTGTTACTGATGTTATTGCTCCACTTAGTTATTTATAAAGATTGCTCAGTATTTTAAGTACAGTTGAACCCACTTATCTCGACCTCGGTTAACTCGCCAACCCTATTAAGTCGACGTTTTTGAAGTGGAACCGCCAAATTCTCTCTTTGTCTTAGCATTTTCTCATCGGTTATGTCAATTCTTTTATGTCGCCGAACCCTAATATCTCGAGCACAAAAGAGCACAAAAGAGGGCCAAATTTGCCACTTAACATCGGTTATCTCAATCCCCATGACCAATCGCCGGCTTTTGAAAATGTTAGTTATTGATGCCACTTCACCATCTCACTACCGTATTTTCGCGTATATAAGACGCGTCTTATGCAAAGTTTTACGTACCCCTTACACAGGAGTGACACGAACGAACGGTACAGTGTGTGATATTGAAGGACGATTATTGCGGTCGATATTCACGTTTCACGATTTTCATTCCTAGTTGTAAAAACAATTGGGTAAGTGTTCAGTAAATACAGGAGTGAAAGAATGATCTTACTTGGTTCACTGCGCATGTGCTGAGTTCACGTAGCACGTGATCACGGTCCGTATTGTCGTTCACTCCAATGACAGTTCACTCACTCTTGTTGATCTTGTCTAAAGGATAGCATGCTGTAGCGATCTTTGTGTTTGCAATGTTGGAGAATATAATAAAGGTTTGTATCGAGAATCGACAGTGGTTTGTATTGTATACTGGTAAATTTCTGCTGTTAGTTGGTGCACATATGCCTTTTGTTGTTAGCAAACATGTATGTACATTTTTATAGCATGCCGATCGCTTCATCAAACAAATCGCGGCAATGCTGTTGTGTAAAAAAACCTCCAAAAACACGTGCATGTACATTCTCATTTATTAACGCACATCATGTACACAAAGAAATTTCAAGCACATGTTAATATATTGTCGCCATATTGGTTTTCGTTTATCTCGATCATCGGTTATCTCGACGCTTTTTGGCAAACCCCTAGGCCGCGACATAACCGGGTTCAACTGTATGAAGAAACTTGTTTGTCACACAGGCTTGGTAAATAATGTTCATTTTGAAATATAAAGATTTTGAAATATAAAGATGAAAACCTATTCGTGCATTACCTGTGAGGACTGTTCAGTAAAATATACATGGGACCCAGGGAAAGAACTTTTAATGTGGAGTAGTCACTCATAGATGCAATTTAGAATTTTGTATTGTTTTCATATGAACTCTATGAGTAATCAGAGTACTCTGGCATATATTTTTTTTAAAAAGTACCTTCCCTGCATACCCTGTATGTTGAAATGGAACAGCCTTCCCTGCATACCCTGTATGTTGAAATGGAACAGCCTTCCCTGCATACCCTGTATGTTGAAATGGAACAGCCTTCCCTGGATACCCAGTATGTTTAAATGGAACAGCCATGACAAAAAGACGCATCTTCTTAATCAAAATTACATACACTGCCTCATTTGTGCTTAACACTTGCCCAGTTTGTTGATATGTAAATCCATAGCAGAGTGAAGAAAAAAACACATTCCGTCTGGAAATGGCCCATAAGAATTATTTTAAAAAATTCCAGCAATTTCTCACAAAGTTTAAACCATGTACTTATTTCTGGATTGAGTTGATCATATGCTGATGCAGTTGCCATTTGTGTGCCAGAGCAGATGATCTTGACGTACTTGGTATGATATACACGTACCATATCCCTAACTATGTCATATGTCTTATGGCATCTGCTGTTTCAAAGAACTACCATAATCACAGACAGATGTTGTTTGCTCCACTTACTAATATATAGCTTGGGAATGAAGTAAAAAAAAATAATTCGCAGTTCTCAGCCATACTACATACTGAAGTGTTATAAGCTGTCCCTGCTACATGTGTATAACATACAGGTGTTATAAGCTGTCCCTACTACATGTGTATAACTTACAGGTGTTATAAGCTGTCCCTGCTACATGTGTATAACATACAGGTGTTATAAGCTGTCCCTGCTACATGTGTATAACTTACAGGTGTTATAAGCTGTCCCAGCTAGTGTAGCACTTGGGGTTTAAAACACAACAAATGCAGTGGGTTCACTGATTTTCTTTAATTCCATATTATCTGAGTTAATAATATGTTGTACCCCTATTTGTGGGAATTGGGTTAGACTGAGACTATTTGTGGAATTGGGTTAGACTGAGACCATGCTGTGGGATATGACTCTTGCAGCTACTGATTATGACCTGAATTTGCTCCAAAGGCAGCTCCGACACATTGAAATGGGATTCATGATTTGAATGGCAGTTCCAACCCATTGAAATGGGATTCATGATTTTAAATGGAAGAATGGCAAAGTTAACACTCTCGTTAACAGCTATCAGAGGAACTGAATAATTTCCTTCCAATACTCAGCATTAAAGAATGCAAGTGGTTAGATTAACCAATCAGAGGATATATTTTTTTTCTTCGGTGATTGAACAATTGCTGCCCTGGACCGGTCATAGAATGTGTCAGTGGTCAGTAAACAGTCCAGGTAATAGCATGTATAATTATAGGGGTATAAAAGGGACTCCCCATGGGGTCTTATAAAAATGACTATAAAAATAACAATGAAACATCAAATCCATATATACATTTTATTTATTAAATTAATGCCTGATACATGTAATGTAGTCTGAGAAAAACAAATTTGATATGTGATTTTAATAAATAAATAGTTGAGTAATTATAGTATATAAATGAGGCGAAATTGATGGTTTTCAAGGTCTAAGTTATCATAGCACATAATCTTAAATATAGATTTCTCTCTCTCTCTCTCTCTCTCTCTCATTTCCAAAACAATTGAGTGTTCATACAGACATTTAAAAAGAAAACATTGAAGTGGTTTTTTGCTTGTATACAATTTAGACGTAGGGTAGAGTTTTGGAGTTCATAATGCCTGGAGAGTCTGCATTGAGTGATTGATTCTGGCTGTTTGAAATGTCATGTTAGCTGGGAACAACCTGTCCGGGAGACATGCATGCTAACTGGAATCAGTATTCCTTTCAGATTCATTTTTTGTAAGAAATGAGTGTACCTTCTAAATGGGCAGTTTGTGTCACCCTGCACCTATCCTGACAACGGCTGTATGGCTGCTATTACTAACAAAAACCAACCTTTAAACAATTTCTTTTAAAAAACTGCTCAATAGAATTTGACCAAATTGACAGAAAGCATTATAGCATCAAAGCCTGCCAAGTTTGTATGAATGATGCTGATCTTCCATGAAATATGGCTGCCATTACTAAAAATAGTAAAACTTTTAAGAACAACTTTAAAACAACTGCTCAAACGAATTTGACCAAATTTAATAGAGGGCATTCTCACATAAAGCCCCTCATATATGTACAAATGATGCCAATCCACCATTTTGTATGGTTGCCTTTGGTAAAAATAGAAACACATTTAAATGATTTCTTTAAAAACAGTGCAGTTCCAATTTTGATAAAATTTGAGAGGAAATGTTCTTGGGTACAAGCCTTAAATATTTTTACAAATGATATACATCAGCAGTTTAATATGGCTATTTAGATCTGCAGTCCAATACAACCATATAGATCTGCAATCCAATACGGCCATATAGATATGCAATCCAATATGGCCACATAGATCTGCAGTTCAATATGGCTATTTAGATCTGCAGTCCAATATGGCAGTGTAGATCTGCAGTTCATTGTGGCCAAATAGATCTGCAGCCATTTAGATCTGCAGTTCAATATGGGTATTTATATCTACAGTCCAGTATGGCCATATAGATCTGCAGTCTAATATGGCTATTTAGATTTGCAGTCCAATATGGCTATTTAAATCTGCAGTCCAATATGGCTATTTAGATTTGCAGTCCAATATGGCTATTTAAATCTACAGTCTAATATGGCTATTTAGATTTGCAGTCCAATATGGCTATTTAAATCTGCAGTCCAATATGGCTATTTAGATCAGCAATATGGCTATTTAGATCTGCAGTCCAATATGAATATGTAGATCTGCAGTCCAATATAGTTCTTATTACCCAGAATGGAAAAGCCTTTAAATATCTTCTTCTTAAAGACTGCTCAACAAAATTATACCAGCTGTGACAGAAAGTATCCTGATTTAAAGGCATTTAAATTTCATTTTAAATCTAGGTGATCTGCCATCAAGTATAGCTAAAGATAGTAAAAGTAGGGAAACCTTCATTGTGGAATAACTAGTTACCACAACAAGAGGTGCAAGTGGGCCTTAGTGGTTGGCAAAGAAATCTGGGTTAGAATGATGCTTTCATTCAACATTTATTCACATTCTGTTCATTGATAATGAAAAAAAGTTGTTTGAAAGACTTCATATGATGTCTAGTTGGTTCTATTTGAAAATGGAACTGATCTGTCATCCAATATGGCTGCCATTACAGCCATCTTGTGATGTAAAGTTGATTCCTAATGAAAGTTGTGCCAATCTGACATTCAGTATGGCCACCATGGCATCCATCTTAGAAATCTTGAATCCTGAACAGATCGTTATATCGACATAGGGTTTTCACTAAAAGACTTCTGTGATATCTAGTTGGTCTTAAATGAAATGGTAGCTGTTGAACATGCCCTCTGACATCCAATATGGCTACCACGGCAGCCAGCTGGAAAATCTTTATATCTGTGCTCATCCTAAAATGGTGGTCATGTAGACATGGGGTTTTCACTAAAAGTCTTCATATGATGTCTTGTTGGTCCTAAATGAAAATGGTATCAATCTGACATCCAATATGGCCATTGTGGCAGTCATCTTGAAAATCTTGTTACTGCAAGTTCTCCTGAATGGATGGTTATATTACCACTAAAAGACTTTCTTATGGTATCTGTTTGGTTCAAAATTAAAATTGTGCTTCTCGGACATTCAATATAGCCACCATCGTGGCCACCTTGAAAATGTTGTTATCACTACTCTTTCTGAATAGATGGTCATATCAACATAGGGTTTTCATCTGAAAGACATATGATGTTTACTTGGTACTAAATAAAAATGGTGCCAATCTGACTTCCAACATTGCTGCCAGATCTTATTATTGCTACTTACTGGATTTTATAATTTAACCCAGCTTGTGGATATATCTGAAGGATAACTTGAATGATACCACTTCAATAACTTCGTTATTTTTTCTCCAAAAAATATTACTTGTAGAGTTAACCAATCTTAGCATGTGGATATATCTTGACATTGTCTGAGACAAGTTCACTGAGCTTCTATCCATGATATCAGGTTCAAGGTCAATGGCCATGACAAAGAAGTTTGCACTACACTTACAGGTATCTTGTAAACATGCTAACAAACATAAGAAAATAGCTTTGTTACCAAATTTGGTATGTTGGAGTATCTCAAGAATATAAGAGATGATTTCAATGCTCAGCATTTAAAAAGAAGAAATGGACATATCTTGGTTTCCTGTAAATGTGTGCGGCCAGTAGAGGGTCAGTCCCATTAAGGGTTCTCGCTGAATTTATGATTATATCTGTAATATTTTTCTTAGTTAAACTCAGTTTACTTTGTTTCGTATGTCTTCAGTACTCTTGTGCTTTTTCTCCAGGTTATGCCATTCCTTGGGCAGCTTGCAAATCAGGTACAGCAGTCTGTGAATACAATCAATAAACCAGTAGCAGAGAATCCAGCAGCTCCAGAGACTAGTCCTTCTGACTCCCCAGTTCATAAGAAAAAGAGTAAACCTAGGAAAACATAATTATGGCAGAGATTTTAGTCAGTATTGTGCAATGGTTTATATGAAGCCCACCTTGTTGGAAGCTTGACATAGCTATTACTTTGGCATCCATATGTGTGTCTGTCTGTATATACATACATATGTGTGTCTGTCTGTATATACATCCATATGTGTCTGTCTGTATATATATCCATATGTGTGTCTGTCTGTATATACATACATACATCAGTGCACACCCTAGATTACCATGTATACTCACATATAAGCTAATACCACCTGCAAATTGCATAGACCCAGATCTGCCGTAGCATAATGCGCTGACAGATCTGGGTCTATGCAGTTTATAAGGACTAATCAGTAGAACAAAAAACATAGACCCTGATCTGCCGGTGCATTATGAGATGGCAGATCAGGGTCTATGTTGTTTGCATTTGGATCCGGATTTTACGCGAGTATATACAGTAAGCTCAAAGTTAAAGCGTTTTACTTTCTAGCTGAATAAAAGGTGGACTCGGTATAAAGGGGGTTTCTTGTTATTGAAAGTGAGTTGTTGCTGTTGTATGTAGTGATAGTATAAGGTACAAGTTTTATGAAGGGATAATTATGGGTACAAGTTTTAGGAAGGGATAATTATGGGTACAAGTTTTAGGAAGGGATAATTATGGGTACAAGTTTTAGGAAGGGATAATTATGGGTACAAGTTTTAGGAAGGGATAATACTTGTTTATGAATATCCTGTAATTACACTCACACTTGCACTTAGGTTTAACGGGTGTAGATAAATTTGATAGCTTTTTTTTTATTAAAGCCCATATCATATTGGGAATTGAAGATAATCGTGTTTCTGCCTGGTTGGCACTATGGATAATTTTATTTGGATTAAATATGTTTTCCTGAGAGGTTTATTGGTTTGGAGGGATTCCTCCATGCTTATGGCATATAGTCCATTCTGTTTTACCAAATATAGTTTATATTAGTAAAAATAGTAACAAACTTTATGATATTACTAAAATTAGTAACAAAGTATAGATCCACTGGCCTTTCATGTCAATTTTATGTAAATGGATGCAACTCAAATTTAGGTAAATGATTAGACCTGTTAGTAGTTATCTCCCTTGGATATTGTTCCACTGGTGGTAGTACTTGAAACCATAGTAGAAAGTAAAAGGAAATCACAATAATTTCTCAAATACATTTTCAAATGTTAATATAAATTTTATGACATAAAAGGAAACGAAAATTTAGAAAAATATTATAAGGAATATTAGAGCAGTATGTTTATGATAGTAAAAGGGATTATTAATAATAATATTTTTGGAGTTATGTTCTTCCATTTAAATTAGTATCACTTCAGCCCTTCAAGCCATCAGTATTCTCAAGACTTTTATATTTTTTACTGGCTAGTCATAAATTTGTATTGGTTTTGGTTTAGTGGGGTTTTACACCATTTTTCAGCACATGATAGGGGTGTACATTTCAGCCAGTATATTTGGTGAAGGAAGAACCCGGAAAGACCCCGGGAAGAACCACCAACCCACTGGAAGTTACTGGCAAGCTTTTCTCACATACCCATGATGGTCGAGTCGAGACTCATACCCATGCGGAAAGAAGTGAAATGTGAGTGATCTGTAAAGGCGAGCGCCTTAGACCACTTAGCCACCCGCAGCCCCTTATAAATTTGTAAAAGAGATGGTCTTGGTGAAATTATCTGTGCAAATTTGAAATTATTTTTTATGTATAAAGTGCATTTTAAGCCTTACAGGCCATTACAGCGATGTTTCTATGTTTTTAATCATTTTTAAACTCTTTGGACTTTGACTTCTTTGACAAAAACCTTCTCAGCACATTTAAGCAAATCCCACTTGAGGTAGACAAATGAAATTTGATATGTGTGTCTATATTTGTATGCAGATGATCTGATTAGACTTTCATGCCATTATGGCAGTTTTACAAACTTTAAAAATATTTTTGGAAAATTTTAGTCTTAAGAATTTTTGGGTGTGCAGTTGGCATGTGTGCTGTAAGAACAAATCTACTGTATGTACTCGCTTATAAGTTGAGTCCAACTGCAAACAAAATAGACCCTGATCTGCTGTAAAATAATGTTCCGGCAGATCAGGGTCTATGTTGTTTGTTCTACTGATTACTCCTAACAAACTGCATCGACCCAGATTTGCTGACGCATTATGTGATGGCAGCTCTGGGTCTGTGCAGTTTGCAGTTTGACTACAGTTATAAGTGAGTATATACGGTAATTGTTTTTAATTATTGAAAAACAAGGCTTTAAATAGAAGAAATCTCAGTTCTGATATTTAATATATTATTATTTTGCTTGCATCACTTGAGTTATTATTTGATTCAGCAATACTTGTCTATTATGTGTCTATTAGCTGCATCAAAATGTCATATTAAAAGATAATTGTTTGGGATGATTTTTAAATCTCTTTCTAGTGCATGTAGATATTTCAAATGCTCTTCCCTGGTTTCAGGATTTGTTTTTGAGTTAAAAAAGAATGAAATGGTCTCAAATTTATATAAATGGGGTTATTCCTTTAGCAATTTTCTAGATAATATCATGCATAAATAAAACTTTGATGGATATTTTGATTTCAGAGTTAAATAAATTGTTAAGTATATAGGCCGAACAATTGAGCCTACTGTGGAAGGCCTCTAACTCCACTTATTTTATTGGCATGTTCATCTTTTTTAATTTGTTAAAATTTTTTCATCAAATTTTCAAGTATGTGCTGATGACATCATGTTTAACCAATGCATTTCATAAAATTCAGGCCATAAATGTTTTAGATATTTATGTTCAGAGTTACTTTATAATTCAACAGAAACATGGTCAGATGTCTAAATCTCCAAAGGCTTGTGCATTTAATTAGATCTTTTCAGCAACTGCTGTTATGCAGTTGATCAGTTCTTAACTGTTGTGGATAGGTGGGTGGAGTGGCAGTAGGGTCAAATGCGATTAAGTGCATTTGCTGGACAGAAAATGAATCAGTAAAGACCGTGAATAAGTCACACATACTTGATAAATTACAATGGAATGTCAGTTTTTGCTGAGCCTGCCTTGACAGCTTGACATAGCAATCTCTTTGGCATCTGAGTGTGTGTCCATCAGTATGTCTGTCAACACCCTTTGATTAACCTCAGTGTTAAAGTTTCAGATTAACATCAAAGATAAAGTTTTAAATTAACCTCAGTGTTAAAGTTTTAGAGTAACATCAAAGATAAAGTTTTAGATTAACCTCAGAGTTAGAGATTTTTAGTTTGCTAAATAAAAGGCAAGCTCAACAAAAATGGGTCTCATGTTTTAAGTTCATAGTGTGTTTATATTCTTCACATGTTCAGTAATGATTGAATTATGAAATGAAATCATGATGAAAAATCATGCAACATTCGGATAGTTTTTGAAGAGAATGAGTCATCTGTGTGGAAGCTGGTTGTGTTGGTATCTATGTGTAAAATTAAATCATATATTCATGCATTTGTAACTGGATAATGTTAACTTACATTTGAAGTGAGGGAGAGATATCTTGAAGAAAATCATCACGCAACATCTTAACTTGTCCTTAATTAAGTGAATTTAGATATGAATGTCTGTCTGAGTGCAGGGTTTAGATCAACTGTGTATATTATAGAATAGCATAATGATTAAAATTCTCAGAATTTTCTGTGGAGTAGGTGACATAATTAACTGCCAATCAAGGGAACAGCTATAGTTTCTGTGTAAAGGTAGTCTTAATATACAGGTAATTATTTTTTAGCATTGCAGATTTTAACATTCAATATTGTTGTAAATAAATGAATTTTTTTTTGGGTGGCCCTATTTTGAATGCATTGAAAATTATATTCACATCAAACCTAATTTTTTTTTTTCATATGTGAAAAAACTAAGTTGATTTTATTGATAAATTTATTTCATTATCTCTTCTACATTTAGTACAGCTGAATAAATTGTAGTTTCTAATACTTTTTGATAAGTACAGATCCAAACAACAAAACATGATCCAAACAACAAAGTATGATCTATGCATCTTTAACCCTTTGACAGCGGGATACAACTCCAGTCGTACTTTACCTTTGCCAGCGGGATACGACTCCGGTCTTATGTTCACTATATTTCGTTACCAACATTTGCAGACACGTGTTTAACTGTATAAAACGTCATCAGTTTACGTGTACTCTTTTGAAAAGAAGGAAATAAAGGTAGAAGGTACACAAATCATTAACAGAATGTCTTTAAAAGACTCCAAAACTGGTAAAAATTTGATTTCAAAATCGAGTTTTAACGTGCCGAGATAAAATATGGCGGTGATATTCTGAAGAGGGAATTGAAGAGAGTTATGTGCTTGCTGTATTAGTTGAAAATAAAGACCATTTCACGTGGAAAATTGACATTCTAGCCAGTGGGGATCGCTATCTTTACTTCTTCAAAATGAACGGCGCTGATGATAACTGGTTATTTGAAAATTTGATTTCAAACACGACTTTTAATGTGTGGAGATCAACATGGAGGACAGCGCTGAAACAGCAATTTACGGCAGTGATGTGGATGCCGATTTTGATGAAAATATAGACAATTTTGTGGGGAAACTTTATGTTTTAAGCAGTGCATATCGTGAGCTTCACTTCGACGAAATGAACAGAGATGATGAGAACTGGTTAGTAGAAAATTTGATTTAAAAACTGAATTTTAACGTGTGTAATTCAAAATGGCAGACAGTACTGAAGCGGTCGTGATGCTGATACCGATTTTGATGAAAATTTAGACAATTTTGTGGGGGGAAATTTATATTTTAGGCAGTGGGGACCGTTATCTTGGTTGCATCGAATGAACTGAGCTGATGATAAATAGTTAATTGGTATTTTTTACTCGGATATTGACGATGATGAAGATGTGGATGCTTTTCAAGCTAACTGGACATTTTGAGAACTTCACTTCTCATAAAGTTCGCACATAAACCGATGTTGAGTGTGTGCATAATATTATGAAAATTTCCTGCATCCCTGGAAATGGACCAAAATACACCCAATATAACTCTTATATTAGTACATTAAAATTTATTGTGGAATAAAAAACACTGAACCAAAATGAAAAGCTTTGTCGACTTACCAGTAAGGATTATTCTGTTTTTTTTTGTTCTCCAATTCTCATGCGAGTAAATTTAATAAAATTGTAATAACTTTAGATATTCTTGATGGATTTTTACTATTTTGTCACCTTCTTAAATGGTATAAAATTCTCCCCATTTCATACAATTACATAGAGGAGGTAAAATGAATATTGAAGATAGGAAAATTGCATTGAAAGTAAGTTATTACAAAAAAATGTAAACCATTTATTTTTGCTTACATAACTTTACTTTAAACTGAAGTTTTACGTCTGAAAATTTTCAGTCAAGAAATATATGACCTTAAGGAAAATTTTATGCTTTTTAAAATGGTATACAACATTGAAAAATAATTTCAAAAATTGTCCTGTAAAGCCAGATTGACCAACGTCACTGCATTCTCTCATGCTGCATAAACCACTGACTGAAAAATTTCCAGTTCTATACAACTGCCTGTCTGAATGGGCTTCAGTATGAAAGGGGTTAATAGGAAAATTTATACCTGAGGGATATACAATAGAATTTACTACCTGGATGGGTTTTGATTGCAGTCAGGTACTTTTGCTACCTTGAGTTTGATCGGTTAGTGTATGTCAGAATGAATTATATTACAGTAGAGTGGAGAGTGTAACATGGTTATATTGAGGGTCACATCTAGTTTTTATCCCATTCTAACAACTTTGTTGGCAATTTCTTTTTGATAATTCATTGAAAATCAGCTTTCCAGAAAATCATATACACGAAAAAGCATTACCTCCTGTCATCTCTGTTTCAGAGGATTCCATTATACTTTGTATTTGTTTGCAAAGTAGGATAACGTACTGTTGCTGCTTTTGTAAAGATGGAATACATTTTCCCATTTCATGCTTTGGAGAATATGATACGATTTCATTTTATTCTCTTAGTATGTAATTTTTAGCCCCATTTGTTCATAAGTGGGACTGATCTCATTTCTGTAAGAAAAACAATAATTAATTATCCTGTCTGCATAGATAGATATGAATAAACTATTTATGATGTCATTTCCCACATTCTTTTTATTTTACGAAAAATGGCAGAATTATGGCCATATTCTCTTACTAACATTAAAGTCAATATATCTTGTTTGGTATTAAGTGTAACGGGGAAAGAATTTTTACTGGAAAAGGATGGGAACATGAAATCGATTTATGGGTGCTTTACCACTTGAGCTGTCCATACCATTCAAGACTACATTTTCCCAGCTTTTCAGAGACATGTCCCCATGGCTTCCTTGATTTGCCAAAAAGACACCCTCCTTATGTGGCTTACAGAATGTAAACATGATATTCATGCTCATAGTACCCAATGTAAATGGGTGAAAAATTCTTGGCTGGATCAGGTCTTTAACCTGGAATCTTGTCAACACTGGCCAGGCACTCTTTCCACTCTCTACATTCCCACCCCGACACTCTGTGCCTCTTTACAAGTTGTCTCTGTTTCTCCTCATGAAGTGTATCAGTCAAGGTTTTACTAGCATTCCAAAGAATGCACACTTTGTAGCACTACCTTTCTAAAATTCCATAACTGTAAACATCATATTGAAGAAACCATCGCCTGTATTGTGAGGAAAATAACTGTACATTCTTTAAAAGTGCAAGAAACCTCGAGCTATGGATTTCATGGTAAAAGCCATGAAAATATGAGACTTTAAAAAATCTTAATAAATTCAATATTTGCTTGGCAAGGAAAATTTTATATTAATCTTATGGAATTTCATGCTAAATATGCATTAATAAAAGATGTTTTCCTTGATTTAATGAAAATTGTTTTTGCATGTAAGAAGAAAAATGCAACAATTTTATAGCTTTAGGAATGCAAGGACCAGTTAGTTGTAATGTAAGAGAAAATAGAAGTGTAATAGCAGTAATACATACCTACTACTATTGCATTGCTTACCTTTTCCGGAATGCAAGTCCCCACATTCTTTTGGTTTGTTTTAGTATTAAAAGTGCTGCAATGTCTTCTGCTTACCAAGACGAAAGTCAGACAAGAGTGGTCTCCCCTTGTATAGAGTGCCAGATCCCATCATTTGTCAGTTGTTGCTTCTTCTTGTGCCGTGTCATCATTCCCGTTCAGAGGACTTGCAAATTTGTGCTCTTTATCCAAATAGACGTGGGTCTTTTTTCCGCCAAGATATTCCTCTTGCCAGTAATATGATGCACTTGGAGTGTGATTTCCTCCGCTGCCGTCCAACAGAGAATGTTCCAAACTTCTACGTGAATTGAAAGAGCACGAGATCCTCCTTGCCGCCTGAGGTACTCTACTGCTGACGTGTTATCTGAGGCGACTCATTATAAGGTTGACACGCCTCTTTAGGACTTGAAACACTGTTGGCATTTTCAAGTTGTTTACATGAAGGGTCGCTTCTTCCCAGGATCATGATCCCTGAAGAACTACGCACTCTGGCCCCAAGTGAAAAATCATTTAAATAGAGGTTAAACAATTTATTGCTGAGATTACATCCCTGCTTGACTCCAGTATTACTGGTATAATCAGTAATTACATGCTGCAGTTACGCAGCCGGTATCGTTACGTATAATCTTGTTTTCAAAACCCACTGAGGCGCAAAATAACACCCCAACCCGAATCTAACGCTTCGGTGTACAGAAATGAGTGAGGATCGGCGGTGTGAATTGGGACTCCGGTAATAAACCGATTCCGACCTAGCCACCAACTCAGGTTTTGGTGAAAATCGGATCCCAGGGGAATCTGAGCAGACAGAGGATCATTGTGCGGTCTCCAGTTCGCTAGAAGCGGGAGCTGGAGAGGGCGCAAGTAAAGTGTCTCTAGGGGGACTAAGTCCACCGCAGAGTTCAGAGTCCCCAGGAGTGGCGGACCGACAACGGGGTCTTGGCAAAGACAGCTATTTTGAGAGATCATGTCTGTAGGATGTTCTACCAAACCAAGCTCCCACGGGGACGCCCGAAAAGAGGCAGACATACCAGGTGAAGAGGCGAGTCCCTAGTACCGGCCCCACCCAACCCCCTTTTTCGGTGGTATTTATTGCAAGATATTGACCGAATCATTTTTTTTCTTTCTTCTTGGAATTAGGGTCATCTGCATTAACTTTTGATAAACAACTTTAATTTGCAATGGTGTTGATCTATGTATGATTCTCCTTTTCACTTCAATCATGTTTATGCGTGAACATATTTTTTTGTTTTTATTAAGGTCATGGAAGCTTTCCTTTTATACGCACACATACACATACATTCATACATGCAAACACTTTTATCTTGTTTTTGGTTTTGTTTTGTTTTGAGTTCGCAATGATAGATTATTATCTCCTTGCCTCTTTGCCGAGATATATGAGTGGCCCAGAGGAGGCCCGTTTGAAAATGGTCCAAAGAAAATTATGGAGCTGTGACTGCCTCAGTTCTTTCCTTCGTCCAAGTCACTCTGTCGCCATTGTTGTTATTGTATTCGTTGTAGCTGTCACTGGTGTTTTTTTTTTTTTTTTTTGTACGTGTAGGACTTTTTTTGTTTGGGCTTTGACAAAAAGAGGTTGGATATAATGCTCTCATCTATTTCAGTTCGGTCAAGATCTGTTGTAATGCACCAATCATTTCACTGCTTTCACACTGTTGATCGCTGTCAGTCAATGTTTTCATGTCTCGTTTCCTCTTCTCTTCTTGCTGCTGTAGAAAAGTCGTTTCTTCCTCCTTCTGACTTTGGACAAATCTTTGAAACTCGTATTCTTGTTTCTTCTTGAAATCGTCGTATTCCAAGATGGGTACGGTCAATGACATCTGAAATTCATGCATGATGAAAATTTAATAAATCATCTGGAACCGATGATGTCATCGACTGAGTAGTAGTAGTAGTGGTAGCAATAGTAGTAGTAGCAGTAATAGTAGTAACAGCAGCAGTGGCTGCGGTACTTTCATCACAGGAATCACTGCAGGTCCCTCCCAACAATTGACGCTACGCTTCATTCTCTGACATGGTACTGTACTGAGCTAAGCTGGACTCCGTCGTGGTTAAACGTAGAAATACTATTTTACACATACACTGAATCACGTCACACTATTACGCGTTTTGATTGGTAGATATAAGCCGCATTCTGATTGATGGAGTCTGAAAAAGACTCGCTACCATTGGCAACGTGTAAAAACTATTTTAATCCATAGACGGGCTATATAAAAGGCAGCTTTTCACCATTCTTGTCATCCGTTATCAAAGAATCAAGATGTGGGTTTGCATAGAGTCGTCGACAGTTATCTTCAGTATGTTGTTTTATCCTGATTACCCCGTCTGTGTGGAGTCAAAGTGGACTATAAAACGTCTTACATACACTACAGTATTTCTAAGAATCTACATCGAGAGACAAGGGTTTGCCAAATGAGTCTTGGATATCCCTTGGTGAGAAGATGCTTGCGTCAGAGAAGAGTAAAGAGGTTTGGCATCTGTTAACTACCATTGTTAACACGCAGCGGCCTTTTTCAGGGCAACTCTCAGTATTGTAGAAATAGAATACTAGTCATTTATTGCCAACTTCTCTATGGCTATCTTTGTCTCTGTGTGTATGTGTGTTTGCATGAAAATATGAGTATATAAAATTAAAAATATACCCTACTCCATCCCTTTGTGTATGTTTGATGGCGTGTTTGTTTGTATACGTGTCTTCGGTCAGTAAGGATAGGTGTTAGTCATTCTACCATCACTTACACTTCCATGTACGTTCGTTTATTTATATGGTTGTTGGATTGTAAGAAAAATATTTGTCTTTTAGTATATGCCATTGTCTGTAATTAGGTAAAGTGTTTTAACGGTCAAGGCAAATGTGGGCCTGTCACAATGTTGATCTGTCATAATGTATGTATGCGTGTGTTTTCAAGCCCTAGGACCTTCATCTGCTTTAGCGCGTCTGTTCCCATAGTATCCCAAACGTCACATTCCATTCTCAAAGAGCCCATGATAATCCCATGTTCCATTTACAAATGACCCCAAAGTAGCCCATCATTAAATTTCTATAGGGTACCAAAACAATCCATCATGTTAAATTTTTCCTTAGTACCCATATCAGCCATAATATTATTTTTCCATAGGTACCCATACCAGCCCAAATGTTATATTCCCATAGGTACCCATACCAGCCCAAATGTTAAATTCCCATAGGTACCCATACCAGCCCAAATGTTAAATTCCCATAGGTACCCATACCAGCTCAAATGTTAAATTCCCATAAGGTACCCATACCAGCCCAAATGTTAATATCCATTAATACCTGTACCAGCCCAAACGCTAATGTTAAATTCTCATTAGAACCATAGCAGCCCACAATTACCCATTCCGGTCCCTTATCCCACTCAAATTATTGACTATATCGCGCCGAGGTAATAAGAGCTACGTGCGTTTCCCAAAGATACACTGAGGCCGCAAACCCGTACTAGCCTGAACATATATTGAACCCATGATTATTGGATTACCAGTCCTAAAAACCTGATAAACCTATTAAATCACTTGATTCTTGACAGAAAGCCACAAGTGAAGAAGTCATTACATTTAAAGGAAGCAGAATACAATTTATTTATGCAACAAAAGTAAATACAGAACAATTTATTGCGCACTTAATGTTTACAAGCCCAAAGTGCACAAACACACCCAGACGTGCCCGGGTGCACGTACTTTCTAAATATATATCCAAATACGATTCTTATACACGAAACATATACGCTGACATATATTATTTTTTTTAATCGGTCCTGTTTCCTGGACTTCATTTCTAAGAATAACGATATCTTCGAGTTAATACTGCCAAAAATGAATAATAAGAGAAATAGAGGATAACAGGATAAGGCTGCTAATGTAAAATTACGACCCATCAGCGGGATAATCACAGAATTGTTTTTAATCAAAAATATATTACTTTCATATTAAGAATATATACAGATAGAAACAGGAATTTGTTCTCTTGTTTATTGGCAAATTAAAATGTGAGGAAAACGGTGTACGTCCTAAGTCCAAAAGTTCAAAGTATTTTTTTTTTCCATATAGGCTTGTGAAACATAAAAAAGAATCGCTCATAGCCTATATATGAAAACCACACTGTATAGTTTATTTGAATCGTATTTTGCGTACTTCTGTTGTAATTGGGCAATATTGGGGTATATTTAGGTAATATTTGGGCATATTTGGCATCTGTGGGTTTTGAAAATATGATTATACGTAACGATACCGGCTGCGCAACTGCAGCATGTAATAACTGATTATACCAGTAATACTGGAGTCAAGCAGAGTTGTAATCTCAGCAATAAATTATTTAACCAGTATGTTAATGATTTTTCTGAGATCTCTATTATCCGACCTATTGTCACCTACTCCAGTGAAACTTGGTGGTCTGTAGCTATCAACTTGCACAGACTAAAATAAATTATTATTTAGAAGACTTTTATGACTGTATCATGTACCGCATATACTCGCGTATAGCCTCTGTCCAAATGCAAACAACATAGATCCTGATCTGCCGTCATATAATGCGCCGGCAGATCAGGGTCTGTTTTGTTTGTTCTACTGATTAGTCCTTACAAACTGCATAGACCCAGATCTGGGTTTATGAAGTTTGCAGTTGGTATGGGGTTATACGCAAGTATATACGGTAATTAGTAACAACAATGGTGCCAAAAAGGACATAAAAGCCAGGTTAAATAAAGCCAGAGGTGCTTTCAGCAGGCTTCGCCCTATATGGAGATCAAAACAGTACAGCTTCAAGTAAAGATCAGACTTTACAACAGCAGCATAAAGTCTGTACTTTTATATGGCTCCTAGTGTTAGAGAGTTGTGAAGACAGATATGAGAAATGTAAATTCATTCCACAATGGCTGTCTCCGTAAAATCTGCAACATCTACTGGCCAAACAAGATCTCCAATGTGAGCCTATATGAGAAAACCTGATGTAAAACATATCTCTGAAGGTCAAGATGCGCAGAATCAAGTGGCTCGGACACGTAATGCGGATGCCACAAGAACGGATACCTAAGGTAGCTCTCAGATGGACACCAGCGGGGAAGCGTTAGCGTGGCCAGCCAAAGACAACCTGGCGAGGGACAATGATGACGGATCTGGAAGAGATGGGACTTTCCTGGGGCGAAGCACAAGCCATTGCTCAGGACCGACCCAGGTGGCGGAAGATGGTTGCAGCCTTATGTCCCAGTTGGGATGAAAAGGACCCTTAACTTAACTAAATATACGGTAAGTTTTATTTGAGAAACTACAAATTTATGCTGTGCGCAATAAGTATAGTAGTTATGAAGCAACCTGGGGGAACTTGGTGAATTCACCATAGACATTTACATTCAGGGCCGGCGCAATGGTATTTGGCGTCCTTCAGCCTTGCGCCCCCCCCCCCCCTCTCTTCCTTTAAGTTTCAAAAATGAATATTGTGCATTAGTATGAATAATAATTCTCCATATGTTTTTCTCTTTCTATTTTTATACGCTTATTATCTTCTATTTTACGCTATTTCTCTTTCCTTCTGTTTGTTTTTGCCGACCCTTCACCACCCCCCCCCCCCAAAAAAAAACCCCCACTTTTTTTTTTTTTTGCCGCCCTCGACGACCGCCTAGTTTGCCTAGCGGTTAAACTGTGACGTGTTGGCAGCTTCTGTTAGAAATACCAAAAGACTATATGCCAACAAATGCTTCCTTTATAATGCTGGCATCTTTTTGATTTAATGCACTCAAAAATGTTTCAAATACTTAAGGTTTGAACATGTACTTTTAAACTCATACCTTTTATAAATCCAGACTAACCCATGCTATTAAGCAGAAACTTGTGCAAAGTTATGAAAAGTTGTGGCAAAATAGTATGTACAAATTCCTTAGACTGTCTGTGTATAGCAAAAAAAAAGAACAAATTAAAACTTTAAAAAAATCTTTTATTAAATCTTGACAAGAAACATACACAAAGATTTACTCAGCCAAGACTTAGCGCATATTGAAACGGGCCTTTCAAGAAATACCGATGAGGCTTCTGGACGAGTGTCCATCGTCCTAAATAACAAAACTCCTCACAGACAAATTGATCTGAATACTACTTTACAGGCTGTAACCGTTAGTGTGTCCCTACATAAAACTCTTGAACTTTGCTAAATATATCTTGCTCAAAGCACTCCTACGAATCAATCTGATAGTGACCATATTTTTGAACAGTTACCAACACCTTTCGTTTTACTTGGCGACTTTAATGGCCATCATACACTTTGGGAGCTGTAAAGATAACAACAAGAGAGGGAAGGAGAGAGCGAGGAAAACATATATCTCATACATCTCTAGGTTGAACCCTCGCTCCTCTATTTAATCATTATGGAATATAGTACGAATTATCGTTGGCAAAATTAAAAGCAGCTGTATCAAACATTTGATGAAATCTGATGAATTATTCATAACCGTAGCAGAAATCTCAAATGCATTGCCGGAAACATTCTCGAGAATTATTTAGAAAAGCTCTGCCGTCTCAAACACATGAAAAAGATCCTTCTAAATTGCAAATCTGCTAATGCTGAAGATTTACATAAACCTTTCACTCTCACAGAATTACAAGACTCTCTTGATCGAGCCCATGACACTTCAGCAGAACCCGATGATATCCACTATCAATTTCTGAAACACTTACCTGACACAGTTCTAAATACTCTGCTAAACATTCTCAGTAAAATTTGGGAAACTTCCGACTTCCCGCTGTCTTGCCTAGAAGCAACGTTGATATCAGTACCCAAACCTGGTAAGGATCAAATCTACCCTTCCAACTATCGTCCCATATGATTAACAAACTGTATTTGCAAAACCATGGAACGGATACTAAATGATGGACTACTCTGATATCTCAAGTCCAACAAACTACTATCAGGCATTCATTGAGGATTTAGACACCAGATAAGCATCATAGACCATATTGTCAGACTTAAAGCATTTTAAAGCATTTATTAGAGAAGCTATCCTAAAGAAAGAACATATAGTTGCCGTCTTTTTCAACTTGGAAAAAGCTTATGACACCAAATGGAATTACGGCATAATGAATGACCTATTCAACCTAGGTCCAAGGGGCTGCATACCTAATTATATCTAATTTTTTTTTGAAGATAGAAACCTCAGAGTTGCGGTAGGCAGCACCCTTTCTAAAAGTATCCCCAGGAGATGGGTGTACCTCAGGGCATCATATTTTCAGTTACCTTATTCAAGATCAAAATAGCAGGGTGAAATGCCTAATCCTGGAACTACCTGCTCATTATATGTTGACGACTTTTTGATCTGCTATAGATCAAAGAGTATGCATACAACTGAACGTCAACTACAGATGAGTTTAAAGAGAGTTCAGAAATGGACTGAAGAAAACGGGTTCAAATTTGTAAAATCTAAAACTGTTTGTTTGTGCGTCTGCTGATTAATTTGTTTTCATGATGACCCAAAGCTTCATCTCGACGGTTGCTTTATTCCTATTGTGGAGGAGTCCACATTTTAGGGCTCATTTTTAACCGTAAACTAATTTTTCTTCCACATATTAGATACCTCAGGGACAAATACAATCCCTGGATTATTACGAGTCATAGCAAACACAGATTGGGGAATAGATCGGAATGTCTTGCTGCAGTTATACAGGTCATTAGTACGATCTAAAGTTTACTATGGCTCGATTGTGTACGCATCAGCTTGTAAATGATGCTTGATCCGATACACAATCAGGGACTTAAACTCTGTCTGGGTGGATTTAGAACTTCCCTTTCAGAAATCCTCTATACTGAGGCAAATGAACCATCACTTTATCTCAGACAAACGAAACTAATTCTTAAGTAAGTTACCAAACGATTTTCTAATCCATCTAATTCCGTATATGATGTAGTCTTTAGGCCCAAATACCAAACCTTGTACGCTAGGAAATCAAACTGCATTCCACCATTTCGCATACGAATTCGTCATCACTTAGAAACAGCAAAAATCATTGTTGAAAATACTGCAAAATTATGTATTGCCAAATCACCACCGTGGTTATCAAAACCTCCCAAAATAATATTTAACCTTTGCCAATTCAAAAAGTCTTTAACAATCCTCTCCATTTTCAGAGTAAATTCAATAAAATCAGAGTCTCTACGAAAGGGCAAATAAAGCAGCCAAACATGCGATGCAATCACCCGTTTCCGAATGGAAGATTCCATATACTGACTTCAAATATTGTATAAATCAGCATGTTCGTCATACTTGGCAAAATATGTGGAACGAAAACTCCACAAACAAACTTAAGAACATCAAACCCACTATTGCATAGTGGTATCCCTCGAACAGAACAAATCTCCTAGATGAGGTGGTGTTGTGCCGATCGCGTATCGGACACACATACCTGACTCGTGCATACCTCCTGAAGGATACACCTTTACCAGAGTGCATACCTTGCCAGTGTCTATTGACAGTGAACCTTTACCAGAGTGCATACCTTGCCAGTGTCCACTGACAGTGAACCTTTACCAGAGTTCATACCTTGCCAGTGTCCACTGACAGTGAACCTTTACCAGAGTGTATACATTGCCAGTGTCCACTGACAGTGAAGCTTTACCAGAGTGCATACCTTGCCAGTGTCCACTGACAGTGAAACCAGTGAAACACATTTATGTCAAGTGCGTCGCCTTCCACCCCGTGAGGCAGAAATATTTTGACGTGAACTACATGCGACCAAAAAACCCCAAACTGTTATGATGTACCACCTGAATGATATACCAACCCATACAATATTGGACTTTTTGAGGGAATGCAGTTTATATAACACATTTTGACCACATACAAATTTGACAGAGTTTAACATATTTATGATTTACATTTTATCTTGTTGTACTTGATGTTTACATTTATTTGGAATTATTTATCTTCCTAAATATTTGTGCAATTCATTTTTACATTTTTCAAACTTTTCCTTCGGTTTGTACCATATAGCCACTTTTGTGCTGAGGTGCCGTTAAACGCTACATACATTCATACATACACACATACCAGATTTTGCTTCTAATGTGCTAACAATGTTTAGGATGAAAAACACTTTGCACTTCTCTGTGGCTATTTTGATTACCAAAGAAAACATTTCTTTGACAAGCTTTCCTCTACTGGATATGATATTGCCTTGGATACAGATTCACGAATTGCTGAGTACTTTTGATTATGATGTTACTGTATTATGTACTGGATATGTATACCGGATATATGAAACAACA
This sequence comes from Margaritifera margaritifera, assembly GCA_029931535.1. Classification (NCBI taxonomy): domain Eukaryota; kingdom Metazoa; phylum Mollusca; class Bivalvia; order Unionida; family Margaritiferidae; genus Margaritifera; species Margaritifera margaritifera. Next base: position 2,515,244 of record JAQPZY010001434.1, on the reverse strand, counting down.
TCTAAGAGCCTGAATTCCGGTTTCATGTATTTGTATTTCCTTATCCCTTACTGCGTGACGACCGCCTATAAAAGGACACCATTATAATCCAACAGTTAAGAGAGTTATAATTCTTGTGTATTAGGACGCTGGTGCATGAGAACTAGGCAATAGGTGTCTTTGCGCGCGCCACGGGTTCGATTCCTGCTTGGAACGAATATATATATATATATATATATATATATATATATATATATATATATACCTACCTTTTGCGAGACACAATGGGGATATGCTGATTTGCTTTACATATTTATAACAACATATGTAACATATTTTATAGCGATATGTATAGCGATAGGAGTGATAGGACATAGCGGAGTTGTATAGTTAGTGGGTACTCTAGATGTGTGTGCGTGCGTGTGTATGTGTATGTGTGATATGTATGCACAGGTGAGTGGTTCCAACTTCATAGACATGATTATGGTATGTAATCACTATTGCATTTGTGCTTGTTTTGTTTATGTCTTTTAAAAAATTGTCATATGCAATTCATTGCAGAGATGAAAGATCTTATCACTTTGGGGTCAGGCCAATAATTTTCGTATATATTATATGCACACATTTCTCCAACTAGACTCAAAGCAACATTCCATATATATATATATATATATATATATATATATATATATATATATATATATATATATATAATGTATAGTCTAGGCAGGAGTGCATTTTTTTGGAGGGGGGCGTGGAAAGGATTAGTGTTGGTGGTTGTGTTGCTGGGGATGGGGGGGGGGGTTAGAAGTAAAAGATTTTTTTATATTTTCTAACGTGTGTTTTTCATACACGAGTTGAATATCCGTGGCATCAGTGGTTCACACAGTTTTGCGATACTGAAATGATTGATAAGAAATTTCGACAATAAGTTTGCAGACGAAACAAACAAATACTTTGACTTCTGAGTAATATATATATATATATATATATATATATATATATATATATATATATATATATAGATATATATGTGTGTGTGTGTGATTATCAAACCTAGCATGCTTATTCAATATTAAAACCAAAGGAGTATAATTACACTGAAAGCTAGTCTAGCAGCTGTTACTACATATAATAGCGTCACTTTTGCTCATCGCTGTAAACTAGCATATATTAGCTATGGTAAGGTGTACACAGTAATAATTTATATTAGAACATTTATACATATCCGCGTATCTAAACATCAGGAAATTATTGTTGCTGATAATTAAAAAATAAATTTACAAGAAAAAAAAATTTGAATAGTTTTCCAAATCGAAATAAACACAAAATAACGAAATAAATGTTTTTACACAGGCGTAATAAGTTTTATGGGAAAGTGTGATTGACGAAGATAGCGAGACTTGAGAAGCGTCGTGAACTGAAGATAGAATTAGACGTAATCTATGTAGTTCCAAGACAAAAGAAGTACGATATAGCAAAGGTGGATTAGTAATGCATAATGTAATAAAAAATATAGGATATAATGAAATATAAATGACAACAAACATAACTGTTTGCCGATGCAGGCCACAGGAGTGACATGTAACAAACTAAATATTCTACTTAAATTTTATGAATATCAAGAAGACAAGGTAAATGTCAAAGATTTTATAATCAAACCAACTAGATACAGAAACACAGACTTAATTTTAAATGTGAATAAATTGAAATAACTTGAATCTTTGGGGTGGGGTGCTACATCATCACGTGCTATAAAATTGAAAAAATATAACATTTTCATGCGACAAGTTAAATTCTGAAGTAATTCGAACCAAATCATCTATAGATTATAAATACATATTGATTGAATCTAGAAATTAGGCCATGCTGTATCATTCACACTTTCATTTGTTGTCGGTTATAATTTAAAACTATCTAAAACGTTCATTGTAACAAAACCCTGACAACGCCTGAATTCCAGAACAGAGCTCATCTGAAAGAAAGCAAAACAAGTTCTCGAATGAGGTATGTTGTGAGAGTGCAACTCACGTGCGGTTTAAATTCGAAATCTGAAGACCTTAGTTTCCGGGTAACCGCTCAACTAGTATGCACTTCCGTTGTCACGACACAGGGATATATCTTGATATTTTTCACGGCAGTGCTATATATCTTGTGACCAACCTCACATCTAGATACGTTCAATACAACATGAGAGCTAAATAGGATGATATTGTGTTGTAACATGTTTGATAGTTACAAACAGAGGATATTAATAGATTTACAGACTGATTTAAGTGATCTATTTGCTTTACTACAGCAGTGAAGATTCATAGCGCATATGTACACATTCATATTAAAGCAGGAAACATTCTTAAGGACTACCACTGCAGAGGAAAGTGTAGTTTGTTCAGACGCTATCGCTGATTACATATCCACAGTTTTTCAAACTACAAAAACGTATTTATAGGTAGAGGAAGCAAAATTACATGAACTCAATCGGGAAACAGTATTGAAGTTGGTTTAGGGACAACTTTTTCTAGCTTTAATAGTAAGTATTCTATAGTAAGCATTCTGGTCATCACCTTCATTCCTCCTTCTCTTTATGTTATTATAAAGAAAATGTACATTTTGAATTACCCGTCTCAAAATGTCCTACACATTGAATCTATTCTTTGACTTCATTTATTGTTTATCGTTATGTACTTTTTGTTTTGTTTTCTGAGTATAAACGGGCAACCGAGAAAGTTGTGCATATTTTAGAGTATAGACTCAGTTAATTATCACAAATTGCAATATATTCTGTGTTGGTAATATCTTCCAATATCATTACTAATAGGATCGGAATTTTACTAACACCTCTGTCTGCTAGGATGAGATATGAAAGTATTATATTTATATTCTTTACATAAAAAAATTATGTTAACGCGTGCTCATCTTTAACGCTGTTATTGAAAATATCGAGTACAAATTTGCAAATCGTACAAATTTCAGATTTAAGTTCAAGTAGTATACAAAAGCCATATCCCGGGTCACTCACCCTGTTCTAACCGGTTTTATTCGTTGGGAAAAAAAAATAAATAAATAAAAAACACACAAAAAAACCCAAACAAACAACATACAAACAAAAAAACTGAAAAAAGAATTTTTCCAGAGTTTTAAACAATCTTTCAAACATATGACTCTCATCCATTTTTAATGTGAACATTTTTTAAAAAAAGCAACAAGCAAACAAAACAAACAAAACAAAAAACCAGGCCACAAAAATACCCTACACCATTATCCAATTTTAAAAAAAACAACCTTGACACTCCGCTATTATCATTTTTTATCATAAGATCCTCACGCACTTTTAACTTTTCAAAAACCCAAGGCCACTAACCATAAAAAAATGTATGAAATGTTATGGGCCACTAAGCCACCCCCTTTCCTATCCTTCAAAATTTTATGAAAAATCCTAGGCCACTTACCAAGTTCTAACCAGTTTTAACCATTAAAATAAAATAAAACAAACCAATTATACATTTTTTAATCATATGACCCTCCACCATTTTTGCATTTTTCAAAAAGCCCTCAGGTACAAATAATAATTTTTGAAAAATCCTAGGTCAGTAACTGTCACAATGTTAAGAAAAAACACCATTATCTATTATTCAAAATGTAAACTTCTTCTGTAGAAATCTATGAAAAACTGGTTAAAGATAATCCGTTAATCATTGCGTTATGTAGCTTGATGTTAATCTTTTTTTAAAAATATAAAATAGAATTAAGCACTATAATAATTTTATTTAAAAAGTGGAATTAAGATTTAAACAAATAAGAGCAGTGTAACTTATTTTTGTCCTTCAACTCAGTTGAATTTAGAAAGATAAAGATATACTACACATAAAATAACTATTTACATACAACCATTATATATATTTGATAAATACACTTTTCAAATGATAATGATGATTAAATTACTAGATACAGAGCACAGTGTGATATTAAACCTTGTCCAAATCAATTAAATTGGGCATTATGGATGACTACATTATGATGTGGAATACCTTACTGGCATTTATCAGATAAAAGTATACATGAAATAGTAAAATCAATATATACTTTTCATACCGATTTTCAAATATGAATATTTTTGTTTTAGTTTTAGTATAAGATACCATTACCAGACGAATAATGTTTTGATACAACGAGCAATAACATTGATCTAAAAGCAATTTTATATAATTTGTAATAATTTTAATATATTTCCTTATCATGATTGGAGACATACTAATGGAAATAAATAAATATTTGATTGATAATCAACCTGAAAAGCATAAAACTGTACATCAAGGTTTTGGAGAACCAACACCATCTGATGTATTAAGTGCTTACAAACGTAAATATAATTACAGAACTGGAACAGTTGAATACTGTAGAAAAATGTTAGATGAAGAAATTAATAAAAAAAAGAATAGAATGGACTTATTTCTTTCTACAAGATAGCAACGGACTAACAGATGAAGGAATATTTTGATTAAATCAAAGTGTACGGTCTTACGTTATCTGTATGTTAGGAGGCCAAGTACAAAATTGAACATCTATTACACAGTCTGAATCCACTGTACAAGACACTGTAATAGAATTAATTGAAAATGTAAATTTAGGCCAGCAAGAATACTACGTAAATGAAACTATTACAATAAGTAAGATGTCGACAATATATTTCATATTCAAAACTTAGATTAAACTATGTATTTGGTGGCAATGGAATAATTCTTATACCAAGTGATATGGTAATGATAAAAGGAAGCAAAAATAGGTTATAATACATTTATTTTAAAAAACGATTACTAATGTACATACTGAAGTTGGAAAGATTTTAATACCTGCAGTTGATAATCAGTCTGTCAAAATTGGACCATGGATAGATCATGCAATAGTTTTAAATTCCAAGTTCCAAGCCCTAGGATAAGAGAGAAGATCAAACAAGTTCTTGAGCAGGTCATATAGAAACAATTATAATAAAAAAGATATACAAGTTCTATATGATATTGATCATGAGACGAATAAGAAAGCTTTTATTATTTTGACTTTGGCGATTTGAATTTTTACAATTTGATTTTTAAAATAAATGGTCAGAACTTTCTTTCACATACTCACTGCTCTAATGTTATCCTTTTTGTTGTTGTTCCTATACCTTTTGTAATAATCCTTTTGATAATAATTACAAACAACAAACCAAGTACTGGAACAATAAGATAAATAACATAATCAGATATCACGTACGTAATTTGTGCACCTGATTGCAAAAGCCAGCTTAACACACTACCTATATGTCCAGACAATGCTGCTGCTGGTTTTATTTTTTTCTTATATTCTTTCAGCTAACTGAAACCCAAAGTTTGCAATATTTTTAACCGTAATTTTAATTTATCAATGAATTCATCTATATTACTTCCACCTCTAGGGCTTGTTGCACCATCACTCAGTTGCTAGCCTCCTTTTGTTAAATGTATAGCCTATCATGTGCTGAAAAGTGGCGTTAAACCCATAGCAACCAACCAACCTTTTGTTAAACTTCTTGCATAAGTTGTTATGGATCAACCAAGAGTTGTTGTAATTATAGATATAGCTGCAAAAATAGTAGTAATTGTTGCACCTGTTTCCTAAAACAGTAGTTTTAACCTTTCACCTAATGGTAACTTTTTCTAACCTTTAAATTTAAATTGTACATATTTATCTAAAGTTTTTTTCTTCTAAATATTGTAATTGCCCAACTATTTGTGCCATTTTATTTTCAGTATTTGTAGAAGTTTTTTAATTTTTTGTTGTTGATTCATTTGTTTCTGTTGAAATTTCATTTTTTTATATCTCTTATATTTATATCATATATAAGTAAATATTCACATTGTTTTGATTTTATTATTTTGACAGCATCAACATAACCTGATAATTCGTTTGACTGCTTCTTGAGAAAATACTCTAGTAGGTAACTTATTAAGTTTCTATTTGTTTCTCATGATCTTGTAACCTTTACTCCATAAAAGTGGTTAAATTCTAATTCATCTAAATATGTTACTAGTTGCCTTTAATTAGCTGTTGGTGCAACTGGATTAAGAGATTCCTTATACACTCTTGCAAGTTCAGCAGCCTCATTTTCTTTAGGTGCTTTCCAGCTATTTCCTTCTCTCACAAATTCTAATAACTTTAGAAATTCATTTCCACCTTTATGCCCAACTATAGAGCTAGGTGATACAAATTGTCTTGTATTTGTTTTAGAAATATATAGTTTGTCTTTACCGATTTCACCATACACCGATGTTTCTGCCTCAATTTTAAAATGAGGTTAGCTAATATATACTGATCTCTATCTATGTCTAAACCATGCTTAATATCTTCTTTGTATTCATCTACTACATTTAATGGTATTTGTGCAGGAGTTTGAAATCGTTCTTCAACAAATTTATCAGTAGAAAGCTCTCTAATTACTGTATTTTGATTATCACAAAGATCACAAAATTCGTTTTGTAAACAGGATTATCAAACTGCACCTTACCAACTTTTGCCATTTTCTTTCTATTTAAAATGAATGAAAATCAACTTAAAAAAGAATTGAGATTTATTAATGAAGTGAGAGAGAATCATGTTTTATAACAGGCAGAAGAATACAATCAGGAATTAAAAACTAACATCGCAAATTGAGTGTATAAACAGATAAGCGGTAAACATTTAACAGGAAAGTATTTAGATAAAATGGATGAAAAACAAGCTAAGAAAGCATATGACATTTTTGTAAATTCTAGATCAGCAGAAATATGAAAGTCATAATAATACTTGGTGTGACATCTCCGATTAGTAAATTTCTTCCATTTGATAATGTACGCAATTTACAGACACAGTTGCAAAAAAGGTTAAATAACATGAAAGGGAATAATATATTTTACCGGGTTTTTATCTTCTAGACTTGGATTACATCTATCTGCATTTAGTGCCAGTTTCTTAACATTAAAACATATTAATTTTAGAAAGAGTGATAGACTGAAAAACGGACAATTTCTAGATCATATGAACAAAGAGAAAGTTAGGAGAGAACAGGTACATAACAAATTGACCACAATGAAACAAAGTTCAAATGAGAAAACAATCAAACTTTCAAAACTTGAAAACCAAATAGACGTCAACAAGTAGATTTTAGATGCTCAAGATTTATTTACCAGGAGATTAGATACTATATGAAGTGTTCTACAAGCTTTGCAAACTGTGAAAGAAAGACCTATGGAAAACATTCAACAATATGTACAACCCATTAAACAAAGGATAAACAGTGAAACTATTGTCTTGGAAAATGACATAGAGGAAATAAGGAAGTCTCTGGAAAATGACAATATTTTACAATACCAACTACAATAATTACAGAAGAGTTAAACGACGAGAAGAAACAGAACGAAGAAGTGATTAAAACGTTAGCTGATGACATCAACGCTGGTGTGATAAAGTTGGAAGATAAGCTGATTGCTATCACCATCAGCCTTTCTCAATTACAAATAAAAATTATTTCCCCGATGTCACTAGAAAGATGGAGAGCAAACAGAAGAAGATAAATGTAAGAGAAAGTATGATCAGATCCATGAGAACAATGTATGATCTACTCTTTATTGATCTCAGCGAAAAAATCAAAACGATTAAAGATCAAACCTTAGTAATTCTAAAAGATGAACTCACTGCTAATCGAAATAGCTGTAAACGTGGATTTGGTACAAGGTTCCATAGACGGCTTGGACATAAGGATGAAACGTATGAGGACAGATTTAACCTATCTGGATAAAGACTTCATAACATAAACCATAAACGATAGTAGCATATTGACAATCAATGTTTAGTGTAATTGAACATATTGGGAGATGATATAATATTTGAGTATGCTTCATCACTTTTTACTAAATACACTTTGCAAGCAATATACAGACGTAATTATGAACATAATATCATTAAAATTCCAAATGAGGTTGGTATAAAAAAAAATTAAACTGAACCATTGAAAGAGATACTGAAAGTGGGTTAAGGAGAGGTATTATTTTTATTCAATACACGGTGTATGGAAATCGATTTCATATACCACTTGACACGTATACTTACAGATCATGCTCTTCTATTTACTTTCATGCTACCTCAAGATTTGAGATTCATGGTAACTCTAGCATAAGCACTAGAAGTAATTGAAGGTTGTAACGAGGATTACGAACTTGAAAGCATTTGTCTAAATCATATTGCCATCACATCTGAAAGGATGTCTCAATCCATTAATCATAAGTTTAGAAGTGGCATACTTTTCTTCTACGACTAAATCACAAGAGAGAGAGAGAGAGAGAGAGAGAGAGAGAGAGAGAGAGAGAGAACCATTGACGTTGCATCTAATATTACACTAATTAATATTATATTGATTTCTCCACGTATGAATCTTAAAAATGTGCTAATACTGTGTAAGAAAGATAGAGAAACGGAGCCAGATAAATATTTTAACCCAGCGATATATACGATCCTGGTAACTATGAAGGATTTACCAGACATGTTATAATCTCATGGTTATATGCTCAGAAAACAATTTACAGAATGTACAAAGTACTTTTTAAACAAAGAACAGAAGCATACAGAACTAAGCAACATAAGTGTAAACAACTTTTTTGTACAGACCATCATTATATGTGAATTGATCTTAGAAGTACACACGATAATAAAGTACATGCAACTGGTCATAAATTTCCAAACGTAGAACAAAGGCATTCATTTGCAAATCAATGGAAAGAAGAATGTAGAAGCAAACAAAAGGTATATACACTTTATATACTCTTTATCGCCTAAGGTCAGCTAAACATCCAGAATAATCAAATTAAACTATATTCTTTTAATAAATGGAAGACTTTGACATTAATCCGTATGGTGGTCATCTCTTCGGTGAGTGTTAGTGTGCAAAAGAACAAAAACGTAGAAGAACATGTATACACATTATGCTTATCATGTAGTTTTAAGGCAACAGAGCTAAAGAAAGTTTCAGAAGTCAGCAACAGATTAACTTACCATATGATGATAAATATTATTTAGTGGATAACATGAATACTTTACCTTATGGATACATACAACCAAACGGAGCTTCTGTCCGACCTTAGGGAGATTACTATATCATGTAATCTAAAGGATGTTCTAGTCTCATAAAAACTTTCATCCAAATTATTTAAATTCTGAGTAACCAATCTCAATCTTTCATTCAAGTGATTTTGCTTTGTTTTCATTAAGCTTATTAATTTTCTTTTGCAATTCATTAAGTAATTTATCATTTCTTACTATTGCATAATTGTACAATTTGTATCTAATAATTAAAATAGAAAATTACTTCTAGTGAATGCTAAGACGTTAACAATTGCATTACCAATCATAGCTACTGACGTTGCCATCTTAGATCTTTTTAGCCTTGCTCTCGCTATTAAATGGTGAAAACTATTTATACTTCCAGATCTGATTACAGAGTGTACTGTGCCGTATACTCCGCCCCTTTACCTCTCTGAATATGTCAAGACTTTCTGTTTGCTTTACATCTATCAAGTAAATAGTAATTTGTGTATATACGTACAATTCAATTGAGAAGTCGAGATAACTGACATCTAAAGAGATGAGAATGGTTGTACCTAAATAAGTAAAAGATTGGGGGCAGGAGGTTCAGTATTGATATCAATGAAAATGTCTGGTTTGTTTGCTTGAATCTACAGTATTTATCGTGTGAAATTTATGTTCAGTGAAACGTGACGAAGCATAATTCAGCCTGTAAATATTTACTAAAGTACGTAGTGAAACCTCTACAAAGAATAATATAAGTTACCATGCCTGTTGTCTATAACGTTTAAGAAATATATCTCTTTTTCTGTCTGACCTTCTATGGTTATCCAGAACCTGCTACAGCTATTACTGGTATGAACAATTGTTTATTTATATCGTTATCTTTATTCTGGTTTAAATCGTGAGCGGTTGTCATTATAAAATGATCACCATTCTTGTCTTGCTTGTCCACATAATTCCGATTCACATTTTGTTCTTTTATAATGTCATCCATATTCTGACGAATTGCTACACTATGTTTATCAGCTTCTGGAGTAAATTGTCTCGCTACATCGGCATTTATGTTATATATTGCTGAAACTTACTCCTTATCTTTTAGTCTCAATCGTCACCTTGCTGACCTAGCATTGAGGTTTCTATTAATTTCTTTAGCTGAATCTTGTTTAGTAGCTTGAGTTATTCTTGTCATGATATAAACTTGAGCACCCAATGTGTCAATCACGTAAGATCTATTGTTATGGTTTAATCTTGCTATTTCTTCTTCTGTTATTCTGTAAGTATCTTGTAAAAAGAAGTATGTCCAACCACATTCTTATTTTTTGTTTGTTTGTTTGTCTAGTGAATTAATTTCATAAAATGGCATCATTATCCAATATTCAACCATACTAACTCCATAGTATGCATCATGCTAAAACTCTACCTTGATGTAGTGTATCATGATCTTCTGGGCCATTATGAATTAAGTACTTATTCTTTCCTTAAATTTAATGAGACATTAAAGTTCTTGCAGAGTATTTTAAACTGTTTCAGATTGATATTGTTATAATATGGGTTAAACATTTGATCATATGGTGAAGGTATTGAACATTCCGAAAGAAGTTTTTAATTTGAAGTAAATCTGAAATCTGTACACAGCCTTTACGAAATCTTGTATGTTAGGATCTGTTAAGTGCCAGTAGCTTATTTTACATCCAGCTGTTGAATACCATACAGCCCAATTAAGATTATTCTGCCAAGAAAAAATATTACACTTTGTTCTATATCTACTCACAGATTCATCACTACTAAATGTTTAGAGTGTAGTCAATAGTAATTACAAATGTTCTGTAAGTGAATAATTAATCTTGCGTATTGTAGATGCTTATATTTTTGAGTATGTTTGTAATACCAGGATTACCAGAAACATTAAACTGTGTTGCTTGACAAGTATAGGCAATAATACTTGATAATTGTTTGAATTTAGTATTCATTTAGTTTCCACAAATTTCACAACTGTAGATCCAGATAAAATTCACCAAATCATATACACTCACGCATTTGCCCCCCTCTTGTTTTACAACGGCTCCTCCTTTCTATCTCTGTCCCTCATTTTCATGTATGTTTGCTTGTGCTCCGGTTTAAGTTTGGCATAATTATTATGAACCTTAGATTTTCTATGCTTATAGCAAGAGCTGAATTTAAAATCTTTAGTACATTTACATTTGAAAGTATCACTATTACTGATTCTATCTATGTAGTAGTAAGCTAGATTGTTGCCATGGTATTTCTCACATTGTATACACATTCTTTACATCTCCGATATTTCTGTGAAGATATTCTTTGATCTCTTTTTGTTTCTTTTTATTTTGGCATTTGTCTACAGTTATCAGACTGAACGAGTTGTTATTCTCTAAATTGGGATATGTTGCATCGTAGTTATATAGATAATTATGGAGTAGATAGACAGCAGATATAACAAGTGAGCAATGTGTTAGACTATTTATGGCATGTTACATTTGGTTTAAGGGGTTTATATCCCTTTAGCAAATTAATTGGATCTAACAACTGTAGGTGCTAAGAATCGTTCCAAGTGCTGAATTTATATACCTGCGATATATCTAATAACATCTGTCGGAGTCCATTCATTGTTTAACCTCTTATTCGACAATGAGATTAATCTGAGATTTTAGTTTTGTCGGATTAGCTAGACTAGGATGCTATCTCTTTTCATTAAAAAGTAATGAATTTAGATTTCTTTCCTGTTGAACAATTTTAATCATTTATGTTCAGGTGAGTTCACAAATATCCACCAGGTAGAAGACACCAACCCACATTAAATCCTAGGTTGAAATGATTGTAAACCATTACGTATAAAGAAAGATTTATTTTGATTAAGTGGCAAGTTGCAATCGTGAAGATAAACTTGTTCTGAGGTGGACTGCTACTACTAGATATGAGAATGACATTATCGATTTTAGTTGTGCTCAATCTGTCCGTTAGACTAAAAAAACTTCTCAAATGATAATCACTGTTTTACTCGAAGAAAAGCATACAAGTTTCACGATTACATGTAGAGTGTTTCAGATCACGTCGATTATTAAGTCAGAAACATGGAAGACACGTCTTGGTGCACTCAGGGAAAATCGTTAGTGATGACAAACATGAAATGCAGAAACTATAAACGGCAATTTGTTGTCATTTTTTTTTACCAGGAGTGACATTTTTGGCTATTAGTGGCTACTATCAGGACGGACTGCAAACACTCTCTAGTCGGTATTATTCAAGGTTAAGTCAACAGCCTTGTCGAATTCCAGATCTGAACCCATGGGATCCCTCTATAAGTAACTATATCAAGCAAACAGAATCTGAATGTCCCAAATTGCCTCCCCTTATGTCTGTCGATGCCAAAGGTTATCTTGATGATTTCAATCAAACTTCAGCGCCTCATTCTGGAATAAGAACTGCAGATTTAGAATGTATATGAGAACATTTATTCATATCCACGCATCTAAATACCAGGAAAATATTGTTGCTGATAAATAAAAAATAAGTTTCCTAGGAAAAAACAAAACAAAAAACAAACTGGAATCGTTTCTCCAAATTGAAATGACCCCCCCCCCCCCCCAAAAAAAAAAAAGAAAGCAAAAAAAAAAAACAACAAAAAAAAAAAAAAACAACAACATACAAACAACGAAATAAATGTTCATACTCAGGCGTAATTAATTTTATGGGAAAGTGTAATTGACGAAGAAGCGTTGTGAACGGGAGATATAATGAGACGTAAGCTATGTAGATCCAGGGTAAAAGCAGTACAATATATAGGGGGTTGGGTGCTTCATCATCTCGTGGAAAATATATCGTTTTCATGAGACAAGTTAAATTCTGAAGTAATTCGAATTAAATCACCTATAGATTTTAAATAAATATTTATTGAATCTATAAATTAGGCCATGCTATATTATTCACACTTTCCATTTGTTTTCGTTTACAATTTAAAACTCTATCTGAAACGTTCATTTGAATAAAAACAATGAAAACGTCAGAATTCTAGAACAGAGTTCATCTGAAAGAAAGCAAAACAAGCTCTCGAATGAGGTATGTTGGGAGAGTGCAACTCACGTGCGGGTTAAAATCGAAATCTGAAGACCTTAGTTTCCAGGTAACCGCTCACCTAGTATGCACTTCCGTTGTCACGACACAGGGATATATCTTGATATTTTTCACGGCAATACTATATATCTTGTGGCCAACCTCACATCTAGATACATTCAATACAACATGAGAGCTAAATAAGGTGATATTGTGTTGTAACATTTTTGATTGTTACAAACAGAGGATATTAATAGATTTACAGACTGATTTAAGTGATATCTATTTGCGTCACGACAGCAGTGAAGATACGTGGTGCAGATGTACACATTCATATTAAAGCTGGAAACATACTTAAGGACTACCACTGCAGAGGAAAGTGTAGTTTGTTCAGACGCTATCGCTGATTACATATCCACAGTTTTTCAAACTACAAAAATGTATTTATAGGTAGAGGAAGCAAAATTACATGAACTCAATCGGGAAACAGTATTGAAGTTGGTTTAGGGACAACTTTTTCTAGCTTTAATAGTAAGTATTCTATAGTAAGCATTCTGGTAATCACCTCCCCCTCCCCCTTCTCTTTATGTGATTATATGGAAAATGGACATTTTGAATTACCTGTCTCAAAATGTCCTACACATTGAATTTATTCTTTGACTTCATTTATTGTTTATCGTTATGTATTTTTTGTTTTGTTTTTTGAGTATAAACGGGCAACCGAGAAATTTGTGTATATATTAGGGTATGGACTCAATTAATTATCACAAATTGGAATATATTCTGTGTTGTTAATATCTTCCAAAATCATTACTAATAGGATCTGAATTTTACTAACACTTCTGTCTGCTAGGATGAGATATGAAAGTATTATATTTATATGCTTGACAGGAAAAACAATTATGTTAACGCGTGCCCATCTTTAACGCTGTTATTGAAAATATCGAGTACAAATTTGCAAATCGTAAAAATTTCAGATTTAAGTTCAAGTAGTATACAAAACCCATATCCTGGGTCACTTACCCTGTTCTAACTTGTTTTATTTTAAAAGAAAAAAGCAAAACAAAAAACAATCACTATAGAACCCTCCAGAGTTTTAAACAATCTTTCTAACTCTCCTCCATATTTAATGTGAAAATTTTTTTTAAAAAAAAGCAACAAACAAACAAAACAACAAAAAAAACATCCACCATTATCCAATTTTAAAAAAAAGAAATTGACACTCCACCATTATCATTTTTTGTTACCATATGACCCTCATCCACTTTTAATTTTTCAAAAACCCAAGGCCACTTAATATAAAACAATGTACGAAATATTATGGGCCACTAAAATCCTAGGTCAGTAACTCTAAAAATGTTAAGAAAAAAAACATAATCTATTATTAAAAATGTAAACTTCTTCTGTAGAAATGTATGAGAAACTGGTTAAAGATAATCTGTTCATCATAGCGTTATCTAGCTTGACGTTAATCTTTTTTTATTGCATAAAATTGAATTAAGAACGTTGATAATTTTATTTAAAAAGTTGGAATTAAGATTTAAACAAATAACAGCAGTATAACTTATTTTTGTCCTGCAACTCAGTTGATAAACGAATAGCAAATGAGTTTTAAAAGATAAAGATATACTACACAGAAAATAACCATTTGCATACAAACCGTTATATATATTTGATAAATACACTTTAAAAATGATAATGATCATTCAATGACTAGATACAGGGCACAGTGTGATACTAAATCTTGTCAAAATCAATTAAATTGGGCAGTATGGATGGCTACATTATGATGTGGAATATCATACTGGCATTTATCAGATAAAAGTATTTTCGAGTTAGTAAAATCAATATATAGGTTTCATACCTACTTTCAAATGCGAATATTATTTTTTGAGTATAAGATACCATTACCAGACGAATAATGTTTTGATACAACGAGCAATAACATAGATCTAAAAGCAATTTTATATAATTTGTAATAATTTTAATATATTTCCTTATCATGATTGGAGACATACTAATGGAAATAAATAAATATTTGATTGATAATCAACCTGAAAAGCATAAAACTGTACATCAAGGTTTTGGAGAACCAACACCATCTGATGTATTAAGTGCTTACAAACGTAAATATAATTACAGAACTGGAACAGTTGAATACTGTAGAAAAATGTTAGATGAAGAAATTAATAAAAAAAGAATAGGATGGACTTATTTCTTTCTACAAGATAGCAACGGACTAACAGATGAAGGAATATTTAGATTACTGAATACACTTTGCAAGCAATATACAAGATTATGAACAAGAGCAATATACAAGATTATGAACATAATGTCATTAAAATTCCAAATCAGGTTGGTATAAAACAATTGCAACTGAACCATTGAAAGAGATACTGAAAGTGGGTTAAGGAGAGATATTATTTTTATTCAATACACGGTGTATGGAAATCGATTTCATTTACCACTTGACACACGTACACTTATAGATCATGCTCTTCTTTTTACTTTCATGCTACCTCAAGATTTGAGATTCATGGTAACTCTAGCATAAGCACTAGAAGTAATTGAAGGTTGTAACGAGGATTACGAACTTGAAAGCATTTGTCTAAATCATGATGCCATCACATCTGAAAGGATGTCTCAATCCATTAATGATAAGTATAGAAGTGGCATACTTTTCTTCTACGACTAAATCACAAGAGAGAGAGAGAGAGAGAGAGAGAGAGAACCATTGACATTGCATCTAATACTACACTAATTAATATTATATTGATTTCTCCAAGTATGAATCTTAAAGATGTGCTAATACTGTGTAAGAAAGATAGATAAACCGACCCAGATACATATTTTAACCCAGCGATAGATACGAACTTGGTAACTATTAAGGATTTACCAGACATGTTATAATCTCATTTTTATATGCTCAGAAAACATTTACAGAATGTACTTAGTAATTTTTCAACAAAGAACAGAAGCATACAGAACTAAGCAACATAAGTGTAAACAACCTTTTTGTACAGACCATCATTATATGGATTGATCTTAGAAGTACACACGATAATAAAGTACATACGACTGGTCATAAATTTGCAAACGTACAACAAGGCATTAATTTTGCAATTTAATGGAAAGAAGAATGTAAAAGCAAACAAAAGGTATATACACTTTATAGCCTAAGGTCAGCTAAACATCCGGAATACTCAAATTAATGTATATTCTTTTAATAAATGGAAGACTTTGACATTAATCCGTATGGTGGTCATCTCTTCGGTGAGTGGTATGTGTGCAAAAGAACAACAACGTAGAAGAACATGTATACACATTCGTAGAAGAAGAAGTAGGAAAGTTATGCTTATCATGTAGTTTTAAGGCAACAGAGCTAAAGAAAGTTTCAGAAGTCAGCAACAGATTAACTTACCATATGATGATAAACATTATTTAGTGGATAACATGAATACTTTACCTTATGGATACATACAACCAAACGGAGCTTCTGTCCGACCATAGGAAGATTGCTCTATTGTGTGATCCATAGGATGTTCTAGTCTCATAAAAACCTTCATCCAAATTATTTAAATTCTGAGTAACTAAGCCTTGTTCTCTTAATCTTTCATTCGTGTAATCAAGTGATTTTGCTTTGTTTTCATTAAACTTATTAATTTTCTTTTGCAATTCATTAAGTAATTTATCAGGTCTTAGTATTGCATAATTGTACAATTTGTATCTAATAGTTAAAATAGAAAATTACTTCCAGTGAATGCTAAGACAGACGTAAATAATTGCATTACCAATCATAGCTACTGACGTTGCCATCTTAGAACTTGTTAGCCTTACTCTCGCTATTAAATTATGAAAACTATTTATACTTCCAGATCTGATTACAGAGTCTGCTGTGCCGTATACTCCTCCTCTTTGCTTCACTGAATACTTCAAGACTTTCTGTTTGCTTTACATCTATCAAGTAAATAGTAATTTGTGTATATACGTACAATCCAATGTAGAAGTCGAGATAACTGACATCATAAGAGATGAGAATGGTTGTACCTAAATACATATAAGATTGGGGACAGGAGGTTTAATATTGATATCAATGAAAATGGTATGCATGTCTGGTTTGTTTGCTTGAATCTACAGTATTTATCGTGTGAAATTTATGTTCAGTGAAACGTGACTGAGCATAATTCAACCTGTAAATTGTTATTAAAGTACGTGGTGAAACCTCTACAAAGATATGTATAAGTTACCATGCCTGTTGTCTATAACGTTGGAGAAATATATCTCTTTCTCTGTCTGACCTTATAAGGTAATCCAGCACCTGCTACAGCCATTATTAGTATGAACAATTGTTTATTTATATCGTTAACTTTATTCTGGTTTAAATCATGAACGGTTGTGATTATAAAATGATCACCATTCTTGTCTTGCTTGTCCACATAATTCCGATTCACATTTTGTTCTTCTATACTGTCGTCCATATTCTAACGAATTGCTACACTATGTTTATCAGCTTCTGGAGTAAATTTTCTCGCTACATTGGTATTTATGTTATATATTGCTGAAACTTACTCCTTATCTTTTAGTCTCAATCGTCACCTTGCTGACCTAGCATTGAGACTTCTATTAATTGTTTTTAGCTGAATCTTGTTTAGTAGCTTCAAGTTGAGTTATACTTGTCATGATATAAACTTGAGCACCCAATGTGTCAATCACGTAAGATCTATTGTTATGGTTTAATCTTGCTATTTCTTCTACTGTTATTCTGTAAGTATCTTGTAAAAAGAAGTATGTCCAACCACATTCTTATTTAGTTTGTTTGTCTAGTGAATTAATTTCATAAAATGGCATCATTATCCAATATTCAACCATACTAGCTCCATAGTAATTGATTTGTTTGTATGTTGCTAAAACTCTAGGAGATATGGACTCTCTACAACCTTTATGTACATTATTATGGTCTTCTAGATCTTTATGAATTAAGTACTTATTCTTTCCTTTCAGATATATCCAATGTGAATTTAGTGAGACATTAAAGTTCTTGCAGAGTATTTTAGATTGTTTCATATTCAGATTGTTACTATATGAGTAAAACGATTGATCATATGGTTAATGTATTGAACATTCTGGTAAAATTTTTAAATTTGAAAGTAAATATGAAATCTGTAAACAGACTTTACTAATTCTGGTATTTTATGATATGTTAAATGCCAGTAACTTATTTCACCTCCAGCCCAATTAAGATCATTCTGCCAATGAGAAATATCACACTTTACTCTATATCTACTCACAGATTCATCACTGCTAAATGTGTAGAGTGTAGTCTATACAAATAATTATGTTCTGTAAGTGAAGAATTAATCTTGCGTATAGCAGATGCCTATATTACTAGGCATGTTTGTAATACCAGGATTACCAGAAACATTAAACTGTGTTGCTGGACAAGTATAAAGGGCAATAGTTGATAATTGTTTGAATTTAGTATTCATTTAGTTTCCAAAATTTTCACAACTGTATATTTAGCTCAAATCCACCAAATCATATACAATCACGCATTTGCCCTCCTCTTGTTTTAAGACAGCTCCTCTTTTCTTTCTCTGTACCTCCTTTTCTTGTATATTTGTTGCGTTCATCGATCAATTTATCCTCCGGGTTAAGTTTGACATAATTAATATGAACTTTAGATTTCCGATGCTTATAGCAACAGCTGAATTTAACCTCTTTGGTACGTTTACGTTTGAAAGTATCACTATTACTAATTCTATCTATGTAGTAGTAAGCTAGATTGTTGCCATGGTATTTCTCACATTGTATACACATTCTTTACATCTCCGATATTTCTGTGAAGATATTCTTTGATCTCTTTTTGTTCCTTTTTCTTTTGGCATTTGTATACAGTTATCACATTGAACCATTTGTTATTCTCTAAACTGGGATAGAGGTGTTGCCTTGTAGTTATATAGATGGTTATGGAGTAGATATATAGCAGATATATCAAGTGAACAATGCGTTAGAGTATCTATGGCATGTTGCATTTGGCTTAGGGCGTTTATTTCTCTTTAGCAAATTAATTGCATCTAACAACGGTAGTTGCTAGAAATAGTTCCAAGTGCTGAGTTTATATACCTGCGATATATCTAATAACATCTGTCGAAGTCCATTCATTATTTAACCTCTTATTCGACAATGAGATTAATCCGACAGTATAGTTTTGTCAGATTAGCGACACTAGACTGTTATCTCTTTTCATTAAAAAGTAATGAATTTAGCTTTCTTTCCTGTTGAAAATTTTTAAACATTTGTGTTCAGGTGAGTTCACAAATATCCACCAGGAAGAAAACACGAACCCAGATTAAATCCTAGGTTGAAATGATTGTAAACCATTACGTATAAAGAAACATTTATTTTGATTAAGTGGCAAGTTGCAATCGTGAAGATAAACTTGTTCCGAGCCAGGCTGCTACCGGGAGATACGAGAATGTCGTTATCGATCTTAGTTGTGTTCACTGTGTCCATTATCAATAAATCGGCCTCCAGTTGTACAAACTTGAGTAGCAACTTCGGATATGGATACGGACACATTATAAGGGACACTGGTATTGGTATATGTATGTATGTACGTATGTATCTATGTATGTATCTATGTATGTATGTATGTATGTATGTATGTATGTATGTATGTATGTATGTGTGTATGTGTGTGTGTGTATGTATGTATGTATGTATGTATGTATGTATGTATGTATGTATGTATGTATGTATGTATGTATGTGTGTGTGTCATTATTTATTTATTTATTTATTCGATACGGGGTTAAATTTCATTGTATTGTAGACTGCAGGTGCAATAAGAGGTGCAATAAGAGGTTCAATTAGGGTAATTTTTGCTTTTACTTGGATACTTTCAGTGCTGTCCAGTTCCAATTGCTTTTACTTGGATAATTTCAGTGCTGTCCAGTTCCAATTGCTTTTACTTGGATACTTTCAGTGCTGTCCAGTTACTTGGATACTTTCAGTGCTGTCCAGTCCCAATTGCTTTACTTGGATACTTTCAGTGCTGTCAAGTCCCAATTGCTTCTACTTGGATACTTTCAGTGCTGTCCAGTCCCAATTGCTTTTACTTCGATACTTTCAGTGCTGTCCAGTTCCAATTGCTTTTACTTCAATACTTTCAGTGTTGTCCAGTCCCAATTGTCTGCATGATGTTTAAGATTAAAATCTCTAATTTTTGATGCGCTTCAGGACCTGTTTCTTAGGTGCATGCAGGAGATCGGACAAAAGAAAGAAATACATTTCTCATTGATGAATACACTTGAGATAATAATGACATGTTATAGAAAATTGACCTTTCCCACGTCACAAGATTCAAATACTCAGATAGGAATGATACAAGTTAACTTTGCTCATCTGTCTCCCGGGATCGACGGTATACAATCGCAATGATACCAGATTTGAGGCAAGTCTCTAGGCAGTAAGAATGGACTGTCAGAAATTCAAACGACGTCGTAAATATAAAGACAAAGAGAGTACTCAAGTAGAACGTATATTTTTGTTAAAATCTCTGTTCACTTTTTACAGATATATTTTGGTGGACGTGATACTCAGCGACAAGGCTGGCCACATGTACGGAGTTTGTTGTATTCCTCAGAGTTGTGGATATACGGATAGATAATGAAAAGTGTGGATTTTTGGGATTAAAAATAACAAACAACAAAACTATTCCTTTCGAATTCCCGCATCTAATGAAGAAAATTCTTCTTTGGAAAAAAAAACTCAGATTTTTTACTATAATGCAAATTGTGGCAATGAGTCACGGAATTTTTTTAATGAAAAGTATTATACCAAGATTTCGTGATTTTTTTTAATTGCGGATTTTATTCCTTAAGTGCGGATAAATACAAGGAGTTTTTGTTGTTGTGCAAAATCTTTGTTGTCAACCTGCTTAGCGACAGAGTAACTATAAACAAACAAACAAACAAACAAAAAATAAGCCCACAAAAAACCCAACCCAAAACAAAGAAACAAGCATTTGAAAAATATTTGTGGGAATGTTTTTCTTATACTTTCATAGATTTACATAGTTCAGTGCTTGTGTTTTTCATCGAGCATTAGTTGATTTCGATCAGGCAAATTGGCTATATTGAAGAAGAAAACTGAAATAAGCGAAGACTAAAAGAAACTTCTCAAATGATAATCACTGTGTTACTCGTAGAAAAGCATACAAATTTCACGATTACGTGTAAAGTGTTTCAAATCCCCTCGATTATTAAGTAAGAAACACGGAAGATACGTCTTGGTGCACTCAGGGAAAATCGTTAGTGATGACAAACATGAAATGCAGAAACTATAAACGGCAATTCGTTGTCATTCTTTTACTAGGAGTGACATTTTTGGCTATTAGTGGCTACTATCAGTACGGATTCCAAACACTGTCTAGTCGGTATTATTCGAGATTAAGTCAACAGCCTTGTCGAATTCCAGATCTGAACCCATGGGATCCCTCTATAAGTAACTATATCAAACAAACAGAATCTGAATGTCCTGAATTGCCTTCCCTTATGTCTGTCGATGCCAAAGGTTATCTTGATTTCAATCAAACTTCAGCACGTCATTATGGAATAAGAACTGCAGATTTACAATGTAAATATGCTGTCGTTCAAAGGAATGGAGATAATGACGTAATTTTCGAACCAGAAAAAACATTCCTGTTACCGTTCTTTATTCCAGGACGTTTTTACCGCGTTCAGTGCACAAATAAGACGTTGGTTATTGTTTACGATTTTGTTCATATGAATGTAGAGTATCTGGAGCCTTCTTTTGAAAAGATCGTCACCCCTGATAATAACGAAACGTACAGTGTCTTCTTCGTTGGGATAGACTCAGCTTCACATTCTCACGTGCTACGGAACCTTCCTCTGACGTTCAAGTATCTTACAGATGAATTACACATGTATGACTTAAAAGGTTATATGAAGGTCGGTATGAACTCATTCCCAAATCTGTGTCCTCTATTGACGGGAAAAAGTGAAACCGAGTTTCCTTTCTATCTTCAGCTGATGAAAATGGATTCGTTGCCATTGTTGTGGAAGGAGAAGGAATTCAAAAGTCACATGACGCTGTTTGTGGAGGATAGACCTGAAATAGCTCTCTTCAACTATATTAAACGGGGTTTTGTTGATCCACCTACGTCATATTACTTCCGGCCAATGTCTCTAGCCATGGCGAAATTTACTCCTGTAATTGTCTCTCCGCTACCTGAGGTTACATCAGAATGCTACGGAAATTTACACCAATACGACATTGTTCTCGAGTTTTACCGACGATTTTTGGAGAAATTCAGAACTAAACTTCGGTTTGCTTTTTTTTGGAATAATCAAATGAGCCACGAGAGCTACACGTCTTTATGGCAAGGAGATCGACCTTTACTGGAGTTTTTTAAATTTCTTAAATACAGAGGTCATCTGAACAATGCTATCATGATAGTGTTGAGTGACCATGGATACCGTCTGGGAGGGCTGAGTACAACTTATGTGGGTCGATTGGAAAACAATCTTCCCTTTCTGTCTGTCTTTGTTCCGGAATCATTGAAAAAGCGGTTCCCGTGGATCCATACAAATTTAATGAAAAACTCGAACAGATTGGTGACAGTATATGACATTCACAAAACAATATCTGATATAAGCAAAAAGCGGTTCGCATACAAAACAGATGATCTCGTTTATTCTCAGCGTACAGCACGAAATTTATTTCATCCAATACCTAAAGAACGCACATGTGTAGATGCCGGAGTTGCAGACAACTTTTGTACTTGCCAAGAAAGTATACAAATAGACCCATCACGTTTCAAAATATCTTTATTAGGAAATCATGTTGTTGACAAGATAAATAAGTTATTAGAAAACTTAAATATATCTTGCCAAGAATTAAAATTATCTCGCGTGGCCGACGTACGTGTTGTCTACAGAAGCCAGGAAATGGATTTGTCACTTTGGGAAAAATTTAGAAATTTTCTCACTGGCGCATATGAGGATTATACCGGAAGATATACGCTCACAGTAGAGACCGTTCCCGGTTTCGGATTTTTTGAGGGAGTTTTAGTGTATGAAGAGTTCCGGGAATCACGTGACACTATACTAAAAACTTCTATGAATTTGATTGGTAATCCAACCAGGATAAATCGATATGGCAACCAGTCCCATTGTATCGATGATAAATTCTTAAAGCAGTACTGTTACTGTAAACAATGACACAGCTGTCCGGTTTTTGTTGTTTTAATTTGTCTATTTCTATATGCGATAGATAGACAGGCAATTATTATAATTGTTTATAATGACCAGGTAGGGAATATCTTCGTTCACTATGAATTATAATTTGCTGAGGCGTTAAGCCGAGGTCAATATCAATACATTGTCCACGTATTCTCGTATCGCGTTATTATGAAGAACATAAAAAACTCATTGCACCATATATCTGTTTAATATTAAAAAAATAAAGAAACGCGATTTTCAGTTATGGATTACTTCAAGTTGAAAAATGTTAATGTAAAATTTTGAAAATACCATTATATTTTTTTTTTTTTTTTTCTTTCTTCATTTTGTTTCCATCATTACATGATCCAATTAATATTTGTTCAGTGACTGACGAATGATGTATTAAGCTGTGGTTCCCGACCGGTTCAGCACCTTCCAGGTGACATGGTTCCCTACGTCGTATTAGACAGAAGTATTAAACGACTCAAATATACAGTCCTTGCTTTGTTTCACAAAACGCATTGAATATTTTGTATGACAGCTTTTTCACGGATGACCTAATGAATCCATCGTGAATTCCGTTTAGGTACTTTGAAACGAATTCTGCATCTAATGTTCTAACAAAGCGTGTATCTATATTTATTACACTTTAATGGATACAATTCTTATGTATTGACTAAAAACAAGACGGATCGAATTCATGCTGAGAACTTGGTAAAAAATAACCGCTTTAGGCCAGTCACTGCTTTAACATATTGTCTTAGGTTCGATAAGAAAAGATATATAGCAACCGTTTTTTTTCCCTAGGACATTTACTAGTTTGTATACTTTTTAATGCATGAAGAATTTCTTCCATTGTCAAAGCTCTTTCCAATTTATAAGCAAGAATCGAAAGTATTGGCTTGGATGGACTAAATTTAACTTTCCTAAGTCTAGCTCTGTAAGTTGTACTCTGGCGTATGACTTGAAATTTTATTTTTTAAATTTCCTTCAAAATTTTTTTCTTGTTATCTGATAACTGTACATTTACCCAATCCTATTTTATTATCCAACCT
The DNA here is from genome assembly GCA_029931535.1 of Margaritifera margaritifera. NCBI lineage: Eukaryota > Metazoa > Mollusca > Bivalvia > Unionida > Margaritiferidae > Margaritifera > Margaritifera margaritifera. The sequence continues at coordinate 2,490,824 of JAQPZY010001434.1, read as the reverse complement.
GTTTAATATAATTCCTCTCTTTCAAGACCACTGAAATGTATTTGCATTTTTTTCTTTTTCCACTAATCTAACGTTTTCGTTTTGTCATTACTCATTCAGAATTTTTATCTCTGTTATCAGAATGTGTTCATTTTGTTCAATAGCTATGTTCACGCCAGTCAGCATTGCCACAATTGTTATGCATCATCTGAATCATAGAAGTAAGGAATATGAGAGAGCTGACAGAATCATATTTTTGTGTATCACCATGTCGTATCCCTCCATGACAACACTAAAAATTAATATTAAAAATTACTTGTGGAGTATAATATATATATTTTAACACTAACAAAGAGACAGCTGGCGCAGACATATTTTGTTTATCACCATCTCGTATCCCTTATATGAAAACACTGAAGATTCAAATTACAATATTACTAGTGCAATATAATATTTTATCCACACTAAGACACTCGTATCCCTATATGAAAACATTAAAATTACAAAATCAATATTTGCTACCGCAATTAAATTAGAGTGGTGAAAACAAAATCATAATTTGGAATTATATCACTTCATAAATAATGGCACAAAGCTACAGTGTATTCAATTCAACAGTTTTCAGAGAGGTGAGAGAAATATTTAACAAACTTAACACAAAAGCAACAACGTCGATATCTGGGGACAATGCCTATTTGTTTACATGTTCTAATGGGATTATAGGGTTGTCAAAATTTGTTGTGTTGAAAAATAGCATTCAGCTGGATAAAACTGTTAATTTGTTGATTTGAATCATCAGAAAATGATATACTCCAATGGTTCAGAAAAGATACAGACTTGCAGATAAATGTAATGATAATAACATAAAGATAAGTAGGAACAGCCATGATAGCAGCATGGTTGAAACAGTGAAGCATGATAGCAACATGGTTAAAACAGTGAAGGACGAAGAAAGAATACATTACGTATTTGAAGTGGATAAATATATCAATTTGTATTCGGCTAAATTTAGAGTAAAATTTAAAGATCTCGTTAACTTTACAAGGTGCTGACTGAGTGTAAGAAGTATTTTTGTTTACATTTAATCATAGGAATGGCAAAAATGTAACATAAATCTGAAATCATTCATACGTTTGAAAGGATTGGAAAAAATACACAGTGTATTCTTAAAAATAAAAGTACCTTCTGTAGACGGTCACCCTGTTGGCTTCTTGATAACATCAGAAGATAATTGATCAGACATAATGTATTCTCTGAATATTTTATTTGTTGCTAAGTGACTGACAAAAAAAATATTTAAGGCCTCTTTACTACGATCCTTAAAGTTGAGCTTTTTATACAAATATCAATCAGTTATGGGAACAAATTAAACAGGGTAAAAATAAACTCAAATACATTGAATTGAAAACATGGGTAACTAAACATTCTACTTATACTTACACAACCAAGCTAGTAAAATATATGGATTGAAAATAGTCTGTCATTCGTGTGGATGACCGGTGGCAGGCAGATATGATTGGCATGCAATGATATGAAACAAATACAATGATGGTTACTAATACATTCTAACAGTGATATATCTTTTCGGAAAATACGCTTGGGCTGACAAAGAGAAAACAAAAGATGGAGCTGACATACAGAATGCTTTTAGATAAATCTTTAAACACCGAAAACCTGAAAAGACACAGTTTGATGAAGAAAAATATTTTTATACCAATAAAATTAAGGACTTGCTGCAAAATAAATACATTGAATATGTCTAAACTTACTCAGAGAAAAAAGCATATGTGATGGAAACATTTAGTAGAACCCATTACGTGGAAATATTTCACTCAGAATTATACCAGAAAATGGTTTGATGTTTTACCAATCCTAATTGAGAAATACAATACTAGTTTAAACTGGGGTTAAATCATACTATCAGTCTCAACACATCAATTATTAGTGAAACTCCAAAGGCTGATAAATAACCTTCAATGATAAGACAAAAAACTGAAAACAAATTAGAAGAAATCATGTAAAGAACAAAGATCATAAGGATGACAGTTCCAATGTCAGCATGGCGGAGCCTGTTCCGAGCACATCTGCCAATTCGGTTTGATACTTGAAATTTCATATGACACATTGATACTAATAGTTGCAGGAGATGTCATTTATTAAAATAAATAGTTTATTAAGCTCTGATTCTGTTATATGGTTTATTTACTTCGCCGTCAAAACTGCAAAAAAAACCCCAAAAAACAAACAAACAAAAAACAACCCTTATGCCCAAAACAGGTAAACTAATATGTTCAACTAGGAAAGAAACAATTTGTCCAGCACCCCTAAACAACCACCTTATTACACTACCAATATTTCAAAGAAACACTGCTGCTACTTTTGTGGCTAACTCAAACACATTTTTTCCCTTATTTATTAAGACTTTTCGACTTTCTCAATAAACGAATCATTCTTGCTTCCCGAAGGAACACCACATGTTCGGCAGTACATTCCTACTAGACCTGTTACAAAATTTGGCTAGAACACCTATTCTTAAATTCTTTCTTTAAAAAGTTGTTTAAGCCTTTGTCGTAATGATATTTTGTCTCTCACATATTCATTATTCATTTGTCTTTCAATGTTGTTTTTAAGGAAAAAAACCCCTCTCAAACTGTATGAGATGTCCAACTAATTGCGCTTTTTAGCTTTGAGTACTGTCCAACTTGTCTTGCAACACCTTTTTGTATGGAACTCTTTTTTTTAAAATCTTATGTCTCTTGTCGACTTTCCTGTATTCTCTATTTGATTTGACAACTTATACAGTATTTGTATAGCCACTTAATTTCATTTCAGCTTCTTTAGGGAAGAATCTTTTTTTATGATGGTGGAAGTTCTCCACTTTAGTATTGGTCATTTCAAGTCTCAGTTTCACTTACCCGTTCATTTGTGGGTTTTGTTGTTGCTTTCATCTTTATCTCCTCGGGGACTATTTCTTGTTGCCTTTGTACAATAGTGGGTTCCAGATGATAATTGGTTTGTGTCTCTACCGTTGGACTTTGTATATAACCGTAGGTGAGGTGTTCCGAAAGAACAACAGACTGCAGTTTTTCCAGTATATCTCACTCTAATCTATACTGAAATTCTTCTCCGGTTGGTTTGAAAAAATCAACATCTTTGAATTCGTTAATAAAAGGATATTCTCTGGGTTTCTTGCTATAGTACAAGTTGCTTAAAGATTTTTGTATTTACTTAATTTTAGTCCTACCATATAGCCTTAATTTCCGAATAGAATCTCCAATTTAATTTCGTTTTGTTCTATAGCTTGTTGTCTACTATCAAATTGTCCTAGACTTTGATTAACAAAACCATTATTAAGATTTATAGTGTCATTGGCTTATATTTGATCATGTGCAGCTATTAATAATCGTCTTCATAGGCATGGTTTTCAAATGTATAATTAAAATCAACTCCAACGCCTCCTGCCATATATTGTGCTTACATCGGCGCCAGAGCACAGGTGTCCCAAAGGGAGAAAGGTGCACGACATTTATAGATATAAAATCTATGCGTAAGCATACGCCATTTCGAATATTAAATAGCTAAGAATGGATAAAAGTTTAGTCGGAGACAACTCATGCCAAGGAAATACTTGGATGCAAAAGACTTAAGATTTATCAAAGACAAAAACAGGAATAGACCCCTTTCTACATAAACTAAAGAGTACAAAGAGGAATTTAACATAGTTATTGTAAATAGAACATACAAAGAAGTAACCGGTGAAATTTAACTGCAAAAGAGAATGGAAAAGATGGATGAAAAAGAAACTAAGAAGACAAATGAACTCTTTGGCAAGCTAGGACTGCTAAAATGTCCTAGTCATTTTCAGATGGTTTAATGTACAATGAGACATCTTTGATTAGCGGATTTCTTCCAATTGGCAGCTTAGTTTACAGAATGAACAGAAAGATAATTATATGACATCAGATGAAACCGGATACTTCACTGGATTTTTGTCATTTAAGTTAGGTTTGTCTTTATTCGCATTAAGTGGTAGCTTGATAATATTCACAATATTATTTTATAAAATACAACAGAAGACAAAGAAGCAAAAGTAGTTATCCCGCAGGGAAACCTCGCCTATGTCGACGGAGACTTTGCGTAACGAAACACGGCAAAATGCTAAATAAATAAATGTGAACTCATTATTCTTTTCTTGATGCATTTGTACCTCAGAAAAGCATTGTTATGACAACTCTAGTTTTAGGAGCGTCTATCAACCATGTAATACAGTCGATAATAAAAGAATACAAAATGAAATATTACAAAAATTGGACAATACTGCTCAAGATTGCATCAATTATGACCTTTGTAATCCTGAGTGATTCCATTTTTCATATGATTTGCTATTTCAATTTCAGAATGCATTTTATTTTAAGGCAATTGCAAAAGGCATAAGAAATGAAATAACCAATATTTTGGTCGTCTTCAATTTTATGAAGTTTAGCCATATTCGATAAATGTCAATAGACGGAACATCAAGTATTTTCAAAGTCGTTTCTGATTTATTGTTGACTCTAACAGCATGTAAAATCTGCAGATTAATTATTTTGGAATTGTCATCGTTTTGGTACCTTTGTGTATTTTATTATCTATTCAATTTCTTGTACTATTCTGTTTTCTTCTTCCTGTTTAGATATACTCTTTGCAGCATTCGTTCCATTTTTCTGTGCATTCCATATTACAAGGTTTGCAATAATTACTGCTGAACTCAGATGCATATATCAGTTTTCAACATTTTGAACATATCTTTGTATACATCGTTTTTATAAAAGCAATTAAATTTCAAATAATGTTCCACTATTTAATGTAACATTGCAATATAATTTACATTTAACATTTGTTCTGATTTATATTTATACTGAGTTAACTTCCAGATTTCCTTGACCAAAATGGAAAGTGAACAAGACAAAAAAGAAAATGAAATCAAGGTTAGGAAGGAACCTGAAAAGGTTACTTAACAAAAGTTAAAAGACTCTTGTAGACTTGAACTTGGAAGACAGCTTGAAAAAATGTTCAAAATAATTAAAAAAGCCAAAGTTACTCGTTTAAAGAACGAACAGAATGACTCCAAAACTTTTCACACTGTACCTTTAATGAACGTAAAACTAAGTGAATGAAATGGCACAAGAAATCTTTTGATGGGTGACGTAGCTGTTTCAAGAACCTTATCAATTTTCTTTAAAAGCAAAGTTGTTTCTGTTTTTAAAGCTGATTAAATGAGAAAACCTGTACTGAACATAATGTGACATACCAAGGAAATGAACAGGACTAAAGAACAATAGAAAAGCAATGCCCTTGGCACACGTGCAGAGCATGAAAATTACATAGTTCAACATGATAAGACTTCGTCTATATACAACGTCAAAGCCTGGAGTTTGTAATAAATAGTATAGCTTGTAATGATGTTATTAACTCTGTTTAGCACTCTTCACTAAACTCTACTCTCACAGTTGCCTACGTGATACATTTGAAGAAGATGTTTAGGATGTCAATTGGTCCACTATTGCATATGAATATTTGAGACATTGCAAAGTGAAATATTCCATTTTCACTTAGTTCACAATCGTCTACCTAAGAATCACATACACTTTTATCAGGCAAAATTGTTAAGACAGTACCATAAACGTGAAACCGAGCTTACTTTGGCTTTTGTTGGTTAATAAATAGCATATAATTTGAATACAGAAAAATGTCTGCTAAAGAAACAAAAACAAAACAAATCAAAACAAACCCCCCAAGCCCCCCAACAAACCCAAAACAAAGAAACAAAACAAAAACAAAAAAAAAAAAAAACATAAACAAAAAACAACTTAACAAATAAACTTACATCAAGCCAAACAAGCAAAACTATATCAAGACAATTTATCATGCAAAATTAAACTCTCTCTTACAATCACAGCGTGCTCTTGAAGAAGCTGCTCAGGTTTACAAATCGCCTAACGTTAAGCATGGATATTAAATAAACTTTACTCATTATTCCAGTTATCCCAGTTTCTTATAGACAGATAATTGACTGCCTCATAGGTCATGGTCCTTTCTCCAGACAGAATTGTTACTCAATAGATGGCGTGGTCTCTGCAAAGCGTAAAGAATAAAGCAGAGCCCTTGCAGATCGTAACTAAATACGGTATGGATACATCTTTACCTTAGGTAAATGAGTTCAGGTAGCAAGAACATTAACGATGTTCATAATTATTTGGTAAGATAGATCAAATACAAAAGAGGTGTTAGAAAGGCAATACAAAGTCGCAAACAAAGTTTTAAATTGCATGGAAGCTAGCATGGCTAGCGTTTAAAGTACTATAACAGTTGGATGAGATATTGCACGCATAGATAATTATGTAGTTGTTCCTTCAGCTCTTAGTGGTTTTGGTGCAGCATTAATAGGATTTATCGAAAAAGCTTTCGCCGAGATGTTGAACTGCAACAATGTTTCAAAGCATGATAAAATAGTAACTTCTGCCATTAGTAAGCTGAACAATATCAACGACATGACAAGCAAAATGATCAATGAAAATTAAATCAACCACGATGAGTTTGTTTTAATCATCAACGAATACAATAGGTAGAAAGAGATAAATGTACAGTCAGAAAGAAAATAACCCCCACCTCCCACTTTTTCAGAGGAGGAGGAGTAAATGAAAGAGGAGATTGACGTTGCTCTAAAGGAGCATATCGTCTTCGCTGACGAAGCGTTGGAGAGAGGCTCCAGTATAGAAAAACTTACAACAAAAAAGGATACAAATCTTAAAGAAAAACTGGAACAACACTTAACGTGCATTGTATAGAGTCGTGTCTTAGATAACGTGTACCAAAGGTACATTACTTACGTGTCCCTATGGAAATGTATTTATATTGGCAACCAAAAAACGCTTGTCGTCGTACACAGACTATGCTACTTTATACATTTTTATGCTGTATATCTCATGATTGTATGATTTTCCTGGTATTATTTCTTGTAAGTAAACAAGCAATATTTGTACATATTAAATGTTAAATTCTTGCGACTACACATTTTGTTATTCCCTTACATATTAATCTTCATCTGTGTCTCCTGTGAATGAAGAAGGTTGAATGAATAAGGTTTTTTCCTTTACCCATAAAACTCTCTAATTCTAACACCACTTAGCTCATTTTTAAAACGTTCAGGAACTTCTTATTGATTTTGTGGTAAACCAGATATGTTATCCTTTGCATAATCACTAATGTCATGGAACTTGATGTTATTCTTTATGTCACTGTAAAAGTCTCCTGTCTGAACAATGATATATAAAACGGAGAAACCATGAAAGGACTTTATCTCAAATGCTACTAAACAGAATTAAATCAAATTTGACAGAAGCAATAATGTCAAAACCTGCTTTCTAGGACTTCGTCAATGTGAGAGATCACCACGATTGAAAAGTACTCAGTAGTTTAGTTTAGGAATAGCATTGGTTGTTACCCTGATTAAAATGTGAAAAAATATATTTGTGACATTCTCTTCATTAGGATATTCGTTGATTCTACATTTTTAATGATTGTCAGCAATTTTCCGTCGCTGTGGGGAAGACAGTGGTTCTTCTTTGGGGGCATTAGTACTCCATAACAAATGTTAGTGTTAGGTCAAGATTAGGAAAAAAAAAAAAAGAAAAAAAAAGAGAGTTGAACCTCAAACGAACAAGAAGATATTTTGCCATAACGAATCTGTACCAGTCAAGAGTGGTCTCATTTTATCACTGAATTTCTTTGTCAGTTTGTTGTAATAGATTTCATACATCAACCATTCTGATAATTCTAACACTGCAAATCCAGCGTAAATTGGTTTGGTCAATTTGATTTTCTTATTTTGGGAACTGACTAACTCTTAATCATTGTCAATAATTTTCCTTCTGGCAGATGAAAGATCTTTCTGGCATTTGAAACAAAAATTATTTGGATCTGTGCATATTTATAATGTTGTTTTTGTCATGAAATTTTTCATCTGTTTACTGTATACAGCGTTATTCTTCAATTTAAAAAAGTCTTTCTCGAAATCATGCTTTTTTATCAGTCTAATGGAGGATTCAAGCAATGGCTGTAAGGCATTTAGGACAACACTGTGTATCTTTTTCAGTTTTAACCATAATTGTATGTAAGTCTTGACGTTTCTTTATTAACCATAACTATATGTAAGTCTTGACGTTTCTCTATTAACCATAACTGTATGTAAGTCTTGACGTTTCTCTATTAACCATAACTGTATGTAAGTCTTGACGTTTCTCTATTAACCATAACTATATGTAAGTCTTGACGTTTCTCTATTAACCATAACTGTATGTAAGTCTTGACGTTTCTCTATTAACCATAACTGTATGTAAGTCTTGACGTTTCTCTATTAACCATAATTGTATGTAAGTCTTGACGTTTCTCTATTAACCATAACTGTATGTAAGTCTTGACGTTTCTCTATTAACCATAACTGTATGTAAGTCTTGAAGTGTCTCTATTAACCATAACTGTATGTAAGTCTTGACGTTTCTCTATTAACCATAACTATATGTAAGTCTAAACGTTTCTCTATTAACCATAACTATATGTAAGTCTTGAAGTGTCTCTATTAACCATAACTGTATGTAAGTCCTTAAGTTTCTGTATTTAATGTTATGCTTAGCTATGTTCTTTGACGTAAGTAACAGTTTTGTTACTGTTGGGTTTGTACCCTGTAATCATTTATCAACAACCCTTGCAAGTGAGATAATTCAATTTCAGCTGGAATTTATTTTCTCTGTAGCTAACGAATAGTCATTGAAATGGTCGTGCAGACGTAATTGCATCTCTAAATCTACTTTTAAAATAGAACCATTTTCATTCACATCTGGTATTTTGAAACAATTTTCTTCTACCAATCTAATTTGTTCAACGGCATGTATTGGCACATGGTCAGTGTCAGAGATGATAGTTATCTAAGCACACAATGAATGACCTTGACCTTGACTTTTCATTCTGGACTCTGCGACGTGAATGCCAAAGTTGTTTTGCATCTTACCATCTTTAGTAGTATTTGTGATTTACTTCAGCATATACATTTGTTATCATGCTATTTCCACCTCTTATTCCACTCTCAATTATTAAGAATATATCATAGTCTGTTAAATGTTCTAATTCTACACCTGATATTGTCACATGATAGGCCGAGTGGATACTACGCCGTGTAAGAGACAATTACCGGTTATGAAAAAAGTAATTTACAAAAATAAAATTGAAAATGATGAATACAAGTCTACTCTATCTTGAGAAATGTCTGAGACATATCTACACAATATTGTGTGGAAAAAGTTTAATTAAGCTACTGGTCCATTACCCGTTTTTATAATAGAACGACTATACTTTGCTTATTCGAAACTATGCAGTTATGCTGTACACACAACTTGTATACGATTATTCACTTAACAAATATTGGAATGAATTTGTGAAATCACATTGTTCGCATAACAGACATGAAATTATGGGATTAAACATGTGGTTATAAAATTATGTCGTACAAATAACAGTCATGAAATTAAGGAATTATGCTGTTCACTAACAGACATGAAATAATTATTTCGTTAACTTAACAGATGTAAAATTCAGAGATTACGCTGTTTAATAACGGACGTGAAAAATGAAATTGTATCGTTCACATAACAGATATGGCAATTTAAATCCTGATATTCACATAAAAGACAATAAATGCTCTATTGTACTTCAATAAGGTAGATAGTCAAGGAATAATTACAAACGCTTCACTCCTTCACGTCGTCCGGAAAACGACGTCGGAGTCTCATTTCGACTCAAACGAAAGCTGGAGCATATTGTCAAAACGTTGACCCATCGGACTATGCAGATCTGCAACGGTTCCAGCATGGCTTATCCACCAGTTTTGCAACCTTACTCAACGCATCGTAAAATAACTGATTACACTTTGTTATTCTGTAAATTATTGGTTGATTCTCTTGTTGATTGTATCACGGTAAATACAAAACTCTGATCGAATGTGTTTCACCATTTGTAGTGTTCTTGAAAATTCTGCTTTGCAAAGTCCGTGCTCTACAGGTGTGCCATCTGCACAGCTGTGCCGTTGGGTGTTCTTGAATGGGTCTTCAGTTGTATAACGTCTGCAGAACCAAATTGTCGAATTTTTCTATTCAGGATATTCTTCAAATATGGCTCATGCTATTTAAAAATTCATACATGTCCCGCCATAAATACATTCTCCTTTACATTTCTTTTCTTGATGAATCTGTTTAAATTCTGTCGATTCATTGGTCTACATTCTTTTCATAAAGTGTCGATGTCTTCATTTTATTTTTTATCTATAAATATTTCAGCATATATGTAACTATTTTACATGTGCATGATCTTTGACATTGAACATTTTTGCCTTTGACCTTTGGAATAATTTTGACAAAACGCCAACCTCAATTTGTGTGGATTCTGCTCCTGGGGGTTGTGATATCTGAACTACACCCTGATCTTTGTGACCGAGTCTTACTGTCCCTGTGCATATTCTTTTTTATATGTTTTATATTAGTGTTGTTCAGGGATAAGAGTCTGTTTCAAATTAAACGGCATTAGTATATGTTGATCTTTTATTTTAATGTTTTCTTAAAGGGATACGAGTCTGTTACTCTGAAAAAAGAATATACTGCATTAATATTTTTTAAAATAACTTTTTCTGTTGTCGGGATACGAGATGCTGTTAAACAAAAATATGCCTGCTAGTCTAAGAAAAAAAGCAAACTGCGCTAGAAATTTTTAATTTTAAGTTTTGGTGTTCCCTTATAGAGGGATACGAGATAAAGATAACCAAAAACATAAAAGGACCAGATCTCCCATATTCCATTCTACTAATCTCAGTTACTGTTTTTAAAAGTATTTATAGCAGTAGTTGATTACTGCTAAGGGAATTTTTCAAGATTGTTCCTTACAGCATCTTCAAAAGATACACTTGAGTATTGATAAATATTATTCTTCTACAATTTATATCACATCATCCTGATTTCTAAATAAAGAGTGGTTATACATCAGTATCGCAGTCAAAGTAATAAATATGCATTCATTAACAGCAATCGAATGATCTGATGTATATACGTCTACGTGACCCAGTTCCATGATCGGTATAAACTCCTTTAAAATTAATCACTCCCCCCCCAATCCCCCCCAAAACAAACAAACAAATAAAAAAAAAAATAAATAAATAAATCCCCCCCCCCTCGAAACAAACAAAAACGAAAAAAAAAAGAAAAAAAAGTTTGACGTAGCCTTCATAACAGTTCGCAGGATTGAAAAAGCGCCACGGCGCCACGGCCTTACATCTCTCTCTCTCTCTCTCTCTCTCTCTCTCTCTCTCTCTCTCTCTCTCTCTCTCTCTCTCTCTCTCTCTCTCTCTCTCTCTCTCTTATGGGCAATTTATTATAATATTTTTCGGGCTGTATTCTATATTGATCATTCCCCAATTTCTCTCCCCCCCCCCCCGTCTTAATCAAAGGTGGTTTTTTATGTAAAATAATTTGAACTCTATTTTGTTTTCATCATTCCCCCTCCCCTCTCTCTCTGTCTCTGTTACCCTCATTTAATAATTGGAGATGTCTACTACTGAATGTATGAGTTGGCTCCGTTTACCACATAAACTTATCATTATCCTGAAATGTATGTATAGTTTCGACTACATTGTGATAACAAACTAAATAATCAATATATCTCCTATACCAAATTTAGAAACTAGTCTTGCAGGTATAATTGGTGTAGCGTTTGCACATGCATTTTGGACTTTACACTTTAAAGTCTGCACTTTGTACTTTGTACTTTCGTTGTAGGGTACGTCAGTAACTACATTTCAAACATTCATAATCAAAGTTAGAGATTTTTATTTTTATCATGTGCACTATTGTTAGCACTACGTGACAGAGCTCATGTTGAGATAGTTACTAGTGAGACACAAAGGATGCATCGTGTTACACAGAACAATGGAGGCTAGTGTTGCAATTCTGAGTATGTGTGTGTGTACGTGTTTGTGTGTGTGTGTGTGTGTGTGTGAGAGAGAGAGAGAGAGAGAGAGAGAGAGAGAGAGAGAGAGAGAGAGAGAGAGAGAGAGAGAGAGAGAGAGAGAAACTATAAGAAATATTTGGTTTTTGTTGTCCTTGTTTCTTTACTGGCGATCTCCACCCCCACCCCAAAAAAGCGTTCATTTACATTAAATTACGATCGTGAAATAGTTCTTAATATTCACTACCGAGTTACAAGCACTGGTGGATGATAGCGCTTTAGAAGCACGCATCTCTTTTGGCATTTTAGCTGCAACTATTTAAAAAAGGGTTCACAAGTCTGAACGTATTTGAAAATGGGTTCATTTGTTCGAATATTCAATATTTCAATTCTTTCAATCCGTTTGAATCTTCGGGCTGACGCACCTTTGGGCTTTTGAATCCTTGTTTCGGACCAATGAAACTTCAGACTATAGCACCTTCGGAGCACTGAACATTCGGAACATTGATCCCTTCTCTCGGATTAATGAACCTTCGGACTAAGGTACTTTCGTACCACTGAACCTTAGGGATAATACTGATCCCCTTTTCTGGATTGACGACTCTTCGAATCAATAAACCTTCGAAATAGTGAACCTTTATTTCGTATCATAGAAGCTTCGGACCAATGAACCTACGGACTATCAAAATGTAACCCAATTATTTCCTCATAGAGCTAGAAAAGTATGGATATAGCTATTAAAAGAATAAATACATAAATAAAAAAGAACAAAACTATGCCGACAACAAACAGCGGTCGCTTCAATGGTTAAAGCAATACTACCACCTCTCAAGATCAATCACTCACACTCAACATCGAAGGATGCCGATGCAACCAACAACACTAAGCTAATCGATTATTCAAGTACATGTGTGTGATCTCTTCCTTAAAACACTGTCCATAAAATTACACCATCAATTACCTTCTAACGACCATGGCGTTAACACAGACACAGTCACTCAGAAAAAAAACTATATACGGCAGTAGGGAAAAAGAAAGAACCGGGCTGTTGTACGTATAAAGAAAATTGCCGCTACGAAATATAAATGACCAAAATCTTGCAGGCAAAATACTTTAAAGAGGGCTCGGCCCAACCAGTTTTTGAGCGTGTTTCTGACACACACACACACACACACACACATAAGAGGAAAAAGACTAAGCACAAAAGATACTAAGAGAAGAGATAGAACATTATATAAAAAAACACGATTTATTGCAAAAAGTGGATAGAACTAACAGAAGAAGAACAAAAAGAGATATTACTAGATGAAAGCTGCGAACGTAGACAAAGATTTGAAACAACACATAGAAGGTAGAAAGATTTCAAGGGGAAGAAGAAGAAACGAAACATCAAGAAAGATTTGAAGCACGAGAAGGAAAAAGCACAAAAGTTAGCAACACACACACACACACACACACACACACACACACACACACACACACACACACACACACAAAACAAGAAGAAGTGAAACAGAACAGAAACCAAGCGAAGGGAAGAGAGGCAGGCTCCTTTGCGCCAACCCCACCGTACCCTCACCCCCGCCATTAACAACTAAGAAAATAAAACAGTGACACAGCATCAAATGAAACTATCCTATATGCAGCATCGGAAGAGGAAAAAACAGACTCAGGCTTTTCAAACCTAGAAACAGACTCTGAATAGGCAATGGAAAAGAAAAATAATTAAATAAACGAGTTCGAAGATTACACATAAAACTTCCAAAACAAATGCAAATTTTAATATTCTAAATAAAACCCAAATAAAAACATGGAAATGGTAAATAGAACTGGATGAATTACAATCTATTTAAATCACTTGTGTTTCTACACTTAGCTGACTGAAGAATACAACATGTGGGGGAGGGTCAGATATACCTATCCCACTAGGGGACGAAGCGCGTATATAGAGCTGGTCCCCCACCAAAAAAAAAAAAAAAAAAACAAAAACAAAAAATCTATTTAGAACAGTTACGAAAATGAGCACAACTTTTAGGGGAGAGCCAGTCATATCTCTCCAACTAAGGGATGAGGTGCGTAGAGCGAGCTGCCCCCCCCCCCCCCCAACACACACACCACCAGAAACAACTTCTTAGAACTTAATAAAAATACTTTTAACTTAACTCGACCAAATAAACTAGAAGTTAGGCGAAACTGTGAAACATCCAACCGTAGAGGAAACTAACGGTACGTACATTATATATATATATATATATATATATATATATATATATATATATATATATATATATATATATATATATATATATAAATGCAAACACCAACGCATAATACAAGAACACATTGTACCTAATGTTTTTTCATTACTTTTTTTTCCCAAGAGATAGAACAAAATTTAAGAAATCTGACTTGCATAAGCCCGTCCCCTGATATATACACAAGACAAATCACTTACAACAAACGCATACACTAATGCATCCCACACATCAAAGTGCACAGAAAACAGTACACCTAACTTATCGACCTTAAGAGCAAAGGTCACCAGTGACTCAAAACTCAGTAAGCGGGGGATGTAAGGCAAGAAAACAGGTGTTTACCTGAAGGGAGGGGAATACGAGGCAAGAAACCAATGAACAAGGTTCGATACGGGCCGATTTTGGCCCTAAATCAGCGATAAATAAGGAAATAGTGTAAAATTACCACCTAATTTTGTTCCTAAATAGGCGTGTGTTCAATCAAAAACTCAAATTTTGCCTTATTTCCGCATCTTCGAAGATTTCAAAAACTAGTAGCTCAGCCGAGAACACGTTTGATTTTTTTTTTTACAGAAGACACTTTTTGTAACCGTCTTACACATATGCAAATTTTATGTATGTTCTCTTTTGCGCTCGTCTCTAACGAACAGAAAAAAATGAAGACAAGCTGCGCTTTTTTAGATCACCCGTTGCATGTCCATCGCCATATATACCTACTTCACAGTACCAATAAAATGTCATTTTATGTTTTTTAAACAAAACTGGCGTTGAAATGTCGATTTCAATTTTTATGGTAGTCTGTTGCAGATCACAATTTGAATGAGAGTAGTTAAATATATAAGAGGTGCGTGAAGAAATGAGATCCACAGCAACAAAAATAAACCCAGCAGATGATTACGCTATATTTTACTAAAATGGTCTGATAAATGAATGACGGTAAGAAATAAAAATCCCTGTGTATATTTTCATTACTTTGATCATTTTAAGCTGCATTTATTATGTATATTTTACCCTTATATAAATTCCTTTATATATTGGAACTCAGGCAAACAGAATCCGAATATGAATAATAATGTGAATGACACCCATATTTTAAAGTTATGAAATCAACACAGAACCAAGTAAATCTGTAGTATTCGTCAGCATCATTGTTCATTTGTTTCAATTTAATGAATTGTTTTAATACATAACTTAAAACTATAGTACGTAGACAAGATCTAGGCCTGCTCAGTATGCTACTGGCATAATATAACACGGACTATAGTATTCGCTTACCCTCCCAAGATGACATTGTTAGGGGCCAATTGGAGACAATCAGGTTATAAATTATAAATAGATGAATGAAATAACTAAGTTTTGTGCATTTGGATATCCTTGTTGCTTTTTGTTTTAAAATTGATAGAGGGGTACAAACAAACGGGAGGATAAGCGAATACTATAATAAAACTCATTACAGCAGTTTTCGAAGAAATAATGTATAAAATCTTTTTTCTTTTATTAAAAAAACAACAACAACAAAAACATAAAGTAACGGAAAATAACGGTTTTGCGATATATTTATTTTGTTACATAAAGGAACCTCACCAGGCCACATGTTGTCTATATATAGTAAATTGTCGAACAGTCAAATATGCATTCACCATAGTGTCAAGGTAAGACTGTTCAACATTTAGTCACAAACAAAAAGTAAGAGCAACGGTTGATCCCTTTCCTCAACCTTATCTTATGTTATTATTATTATTATTATTATTATTATTATTATTATTATTATTATTATTATTATTATTTCTTGTCCCAGTTAAAACTTCAACGTTGTAACACCGTTTCAGCAATGTTGTTTCATAGTTATGGCAACGTCGATATATTACGTTGTGGCAACATGATTTGGTGAACTTACTGGAATGTTGCTTCAACGTTGCTGTTTAACATCATGATATAACATTCATACAACCTTCTGAAAACGTTCAAAAACTATTGAAAACAGTGAAGAATGAAAGCTACTTTGTGTTTGTGAAACATATATGTTCTGCTACTATCAAGCAGGTCCAAATCTTGAATTAAACATTACAAAAATAACTCAGCAAACTATGTATACCCTCAACCCACACAAATCTTGGTCGAAAAGGTTATAAAACAAATATGTTTCAAAATGTATTAACGTAGCTTGTAAAATCACATTGTACCTTATACAGATGTATAACAGTTTAATTGGTCTACTTCAAGAGGTTTGTGCATAACTGTGCTAAGAAAAAAAATTCTTGAAAAAAAATAATAAGTTTAAAAAGTTACCAAATCGGTAATCAGTTGGTTTGTTTTACGGGAAATAATCCTACAAATCTCTATGTAGAGTCGTCTCCCATTTTCGAATTTTGTTGTTACAATTTTGCAACAAATTCAAGACTATTCTTATATCTGAGTTATAATTAAAAGTCCGAAGGGGATGTGAAGTGTTTCTTTGTCATGATACAGTGTTTTTAAAAAAAGGTACATAGATTTTAGACTGATTTAGAGGCCTTACGCCTTCCATTTTCAATTTAGACAAATCACACATTAACGTGAAATTCTTAACCCTTGTTGATAAACTGAAGCAATTTTAGAAAAGAAAAAAATCTCTTTTTTTTCATGCTAGACTCATGATATAAATTTTGCAATATATAGAAAAGTCCATTCCTACAGAACTTTGTTAGGAAAAGTAATATCAATCCATGATATATAGAGCAATCCTGGTAATCACTTTGCATCAGACCATTTGATCAAAATGTTGGAAACAAAAACCATTAGAAATGCGTCACTCAGTTATTGCAAAGCGATATGAGGAAGTGTACCATTCATCCGTAGTTCCTCCCAGAGAAAGAAAGAAAGAGAGCAAGCAAGAACAAAACAGATATTTGAATCATTATAACGAACTAGGGTGTAGACACCAAGGATATATGTCACACATGAAATATTATGATAGTTGACTAAGTGTCTAACCAAGATAATGTAGATCCATTATATTAATTAGATTAGTTGAAGAAAGGAATACATGACCTTGAGGTGAAGGAAAAATAAACTTTCTTTGTTCGAAAAGAAATTCCATACCCCCTCACCCGTGAATATTCCCTAGTTTGCTTTTGTCAGAAATTGGTACTGCAATATGTACATTATATTTTCCTTCTTAGTACACGTCCCATCATTTATGAGTTCCAAAAATTCCACCCTGATCTACACTTACCCGTAAGCGGTGCGTGTTCAGTACTAGACTGGCTTGTTATCAGTCTTGGTCCCATTATACGATCTTTGATCAAGCTCACAACCCAAGGTAAAGACGGTTAAATTACAAAACAAAAAAAAAGCATAAATCATTTCAGGCCATGTTCGTAGAGTCAACAGAACAGTTAAACTTTAATGCTTACATTTTCCAGAAGTTCCTACCTCATAGATGCATATGTACCAATACGATGAACTGACTATTGCGTTGAAACGTACATTGTTTCATTGATTTATTGTGCCAAAAGCCCCTACTTTCATCAAGTCCTTTAAGCGATTTCTCAAGATGATCGACAATCCTCATTGCCCAGTCAACAGCCACTGTCTTGGGATCCTCATCGTTTGTCGCTGACATACTGACATCTCTGACATTCTTGGCTTCCTCTAGCTCGTGCAAGAAACAAGTTTTTAACATGTACGTAGTCAGAAAGTTATCTATCTTGACACCTCTGTCCTTGTCATTAATTTGCGGCATGTAAAGAGTATCCAATAAGGCCTTCATCAAAATGTACCCCTTGCGAACAGGTCCTGGTGCATTTTTAATAATCATAGCCTCGAAATGTGAAACATCAATACGAAGAAACGTGTGCGAGTCACGTAAAAACCTAACATTCGGTGTTTTTAAAACGATGGAGAACGAAGGTTTCTGTTCGAGTTCCTGAAGGAGTCTGGAATTCAAGTTTATTTGATTGGGGGTCCAGTGTGGTGGAGTGATTACAGGGACAATGTCTATATCTATTAAAACGTCCTTGTACAAATAACCACCTACCCAACGTACCGATAATTTGTCAATGGAACCTTTGTTAATGTTCAGAAATTTTCTTAGATAGATGTACCTAGAGCCTCCAGTTTTCTGCTCAAGCAACACGTTATTGATGACAGCGTACAGAGCTCGAATAACCCTTCTCCCATCGAGAAGTTTATCAGAATTTTATCAGAGTCAACAAACTGCATGAAGGGCTCTTTTTTAGCTCCATCTTTCAAATGTAGACGAACATACTCTGGTGGGAAAAGTGATGATTCTTTTGGGATAAATGCGTCACCAAAGTTGATTAAATTCCAGCTAAAATCAAACTCATTTGGATAGCCAGTCTTTGTACCTTCATTCCTGCTTCCAGCAAGTTGAACTTCGCACTTCAATAGAGGATGACGCCTCCCAACTTCCTCGGCAGTCGTTGTTATTAGGTCTGAAATCTGGGATGCGATATCGATGTTTTCGTGCGTCTCCTTGAAAAAGCCCGTATCACCGGAATCTAGGATCATGTGGACATATGTTGATAGTGATTGCTGATGATATGTTAGATGAATCAACCAAGGAAACAAAAATATATGTTTGTCTTTGTTGTAAATTGTTTGAAGAAGGGTACAGTCCGGAAACATGTAATCTCTTCCCGGACATGTGTTGGACTCTGTAGATATGAAGTAAACTGAACCTTCATCCCTTTCATCTAAATCAAAATGATCATCATAATTGTTTTATTTATAAATGTAATATTGAAAATCAACACTGTCAGATTTGTCCTTATCGCTGTCGGAATGGGTTGAGCGTTCTACAGTTTTGTCATCTTCACTTTAAAGGTTACTCTCAATGTCATTCGAAAGAGTATGTCTTGTGGTGTCATCATCTTTTTTAACGTTTGAGTCATTGCCAGGACTATTATAGAAGTCCTTTCAGTGTCCTCTATTTCAAAACCATCCTCGTTGCTATTTGAATGGCTCCTTGAGTTTTCTTCACCTTCAGTTTCCTCTGTTATGCCCACTGATTCTGGTTCGGGTGCCTCTAACTCAGAAGCAATGTTCATCACACTTTTTACAAAATCATACATAAATGAGTTTTCGCTTTTGTCGCTCCCTATTCCTTCACACACAAAGTTTATCAGGTGTTCTCTTTTTACTGAGGCACAATTAGCATCCTGCATGGGATATACACCTCGCTGATAGAGTATGCCCAGATCCTCGTACAAGCACGTGAAACGTAAGAAACATACTAAATCTGCTGGTGTCCTTCCACATCCGTCAATATACTGTTCACAATTATTTTCCAGCAATATACGTACAGCACCATTCTCAATAAAATTAACTGCCCAATGCAATGGAGTTGATCCAAAGATATCTTTTGCATTTAAATCAACTGTTTTACCCAGATTCTGGATAGTCTGCAACACAACTTCTAGTATTTCGGTATAAATTGTTGCCCTATGTATGGCTGTTTCGCCGGTTTTTGTTCTGATATTTGGGTCACCTACTAACAGAAGTAATGTCTCTATTACTTTCAGCTTTTTTTGCCTGACAGCATAATGTAAGGGTGTGAATCCATCACAGTCACGTGAATTGACATCAACACCGTGTTTTACCAACGTTTCCACAACGTCTGACACCGTGGTTTTCTTGGTATCGTCTCCCTCCACCTCAGTGTATTAGGAAAAGACTGAAGGCAACACGCAAAAGTGGAGCGAATTCAGACCGCATTTATCTTGAAGTTTCGGGTTAGCCTGAATTTGGAGCACTGCATCCACAGCTGATGTGCACGTTTCATTTGATGTCGTCACAAAGTGAAGTAAGGTTCTCCCCATGTAATCTGCTTCATCAATCTCACATCCTTCAAGCAACAGGAGCTCAAGAATTTTCTTAAAACCAGAGCGATAAGGATTCTGGCCCAAACAATGGAGAGAAGTTTTACCCAGCAAGTCCCTCGTTGTGGCATTGCATCCAGAATCAATTAAGAATTGAACAGCTTCAAAACAACACGATGAAGTGGCTTTATGGAGTTATGTTTGACCAACATAATCAAACAAACCGACTGGAACACCTCGCTCTGACAGCCATTGAAGGTAATGTCGACAATGATGCTTGTCTTCTTCTATTGAACTTCCTTTCTCATCAGGATGCACGAAGGCTGCAAAATGGACCAATGATTGCCCGTGAGCGTCTGTTTGATGCAGATCATCGCAGTGGTTCAGAAGATCAACCAAAGTGGTATACTGAAATTTATAATTATACAGCTGATGATTCTCAAACATCTTCATAAGTTGGGTTTTCCCCGCTGTATTTCGTATGTTCCTATCCGCACCATATTTGTACAAGAGCTCTCGTATACTCTGGCTACAGCTTTCATCCAGTGAAGAGAACAATGGGGTATCACCACTTTCGTCCGCCATATTTACATCAGCTCCAAATTCCAACAGGTGCTTAACAATAGCGAGGTTGTTTCTGATGACTGCAGAATGTATTGCTGTGGCTCGTCCGTCTACTAGATTGTTCACAATGTAATTTGGATCTATCATCATATTCAGTAGCTCGAGAACCTTTTTTTCGTCGTCTTGCAGTACTGCAGAGAAAAGCTCCATTGTTAAATCTGCTTTTTGGTTATCTCTGCCAATGCTTGCCATTATTGAAGAAGATTCTGTCCAGTTCTACCTAGGTTTAAGTTTGTGGTTCCCTGGGAAAGAATACAAATGGCATACGCTCCTCAAACAAAAGTGAAATCCGGTTTCTACCACAGTCTTAGGTCCTAAATGTGAAATCAAAACAGCATTTGGCTTAAACCTTATTCTACAATAATAAAATTATCAGTTGTTTGGAATGAGACTTTGTCAGGTGGCGATATTCTACAGTTTGCGATTCGTGTTTACCCCTAGTTTCAATAGTACACACATCTCCATAATCTCGAGAAGAAAAAAAAAACGTTTTATAACCGCATCTTTTTAAATTTTTATTGTGTCCTATAGACAAGTGATGAACAATGTCTTTTTATAGCTAGACCCAAATAGGACACAATTCACAGACCATTGGAATTTGACATAAGTTTCTGTATAACACTCTTCCCCAGAAACTGGGTATATTGGCACATCCGGGAACTATATAAATAATCAGTTCACTTGACGTTAGAGGTTCAAGGTGGACCTACTTCTCGGCTGTTCTTACCCTTTTTTTTAAATGAAATTGTCTGAGAAAATATGCTGAACAAAATAAAACGGTTGATAACAAGATTTAGTCAGCTCCTAAACTTGTATTGAACACACTGAACGTTTCATTTTGTCATCTCAGCCGACTTGAGTTCCCAGTCTTTTCTAAAATAAACTCGGCTGTTTGTGGATGTCGGCCATTACAGGGCTGCGACCTTTATTATGAAACCAGATATGTTTTACCTGTAAATATCGTCATGATTGTAATCCTGATAAATTTTTCGTCCGCTGCCTAAATATTTTAAGTTTGTACTTTGGTTCTGTAGTCATCTACAGTAATCCAAGAGCATTGTTGTTGTTGTCTTTCTGTATTGCAAAGAGAAGTTTCACTGCTAAGTCAGATTTTATTATTCGTGATTGTCACAAGTTTCTGTTGTTGAAAAATTCGGCACATATTATCATACTCTGGTCTGAAATTCGTTTTTGAAGGACACACCTTCCAAATTAACTAGTATTGATCCAGTCTCTAAAAGTGCCCTAGTTATTTTATCTGAATTGAGAGAACATGCACAAAGATACAGATTTACTCAGACATGTATTGTAGCCCGTTCACGTCATTTCGTGTTGTCGTCTTATCGCGCCTTAAAGACGATCATTTGGAGTATCCTCTGCCTTTTCTGTCGCAGAGAAAACCGAACTTAGTATCTTTCTGAGAGTCTGATGTATTAAAGTCTCATGGAAAAGAGACGAGTATGCACAGAAAAGAGACGAGTATGCACAGAAAAGAGACGAGTATGCACAGGAAAGAGGCAGCCGGGGGCGGGTAAGACAAGAAAGAATGTTCAAAGAGTAAATAAATGTGAGAACGTAAGATAAACATTACTAACAGAGAACAAATTTGAATGTTACAATTTGTAGACGATTAAAAGACTAACTTGAAGGCCAAGTTTCTAAACCGGTAAGATGAGCTACAAAGAGTTGTTAGTACGTGTAACACCTGGCCTGTGATTGGTTAAAAAGATGAAACTTAGTTATCTATATGTATGAATCAAGGTGTGAAAAACTTAACACATATAGGTTGATCTTTTGGTACACGAAGTTGTAAATTAATTGACCTATCACAAGTCGGGAGATAACCACGTCTACTAATTAAAATAGCACGTTATGTAAAAGTTATTTATTTTTGACAGCGTTTGAATTCGTACATGATACATTCTTAACAGTCAACTAGTAGACGGGCATAAGACCAGGCCCATCCGTAATAAAACTTTGCTCGACTCCAAAACTTACTCGAAAATATTCTGACCAATGAAAATACTGCATTTGTCAATTGCCAGCAATATTTGCAAATATGGAATAACATTTGTTACTCTAAGTGTTGAATAAAGTTGAATGGAGGTGCCTGAATGTCTGAGAAGCTGTCAGTGCGTCTAGTGTTACGTAACGTCTCACACCTTTACTAGTACTAGTATTGGTCGGCGGTCCGTAGGTATCAGCAAATATTGTAGTTTCATTAACAAATGGCGATTTAAGTTAATTATCCTCACTTGACAGCCAATTGACACCGATAGTGGATCAATAACACCCCTAACAATCGGCGTTTCGGAGTTGGTGAATGGTCGATAAGACAACGACAAAACAATGTTCGTTTGTAAATCGTGTTTAACTTCTATTTGTTTCTTCTGCTACAATTTTATTGATAACAATGCAACAATACAGCGAATACATGCAGATTATCAGACCAATATTCTGAGGTACAATTAAATAATGAAAGGTTGAAGCTGCTCTTCAAGTGTTTGCACCAAGTGTTTTGCATAGAAACTTGTTTTTTTATTATTAATATTATTGTACTCGAAATTCGATGTTTTAAAAAAAAATATCTCGGCAAATGTGCCACATTCCAGGCGGTTAATTGGTGTACAAACGGGTCAAATTTCCGATCAATATATTCATGTGATCATCTTTTTGCAATTGGAAGCGCCGGGGAAAGTAACACCAAAAGAAAACAAATTGATATGTAACATAACTAGATAGATGAATATTCAGCCTATAAAACAGTTTAACCTGACTGGAAAATTACCTGACGAAGTTACGATATAAAAAGTAATTAAAACATTTGGGGATACAAATGACACTTCTCTTAATTCTAATGATATAGCAAGTAGGAAGCAGAGGAGCACGAGAACATCGGTGATAGTTGTACAACCCGTGCGTTTAGTAAGAAGAGTTTTTCGGGTTATTTTTTTCCAGAGGTGGAGTATGGATTGGAGGGAACCTAAGACAAAAAGAGCAAATTATGAAATCGCAGATGACACGAATAACCCACCCTACAAATAGGTAAGAATATAACTCTCCTTCTTATTAGTAAT
Source organism: Margaritifera margaritifera (assembly GCA_029931535.1). Classification (NCBI taxonomy): domain Eukaryota; kingdom Metazoa; phylum Mollusca; class Bivalvia; order Unionida; family Margaritiferidae; genus Margaritifera; species Margaritifera margaritifera. Next base: position 2,467,043 of record JAQPZY010001434.1, on the reverse strand, counting down.
CATACATACAGGTGTGGCAATTGATGCAACACTAGCATGTACATTACAGTTGTAAAGTCAATAGGGTATGTACGATATATGGTCACTAGAGGAAAATGTGTCCTTCTAACGGAGCTCTCCACGATATAATAAAACTGTCATTGTTCACTTGCCAACAAGCGATTAAAAAGAGTGCAGTTTGAGTACTTTTTCTTTGGATAACCTTAACCTAGTATTAAGTCGCCGCCATCCCCCCCACCCCACCCCGCATGCCCCTCCCCTGTTTCCCCCACCCATTTCTGTCCCCCGCCCCGTCCCCGTCCAGATATAACTTGTACAAGAAACTGTCGGCAAGGGCACAACTATCTTGAGTTTATAAAGGATCTTTATTTATTCATTCGTTGGTTCATTCATACAGTTAGATAGACAGATCGATATGAGGTAGGTACATTGATAGAGAGAGAGAGAGAGAGAGAGAGAGAGAGAGAGAGAGAGAGAGAGAGAGGGACACACACACGTGTGTCTTTGGATCATATGGCACTGGATCAAATACGTAATACAGTAATTAGTGTTATCCCCAGTACCAGATATCGAAGAGTAAAAGATAATGAACGCTTTGCATTTAGTAGCTTCAGTGTTGTTTATTCTAATCCCACGTGAGTTTACGTATATTTATAGGATATCAAAGATGCACGTGAGTTTTTAAGGCAACTTACCAGCTGTTTAGATCGCGATTTTTTTATGCAGATGACAGAACTTTTTATTTTTAAAAAATACCTTGAAATCCTATAGCACTTCTTCCTTACTAAAAAAAATAATTAAATCATTTTCACGTTAAGATAAACTCCTGCCACAATCATGACTCAGACACAGTTTCCAAGCATAAATATTGCAGCAATTTTCCCCTGTATCTTAAGTCGGCCGTTTTGATAAGCATTTCATTATCAAGAATAGGATGCTCCAGTTATGAATAGACTCGTCGTGTGACGTGTTAGGTCACGTGGTACCTGGTGTATATACAGCCCGAAGCTGAGCGGATTCGAGATTCTAATGTTTATCGCCCTCAGAGCAAGAAACTAGGAGAAAAAGCGAGAAGGTCAAGATAATATTGAGGTAACTCGTATAATAAATATGCTAAGAATGAAGTGCCTGAAAAAGGCTTTCCACGACTCGAGTGATACTAAAGGTGGTAAAGAGACTAATTATTTTATCTTGTATGCATAGGCAAGCGCCAGGGCTCGAGAGGATTTATCGGGCGCCGATACCAATCTCTGGAAAACCAGAGTACGAGCAGCAAGAGGGAAGGTTCGGCACGAAAGCTGTAAATATTCTTTTACGCACGTCACCTTACACGTCACAATATCCTCTTTCATCACTTACTTTACACAATAATGACGTTTTTCTTATCACACCAAACACATGCCTTATAAGAACTGTAAACATATAAAATCATACCATTCATATCTTTATCCTTACCACATTTATGTTTATTTCTCAGCCATCTTGCTCACGTGACTAAATGGTAGATGATGAAAATTAAAGAGCAATTTATTTATTTTCCTGAAAATTTCAAAGGAAGTCAAGAAACTGCTACATTTTGTATCGCTCTTGTATTTTACTATATCTCTGGCTCAAAAAATGAACCATTGAATAATGTTCCACGGATACAGATAATAACCAAAATCGTCTTCTTTCATAAGCACATGCAATATATTGAGAACGATCAATTATGGTAACTGAAACAGAAGAGTGCACTACAGATCATACAATAATACCATAAAATCTTATGTGGGCTAAATTTACCAACACACCGTTAGACAGTGACTCCCGTTGACACAGGCGTGTGCTATTTTAAAAATTGCCTTACTTGCTATTTTATTTTCGTTCTGGATGATATCAAGTATCAATCATATATAGCTTCAGTTTTTATTCGAGAAGGGTCAAAATAAACGATTTTTAATTGAAATGCTGGGGAAATATTATTATTTAAGTGTTGTTCGGTAACTGGTTGGGTGGGAGTCAACTACAGTGTTCTAACGTAGATTCACACCCCGCTGACAATGATGAAACTTTTGGAATTGTATGATTCCTTCTATACGAATCCAATTACTCTTTAAAGATGTTGAGATATTATTAATATATTTTAAATCACATTCTTTTTTATGATAAATGTTATTTTCAGTGTCAGTATCTGAACCTATTAATATTGTTCGGTACCTGCTAGCGTGGGGCTCGGGTAAGACAAAATAATTGGAAATGATGTTTCTCTAGCAATATATCCTTGTTGTGGGTGTTTCGAAATGGTGATGGGGTGGCTGCCACAAATGGTGTATACGATACATATATTGTGTAGCTATATGCACAAAGTGAGCCACCATTAGGAACAGATCGTGACTTTTTTTTACAAAATTCCTGCTCGGAAATACTTCCATGGGGTGATACAGCGTAAAAAGGGAGAAATCGCCGGAAAATGGCGGAGAACTCAGGCACATACTAAAGTATCCTTGGCAAAATAGAACCATGTTAAAAGTAGTATGATATTTTGGTGAAATTATTTACATATGCTCAGTAAAATGAAAGTTCTCAAGTCAGTTCGTGCCTGAAAATAGAAACTTGGGAATGTTTCGTCCAAGAATAACTTATCTCAGTAGAGTCGCCCATAATGAACGCTGTGATGGTGTGTGATATGCTCATGGCATCATTTAGTAAACTAAGTACATTTCATATGCAATGGCGGCTACTGTAGTATTTGCGAGGTGTTTGTCCTATCATTGGTGGAAGGGCTCGAACTTGTTCCGATTGAGTGAGCCCAATTCTGCACGAAGGCACGGTTTCATTGCAGGACTAAAGTGTGTATCTTGTACACAGCAAATGAAAATCTTCATAGACCTCAGATAATGGAAGAAGTTGGTTTATTTTCTTATCCTGGTAAAACACAAGTGACAGCCATGTTGTTTATGTTGCTGTTGATTGTAATTCCCTCCGGTATCTTATCGGAGCACCCCAGATTTCGTATTCTGGGTAATATATATAACATCGTGGTGGAGGGATAATGTAGTGCTTCACATATGTCTTCTGTGTTCCACCTAAGAACCAATATAAATGACTTCATGGAATAATAGAGTAATCTACTAATTATATATATATATATATATATATATATATATATATATATATATATATATATATATATATAGTTACGACTCTACATCTTAAAAATATATAACACAAAGAAAGTAAAACCAACAATGTAAGTAATATCAACAAGCAATTTATTTTCCTATAAATACAAAGTCAAATTCAAGAGATACTTACAATATTGTGAATCAAATTCCAAATAATCTTAAATGTCCTAATCACAGGTCCAATATTATATGTTTTCTGAATGAGTTCCAATAGTCTTGAATATCCTGATATGACACAATGATAAAACCTAGAATGTCTTTGAATGAGTTCACAAAAGTCCAAAGCAATGTATTAATTCAAAAGTCAATGAGCGCTTTAGTAATTCCAATGAATATATTAAGTACATAATTCCTCTCAAAATATATCTGATTTCAACGACACAAATAAAAAATCTGATCACAAGTAGATTCACACGGGCTAATCTAAAACAGGAATGAATTATCTGTTTACCAAATCCCTATTTATACTCATTTTCACCTGACCTATATCAGCAGAATGGGAAGCAATAAAATGGGAAAACCCCCAGTCTAACTGTAAATAAGAATGATCTAGAACTCAAATGCTTGTGAACATTCCGTTGACAAGTGACCAGAATTTAAAGTGCAACACACCTTCATGGAATAGATTCAAACACACATTATAGATTAAATACACAACAATATATATATATATATAATATATATATATATATATATATATATATATATATATATATATATATATATATATATATATATTTATATATAACGTTGATCTATTTCTAGTCATAAAGGGGACTGGTTGCAGTGCTGAGGAAATGAATGTGATCATATATTGAACTTAGAAATATTTACATTGTTAATGGGAATGTAGCAGGAATACTCTACTGAGAATATATTTGATCTTAGGTACAGGCGGGATTGGTAGAAGTTATGGTAGGAACTTTCATGGTTGGTTCCCATGTTTATGAATAACAATTATCAGCTTAATGATGACTGGATTTAACGCTGCATAGAAATCAAAGTGTGTATACTTTATAACACTCATTACACAAGCTTATAAGTCTACTATATTATAGTATAAGAGAGACAATCCAGTTTGCCAGGTACTTCACATAAGCCTCATGATAGTTGCTGCCCTGTATGTTTAAGCTTTTTAGATGACCATGATCAATTTCCAGCAAACGAAGAAAGCATGGCCTACTTGTAAAAATGTTATAATTTTGAATCCGGTAATAATTCAGGAAAACCTGTTTGCACCTGAGTCATATCAAGAAATATTAGACTTCTGAAGAAAGAAAACCAGTTTGAAATGCCATGTCGCGGTTTGAAGAGAAAACTTGGGACAACAGAGAGGACACCTGGGCAGAACATATCCAGGTCCGGTCGAACCTTCCAACCCGCCTGTCACCCAAAGGTAAACATGAATGACAAAGAGAGAGACTGGTTATGAACCCCACAGCAGAAATCCATGGAGAAGAATGTGGTCTGTTTATACAAGGATCTGGAGCTGGAGCATCGGTGGGACCGGTCGTATTTCCTGGTACGGACATTCAAAGCAATTCCTCTGTCACGATAAAATACACGCGGAGAATAAACCTAACTTTGCTGGGAGTTTTGATTGCAACTGTCCTAAATGAAGGTCGCTTACTCCCCTCCCCCCCCCCATAAGAACAAACAAAAGACATTAATAAAAAAAAAACCAAACAAACAACAAGTCTCTCAATTGTCACCTAGACATTCGGCATTACTCGTTTACACGAGTTTGTATTTGGAGAGGCATTCCCACCACATGGTACAAGATTTATTTAGGTTCATGAAAGATATTCGCTTGGCTGTGAGCAAGGCAACCACAACGATGAGCAGTACTGTATAAAGAAAGAACAGTACTTTAACACATCTTGGGGACTGATTGATGTGGAATTCTTAGTCTTATATATTACCACAAATTCCAAGGACTCTCTTAATATCTAAACTGGGTTTCCCTACCTTGTTTAAATCTTAAACAGAGACTAGCTTGAGAAGGCTACAACCACAAAAATAGTTGGATCTAAAATAAAGGGTCTTGCAACTTTTATCACAAATGCAAATTCAGGCATGCCTGCTCGGAGTATAGGGGACCACACCCTGCATTTAAATGCAGACGAAATAAGCAATCCTTGCAGTAGTGAAAGAAGTCTATATTCTCTGGAATTAAGCCCAATAAATACTGGAAATTTGTCCAAAGTCCTTGCCCGCTTTCCCCCAAACTCAGTTGCAAATAAATTATTATAACGGTTTTATTGAACTCAGACACTGTGATCTCATTCAAGAATGCTCTTAAAACTCGCCTATTTCGACTGCAAGAACAGACGTACGACGTAGCAATGCTTCCTTAATTATTGTCAGCATTTATTTGTTTGTAATTTCATGGTGTTTGTTTTTATAATCGCATCCATATATATGTCCTTATGTGTTAACTAATATTGTAAAGCGCTTATAGCTTCTAAAGAGTAAGCGCTGTACTAAGTCCTCATAATTATTATTATTAACGGTTTCTCGCTGCACTACAATGGGGCTCGACAGATCCAGTATTCTCCAAATTCAAAAGGCGCTAGGGAGGCGCCTGATATTTTAAAGGATAAAATTGAAAAATAAAATTGATGCAAGACAGGTTAACTGGGTCTTAGTTCTCCAACTTAAAAAAAAAATTGGGATTTTCAGGTTATATATCACGCATGACTTCTTATCCTGACACTACATAGTCCCTGATAGGTGCTTTGTAACGTATCTTGGATTAGATGGTATAGTGAAAATAGTTCAGAATTTAGGCCCGTAGGCTCTGCTTGCAAAATCTTATCTTAAATCAGCCTTTCGTCTCTTACCTGTCTGCCATGGAGATTTTTAGCTGGATTAGTGTGATTCGGCGAGAATACCGTAGATCATGCAACTCAATTGACTCATACATGCGCACACCCCTACCTAATGAGCATTAGTAGGGACAGATGGATTTGGAAACACGGGTCTACTCATGTCACCAGAGGGACCCATTCTACATCTGGTACCAGAGGGACGTTTGCCTACCTATGTAAGTCTCAATAATGAGTAATCAAAGATGCAGTTAGTTAAGCGGGTATGTGTAATTAGTATGGAACCATATCTAATCTTGTGGAACCTGCGCGGACTGGTCACCTTTGTTACCAAAGGGACTCTGCCATGCCCGGTTACATTAGGTGTTGGTTACCAGTTCGTCTCTCTGGATCTATTAAACTTGTGATGTTTTCTTGAGCTGTGGCAAATTTATCTCACTATGTGATTTTGTGTTGTTATTTCAATTTAGTTCGTGACAAAATGCTTGTTTGTTGTAGGTCTGCTGTTATAATTATTTCAAATGATTGGCAGGATTCACTACTCTATTGCACACTAGGCATAAAGACATCAGCAAGTTTTTATAATATTGAACTTCATGTGTACACGATACAAAAAGTTTGTATGACAAAAATGGGTATAGAACCAGATGCACATAAACAAGGGTTTTAAAAAGGATCACTCTCACAGTGTTGGTCACTTCCATACCATTCCATCAATGAACATGTTTTCACTGGAGAAGTACGAGAGCTAAACATTTTCATTTAAATATCACGTTAATATCAACCGAGTATTCATTCCACATATATTACCAAGTAAGGAACATGTCTCTTTATATAATATTTGAAGTCATTATATGGAATCTACCACTCTGAAATGGATGAATTGCAGAGCAGCACTGGCTGCATTAACTGCTCTTTCACTACGTTTAATATCAGTGTGACTAGGCAGCCAACAGCACAGCATATAATTTTTGTTCCCACAAAAAATGAAAAAAATCATGTTTCTAAAACACTTGGGATATAAACGGGTTGTTAAATGTAATGCTTTGCAAGGATTTTTATATTAACGGGAATCTGAAAAGATGATAAAAGAGTTGGTTGAGAGATCGATAAAGTTCAAAGATTTGAGTATGTCTGTATCGTCTGCAGAAAAAATGGAGACTATCAAGTATCCAGCTCGAGTTGGTGTTGTCGGGTGTTGCAACGGCTGCTGCAACCTTGTCTCTCTTTCAAACCGTATGTATTCAGGGACGTATGGCCACAACAAAAGGCTCTGAGTTCATTGAATTTACTCTGAAAGATGGTTGGAACAGGACTTTTGAATTGGCAAAGATACAATATATAGTTTTGGGGGTTGGTGGGGGTGGGTGATGATGGTTAATAACCACAGTGGTGATTTGGAAATGGTGAATTTCACAGCAATGGTAAGATTGATTTTTTGCAGCTTCTAGATGAAAGCAAATTCGTATGCAAAAGGTGGAATGAAATTTGGTTTTCCGATCAGACAATGTTTGATATTTGGTCCTAAGAACTAGATTATATGCGGGATTGGATGGATTAGATGATAGTTTGGAAGTTTATTGAAGAGATAATTTCGTTGGGCTGAGGTAAAGATATGGTTCATTTGTCTCAATATAGAAGCTTTCTGAAGGGGACATTAAAAATGCTCCCAGACAAAGTCTAATTCCTTTATTGTGTATCGGGTCAAGCATGAAGGTAAGCTTTGCGAGCCGATCCGTACACAGTGGAGTTATAGTCAAGCTTAGAACGTACAAACTTCCTGTATAACCTGAGCTGGACCTTCATTTCTGCTCATCGTCTGCGTTTGCTATGACTCGTATTAAATCCAGGATTTCTTGCTATTTTTTCTGGAGGTATCTTATATGCAGAAGGAAAGTTAGCTTATAGTAAATAATACGTATTTAACTTTGGTCTCCTCCACAAAATAAGAGAACCGTCAAGACAAAGCTTTTAATTATCATGAATTTAATGCAATTGGAAAAAGTACAACTAATCATATTTAAACTCAGTTTAAACATATATGTCATTGATGTTCAATAATATGCATACTTTTGTATCTATAGCAGATCAAAGATTAGTCGATGCATAATGAGCAGTGGTTACTAATATTACCACGTTCGATTAAGTTTTTAATTTAATGTCGAGAAGGTGACTAATAACACACTGACTGAGGTACAGCCATATCCTGTGGATAGCTTCTTTAGCGTCTAAATCCATGTGAAATCCACATCGAAAGTGTGATAGTTTGCTGGATTTAGGATACCAGAGGAGTCTGTCACTGATCGTTCGTTCCATGCTGTTGCAAATACAGCTTGTTAGTGCTATAGGACGGTAGTTGAAAGGGTCGGTAAAATCGTTGTCAGGTTTGGGTACTGATATCACTCTTGCTTCTCGCCATGACGGTGGGAAATCGCCAGGTTCCCAATTTTATCGAAAATGTGAAAGAGTCTGTTGAGAGCTGTATCAGAAAAGTGTTTCAGAAGTTGACAGTAGATATCATCTGGTCCTACCGAAGTGAGCTGGATTAAATGAGTATTGTTGTTCTCTGAGAGTGAAAGGTTTATTGTTATTTCCTGCGGTAGTATATTTAAAATGTAAAGGAACCTTATCTTTCATGTTTTTGACACGGCAGAAGTTTTCAGTACATTTATCTGGTGAAGAATTTCTCGAGGATGTTTCGGCCAAAGTGTTTGAAATTTCTGATATGGTTGTGTCCAATTTATTCAATTTTTTAGATGGTAGAGCTATTTTTCTTTTTGTTTCTTTTGTTTGTTTAGATGATTTTCCGTACGATATTACACATTTTTTAATGGGGGAGTGAGAGTTTAACCAAGAGACACAGGATCTCGATGTTTGTATCTTGCTTTCTCTACTGGTACGACGAGCGTTAGTTCGATATATACGGTATTTATTTAGATTTTCAGTTGTTGGATTTGCATTGAAATCTTCAAGGAGCGTTCTCCGTTTCCTGATGGCGTCCTTGTAAGCATCATCATACAGTTAGAAATTGCCAAAGTAGTTGGTATTAAATCCTCAGTAACATCCTGGAGTATGTTAGTAAATAAGTGTATTAGATCCGCTACGTTTGCGAAACAATAACCTGCCAATCTGATTCGCAGAAGGACTAAAACGTTTCCGAATATGCCTCATTCAATTTCCATGTCAAGCATTTCCCTTGAGGTTTGCGTGGATTGATTCTTAAGTATATTGGAAAGTGGTCGCTACCACATATATCACCAGCAACTTCCCAAGAAATGTCAACTACAAGAGACGGATTGCAGATTGTCAGATCTATAAGGACAAGTAGAGCCATTTTGCAAGATGTAGGTATGTACAGGATTCATCATTAAAATGGCAAAGATTGTGTTTTGAAACTGTCTTCTACTTAATTTCTTCCCTGGTTGATACCTTTTCGGCCCCACAGTGTATAGTGGCCGTAAACGTCGTCAAGTGGAACTAGAGGTGATGGTAGCTATTCGATAAGATGGTCGAGGTCCGATTGCTTAATAGGAGTACTTTGGGGAAGATATATTAAGCAAAGTATAAGAGTTTTGTGAATAAGACACTCCTGACCACGCCTAGAGCAGATTGGTTTCCTCTTGCAGCCGTGTTAATGGTGACCATATTTGTGGCAGCTAAAACACCGTACGTAATAAGATGAAATTGCCGACTGTGATGTTGAAGAATACGGTTTTGATCGATGCAGTTAAAGCGGCTCAGTCGAACGTGATAAGATCAGTGTTTGTTGGAATAAACTTGCCTTAATGACGAATGTTGACAAGTTTCTCTTGGGAGACATTCTGAGATCTGAGATTTTCATGAATCTCAGACTCGCTGCAACCATCTGAATCATTAGACTGCAAGACACCTCTTCACAAGTTCAGAGATTTGTGTGGAGATACCTTCATGGGGTATCTCCATTAATTGTTTTCAGCGAAGCAGATGATCAGTGTGAACATTGCAGCTGCATTCTACAAGTGTTTTGTCCGAGATAAGATTTTAACACTCGTTGGTTCTCCTGCCAGACTCTGCAGTGCTTTTGTAATCACAAAAGGCGAGAGCTTTGGTAGCTTTTGATTTGCATTAGTTGTCTCAATAATCAGAGACTGAGGCCTATTTCCTTGACTCACAACGGTTTCCTCTTCCAAGTCACTGGCTGAATTGTTCATGTCCACTTTGAGACCAGGTGTTCCACTATTGATTGTTTTTTTTTTTTTTTTTTTTTTTTTTTTTTTATTTTCCCATAATGGGATACAGTTACTTCGTCATTAGTGCTCCCTACCGCCTAGGAGCCCAATAAAGGGACAGAGATTATTGCTGACTTACTGCTTTGTCATGTTAGTGCTAACGCACGGTGATGCACTCTAGTAAAGCAGAATTCTTGCTCCATTGATCTTTGACACAGCCCTCAGAGACCATTTAGGGTTTCCAAATACAACAGTATATGTTTCCTTAGACACAGCGCTTGCCTTTAGATGTTTGGAAATATGAGGAAACTGAATCCGGAATCAGTGGCCATTGATACAGCCCCTGAAACTTGGCGTGGCTAGCCAATTGATCAGACCGTGCCCTTCTGACCACCCGTCTAGACTGAACTTGGGGCCGAAATAGTGTGTTGCCGTGGCAACAACTCAGTTTCTCTTCTGCTGAACTACTAGGATCCTCTCCTCCACAAGGACTCAACCCACAGTTGCCATTGGTCACCTGTTACGACATGCACGAGGACACATCCTGTTTTACGTCCCTGAGCTCGCAGGGGTTCAGTGGCACCTAAGAAAGCCGGCAGACTGCGCCCCAAAACTGGACTAAGTTTAGCCGGCCGAGATTCATATTGCCATTATCTATTTGAAAACCGAGCTTGGACACAACGAATAAGTCGGCTAGATATCAATCCAAGATGAAATATATCTGCTAGCCGTTTGATAATTGTTTATTTTATACTTAAATCAATAACACGATGCAATAAAATGTCCAATAAAGCCGAATATGAGCTGCATTTCTTAAGTAAACCATTTTATTTACTGATTTAAGTAAACTTATTGTTATAGTTCATAACAAATAAAAATGACTACCTGACCGCCGAAACAACCTAGATCGTCCAGTTTGGTCTGTTTTGGGGGACCAAAGTGTTGTTGACTAAACATAGTACAAACTGCACTAAGTGATGCCGAGGTTTTGAAATCGAGGCTCATTTTCTCTTATTAGTCCCATATTGTAAAATTTGCACTGTGTTCATATCAGTTCTTTTCGTCACTGGGCCCTTTGAACCATATTAGGTAGAACAAGTTTGGGGTTGGCACACTAATGATGAAAATCGTCTGACAATGAAACGTGAAAAGCCAGACCATGCGCTTTACACATTGCTTTTCCAGCCATCGGGCTAATAATTGGTGGGCTACTTAGAGTTGCATGTGCTACGGGGAACATTTTGTCGGTGACATCGAGATAAGCGTATGTGAATAGCAGCATACTGGAAGTCACCCTAGCTCATTTACATGCTTACGTTTGGGCAGACAGGTGTATAGATCCATCAATTCATTTTCCTTTTTCTTGTTTCTGAAATAGATGTTTGCAAAATGTGTTGCCCTACATTATGTCATGCTATTATCTCAATTTACCACTCTGTGCAAGGGAATGGAATTTAAACATTTTAAAATTATCTGTGAGTTCATCATACATAAAATATACACGTCGAAGCATTATACGAATAAAAAGTCTTCATCTGACAAACTGTAAAAGAAAAGTCAATAGTCTTTTTTTTTAAATAAGAGAACAACAGAGACACTTCCAAATGTTAAAAGTGTACAAGGTTTGATTGTCCGGTAAGAATTGGAAATTTACTTGCTTGTGCAAATAATAATAATAATAATACCCGCAATCAAAATCTTGTTGTCAGCACCACATATACAAAGATGAAGGTCTACTAATTAGATATAATTAACCTTATGGATTGTGGTAACGAATTGGTAGAACACATGATATTGATCACTGCTAAGGTATTTTTTGTCATGATATAACCCTAAGCAGCCATAATTCCGGCCAAAATGTAGAAATCACTATTGGCTGGTATATACAACGACATACCAATTATTTGTTCACATGTTGATGACGTTATGTAAGTTTCGCCTGAATTAGAGAATTCTAAAGAGGAAATCTGATGCAAAAAGAAGTCATACCTAGCTATAATTTTCTGTATTTCTTGGGATAGCTATGCTGGCTGTATTTCGTGGAAAGCTATGCTAGCTGTGTTTCGTGGGGTAGCTATGCTGGCTGATTTTGTCATGACAAAATCGACATAGCCTAAAATAACGCGACAAAGAGAGGTTGCTTGAAAGAGAGAATGCGACAGAAATGGCGCGCCAAAACGACAAAATTTGAGCGGAAAGGCGGAAAATACATGTTTTACTCTTTGCATTTATTGACTGGTTATCACTGCATATTTTTTACTGAATAAGTGGACGCACTTTTGTTTTATAAATTTATGGCTACAGATTCACTTTATTATCGATGTTTTTAATCATTTCTGCAATTTGCTGGGTATGAGGGATACCACTCTCAAATGATGGGTTAGATGTTACGAAACTTGTTTGTGGAGTTTCATTCCATGTATTTTGCCATAGAGTTAGAACATGCTGATTGGTATAACATTATACGTTAGTATATAAAATCTTCCATTCGGAAACGGGTGACTACAGGGCAGCATAACTGATTTATCTGGCTTTTCATTACACATACTACCAATATGCTAGGCAATCAACGGTACAAAACACTTTTCACAGACAAAAAACGGTAAATAAAGACGGTAGATGCTTCATTTATGGTATAGTGCTGTAGAATCTGCGTTGCAGATACCAAGTGATCATGTAGATCGACCATCAAAATACAGTTTAGATAGACAGCCACTGATTTGATTGATGCCAGGTAAATATTGAGGACATTTGTAAATTTCCAAATTAATTTGATATATCCGTAAATATGTATGAAATATTGGAAGAGAAAGACTGGATGTTCAGTAGTGGAAGCTGTGGAAAACTACAGCAAACCTATCAGAAAAACTGCAATTGAAAGACAAAGACATGTTGACATGATGATCATATTTTAAAGTGTTTCTCATGACTACAAATATGGCGGGTACCATTCCATTGAAATTAAAACATTTTCAAAATTGATGTCATCACAGATAAACAGACATCACGGACAGAAACATGTCTAAAAAGTGCTTTAATTTTGTTATATGCACCAGAAAAATATCAGGACACGGAAGACTGCTACAACGTGGACAACTAGAATTATATAATGCCTGAATAAGGTTCAGTGATAAAATATAAAAGTTCCATATGATATTTATTGTGATTTTGAAAGTGTTAATGTACCTTTGAAATGCAAAATTGACACACAACGGCAGAGCTGTGCCGAATGCACTGTGCACACAGACGCCTCCGACGCCTTGACTAATTCTGGTACATTTTGTTTATTAAATGCCAATAGGAAATCCCACAACCAGATTTTGCCATCCTGACTTCATAGCTTAGTTGATTCTGCTAAAACCTTATGTCACACAGTAATATGAATCTATTCATGGAGTGATCATCGTCACATTTTAAAGTTTGAAAGTGTAGGTATCATAAAAGTGTAATGTCTTGTATGTGAAAAATTGAGCTGCAGTATAGTAAATGCGTATCTCGTTAAATACATTTGCTATGTTAGCTTGGTTAAGGTGAGTGAACCAATGTATTTTGTTAAATTGAATCGCAGGACAAGGGCAAGGTGCTGTACTCGTCTTTTTTCTTAATCTTTAGACCATCTTGTCAGAGATGCATGGAACATCTGACAGCGCGCGCGCCGATATATCTTCCTCATACCTCTCATTTATACATTGTGTTATATCTCTGGTGTACTGTATTTCGTTTCTCCATTTTCTGTATCATTTTCCCACTATGAATGGCATACTGGATTTTACTTTATCCATGTGATGTATAAACTCCTTCCATATCAACTGATTCTGATCAATTATTGATAATTCTTTGTGATTTAAGCTTTTGTAGACGTGCTCAACTTGTACATGGTAAAACTGTTGACCAGGAAAAATGCATGATTTATAATGTAATTTTTTGAAGCGCACGTACCGCTGGCACAATTTCTATACCGTCTTTGTATACGATTTTGGTAAAGTTTAAATGTTTCCACAGTTGCATCGACCTTTATGTGATTGTCCTTATCTTATATTTTATTCACAATCTCTTATAATATTCTTTTACATTGCATTTATGTTTTAGCTTTTAACATGATGTAGTTTAAACTCACTTCAAATTGGTGAATGGTATCTCTTTTAACTTCTTCCTTGATGGGAAGCTGTCACTTTCCTTGATTCTTCTATGTATGTATTGTGCTTCCTCCATCGTCGATGGTGGTGTCTTCTTATTCGGAGATGGGTGTTTTTTTGACATATGATTTGTTTTAATTGCGATGTATTTTTATATGGTTCCCAAGTGTTCATCATGTATCATGCCTACAAAATATTTTACCATTCATCCGTTTTGCTTTTAAAATATGTTCAACTTTATTCCTTGTCTGTCATACAGATATAACACTCTTTCGTAAAACGTGACCTCTATATTCTTTCCATTCAAATCTTTTTGTTTATAAACATCTGAATCATTTACAATTTCTTAACTAATTGTAAAGTTTTCCTCTGTAAATTTAGGAAGATTGATCGGAGCTTTTTATTTGCTTTCTTTCTTTATTGCTTCATTTGGAGTCATGTCAACCCATTTTCTGATTTGATTTTGAATGAGTACTTCCATATTCTAGTCTTTAAGATTCTTTTAAAAGATTTCAACACAGATGCCTTTTTATCGAAATAAGTTGAAAAGTAGTAAATGTTTTCCTTTTGCAACAAATTCTTGACTGTTTCGTTGAAAAGCTCTTTTCCTTCATCAAACTGTATATTTTCAGGTTTTTGCTCTTTCAAGATTTTTCTTAGAGCATTGTGTATGTCATCTTCATTTTTGTTTTTACTTATCAAGTCCAAGATTATTTTAAGAAGACATCAATCACTGTCAAAATATATTTATATTTATCGTTGTATTTATCATATATTTCATGACAACCATTTCTGCTTTCCACTGGTCATCCACGTGACTAACACAGACTTTTCTCTATGGAAACATTTTCCTCTCTTGCTTGTGTAAAATGTATGTAGGTTGTTCAGTTAACCATTCTTTCAGTGGAATATATGCTATTTTCGTTTTGTTCCATCTAATTTGTTCCAACAATTGATTTATATTTATGCAAGCAAAGGTACTTTAAGGATCGTAGTAAAGATATCTTAAATATTCTTCATGGCAGTCATTTGAAACGGTATAAAAACATCCGGAGAATACTTTATACTTAATAAAATTTCTTTAGGTATTATCAACAGCCGCCATAACATCTATCTACCACAGGTACATTTATTTTCCGCATTCTGCAACGTTTCTTTAATCCTTTCAAACGCATGAATGATTTCGGGTGTATGTCAAATCTTATCATTCCTATGGTTGAATCTAACAGAACTACTTCATATTCCGAGTCACCATGTGCTGTTCTAAATCGAACTTTAATTTCCACAAAATATATTTTTGTTTTGTTGCATCATTGTAAATCGACATTGTAAGATTACGAGATCTCCAAGTTATAACGTAAAGTTAGCAGAATACAAATTTGTGCATTTACCCACAGCAAATACGTAATTCTTTTCCTCTTTCGTGCTGCACTGTTTTAACCACCTTGTGATCAGATTTGATGCTGCTTATTTGAATGATGTCACCACGGAAAGTAATATGTAAATATGCAGGCTATTTTTTATTGAAGTTTGAAATCAAGGAAACAAACATTTTCATTTTCTTGAATGGTATATTGTAACACAAGTACCTTTAACCACACTTGTATCATGTTAATACTTGCAAACATTTTGGAATATTTTTCTAGATACCTACAATGTTGCTATCATGTTAAACTTGTGAAATAGTTCTATCACCTCTCTGAAAATTGTTGGATTAAATACAATATAGCTTTGTGCCATTATTTATGATGTGTAAAAAGTTTCTTTTATATTTAGATATGTAAACAAATTTGATATATTTAAATTTTGGCATAAATGTTACTAAAAGCCCAGCTTGGCGACCGGTTGCTAGCCTTGCTGAATAGTTTATTTCGCCAATCATCACGGAACAAAATCGGAAACTGATAACACCAGTTTTGCACCCAGTCACTTGGGTGAACTACTTCAGAGGAGGGCTTAGTTGAGATTTTTCAATTCCCTTTGACTAATGAGGTCATGTGCACAACGGAAGTTAGGCCGAATCCCTTAAGTGCTTGCAACTCACCAGATCATTAGGTATTTCCATAACTATTTACACATACAACCGCGATTTATATATAAATGATCACCTGTGATGCAGATAATGATGACGATGTCGTTAAATTTACACATAATTTTCTACATAGTCTGTCTGGTCAAGTAAGTATTTTTTATATTGCCTGTTGATCATGTAGTGAATCATTAAATTACCATTTATGAAAGACAAAATGGGGTGAACTTCCTATTATGTTTGCAGTGTACGGTGTTATTTCAGTGGTAAACAAAGAATTCTCGTTCTTCTTTCCGCTGACGGACTCGAGCTGACATGATGGCTGATGCGTTATCATCTTTGACTGACAGGCGCTGATATGAGAATTGTTTTCCCTACAACCAGCCATATTTGCTTATCTAGAATTTCATGGTATTCGTCGCTGTTTTAATTCCAATAGATAGTTTTAATGGGACCAATATCATAGGAACAAGCCAACTGCAGAAGCTACATCAGATCTTTCTTCTGAAATTTACTGACCGATGGTAACTCCAAAACCTCTGGTACCCAATTCTCATTAACTGTTCTCTACAAGTAGATTTTATTTTAAAAAATAATGCCATTGCCACAAACAACCCAAGATTCCATTTTGATCTCTACACCACCTGATGCGATTTTTTTCTGGGTTGCTTTACGTAAAATGTTTTTTTTTTTTTTTCTTCTTCTTCGTTTCTTTGTTTACTTTCATAGCGAGGTTTGGCGGTACCTCAGTTGTTAGCGCGCTGGACCAGCCACCAGAAAGGTGCTAGCTAGAATTATACAATCTGATCAGCCCAGGTTGGCTACGAGGTGTGTCCATGGGAAGGCACTTTACTCCCTTATATATATAACACTCAGACGTCACTCTTGTAAACAAACCCTACACGTGGTTTGCATTATGGTATTAAATAGAGGGTACCTGTGCCATCGTGAATGCGTCGTGTCGCTGAATTATATTGTTAACATATTTTGTGTGTGGGATTTATAACTGAATTATAGACCCTAAAGTCAGAAATCATGTTTCAGATACTGTTTATCATACGTAAAAGCAATTTGTCATCTAGAATAATATCATTGGTATGCCGAAGACACTTTTTGGTGTAGGATGGCACCTTAAAATGCACCTTAAAATGCACCTTAAAATGTTTAGCCCATGTAATACGGACTTAATTTAAACGACGAAAACTGTTAATAATCCTTGCAAAAATCAGACTAGGCGGGGTCAAAGCGAATGGTTGTTGAAAAATAACAATGGTGAACCAATTGGAATAAAAACTTACTAACAGCTCATAAACACCAATAAATACAGACAGGCTAACTATTGTGGACAAATATGGCTCTCACATACCCACAATCGTTTACATCGGTCACGTCATGGTGCAGTAGGCCTATTGCCTCGGCACTATATAACCTTCCCGAGTTGCTGTACCATGAAACACTAAACCAAACCTTACACATCGTCTTTTGAATCTGCTCAAAACATAATCGCCATAGGGAGAATACCAGCCAAATATTTCGTCAAGACCCGATTTTCTCAAACTCCAGTTCATCGCACTTATATAGAGGGCCCCAAGATGGATAAGTTCACCTGGAACTAAATAAGTCAACGTCTTAAACAAGACGATTATTGCCAGTTGTTATTTTCTTTGATGATTTTAGTGGCGCATAAAGATATCTTTTGTCAGTAAATCGGTCAACAGTTGTACAGACTTGAGTTGCAAACTGACATGTTAGTACGCCATGGACGTATGTATGTATGTATGTATGTATGTATGTATGTATGTATGTATGTATGTATGTATGTATGTATGTATGTATGTATGTATGTATGTATGTATGTATGTATGTATGTATGTATGTATGTATGTATGTATGTATGTATGTATGTATGTATGCATGCATGCATGCATGCATGCATGCATGCATGTATGTATGTATGTATGTATGTATGTATGTATGTATGTATGTATGTATGTATGTATGTATGTATGTATGTATGTATGTATGTGTGTGTGTGTGTGTGTGTGTATGCATGCATGCATGCATGCATGCATGCATGTATGTATGTATGTATGTATGTATGTATGTATGTATGTATGTATGTATGTATGTATGTATGTATGTATGTATGTATGTAGTATGGATGGATATATGTAATTTTTCATTAGTTATTAATTAGGGAAACTTACCCTGTAAATAAATTAATCAATTAATTATTAACACGATAAGCCTTCCTTGTAATATCAGACCAGTCTCACTGCGTCTTTGCTTAAAAGTTCACTTTTTTTTAAAAAATGTCCATGTTATCGTTATAAATCTAACATAAGTAACTTTATTATTAGTATTCAATGTCTTTTGATGTGAGAGATCTACGCCGGTTAAAAGTCTGTACAAATGAATGTTACCGATAGGCGGCGCTCATTCATGGCGGCGCGAGGGTTTGAGGCGCCCGGGGGTAATGTTCTTTAATGGCGCCCATACCGAGGCGCCCGGGTACATTGTTCTTCAGTGGCGTTCCTATTTTGCCACAGGGAATAGTTTCTATGTCAGTTACCTACCTCCACCCCACCCCCACCCCACCCCATAAACGCCCCGGTTACAGCTAAAATGAAAAAAAAGCTTAAGACGTCCCCCCTCGCCAGACGCCCAGGGACAATTGTCCCTTCCCGACCCCCCGTCGCGCCGCCACTGCGCTTATTTATTTTTTTTTCTGTCCGAAAAATACACCATCTATATAGTAATGTCCATCAGCACTATTTGGCGATAAGTCATAAGCGTAAATATTTGTATAATGTACTTGAGAGGTGGTAGAACGTATTGGTGGGAAAGTGGTAGAACGTATTGGTGGGAAAGTGGTATAACTTATTGGTGGGAAAGTGGTCATTGCGTGCCCTTGATATGTACTAAGTGAGTTAGTATCACAAGCATTGGTGGGAAAGTGGTCATTGCGTGCCCTTGATATGTACTCAGTGAGTTAGTTTCACAAGCATTGGTGGGAAAGTGGGCATTGCGTGCCCTTGATATTTTCTAAGTGAGTTAGTGTTACAAGCATTGGTGGGAAAGCGGGCATTGCGTGCCCTTGATATGTACTCAGTGAGATAGTGTCACAAGCATTGGTGGGAAAGTGGGCATTGCGTGCCCTTGATATATACTCAGTGAGTTAGTGTCACAAGCATTGGTGGGAAAGTGGGCATTGCGTGCCCCTGATATGTACTCAGCGAGTTAGTGTCATAAACAGCGACTTTAACACACTTTTGGCAAGCCTTGTTTTGAGCGTTACAAATTGTTGGTATAGACCTTTACCAGATATTCGTATTACGTGAGCGGCAAGAACCTAGTTTGCCCAAATTGTATTGTACCCCTCAGTCACACACATGTCCAATACATCGTTTGAAAGTTTCTTCATGAAAAAACAAAACTGTTCTGTTGTGGTCAGACTGCCATGGAAAGGGACGTCGCATGTTTTAGTTATCAATAGTTTTCTTCTGCTGGTAATATCAAAGAAAGTTTGTTTTAGCTTATTTTTTTAAAATAAGTAACCTTCATTGATTTCAAATAACCAAATCTGAATTCACATTTTGGATACCTTTAAAAAAAAATGCCCTTGTTTTGTGAGTTTTTCTCGCCTGCAATGATTAAGAACGTGAATTTTAAGGATTATTGCGCATGTTAAGTTTTTTTCTCTGATGTGTTTTTCATACATTGATAGTAAATACCCATGACCTTAGTGGTTGGAGCATGTTGCTGCGACAACGAAATGATTGATGAAAAATGTTGATATTATTTTTTGGCTAGCGAGGCAAACAAATACATTGACTTCGGGAGTAAAAGCATTCGTTTTCTTGCCTGCTAAAGTAGAATTAATGAATAAGTTTATATACCTGTTATTAGCTACTTATATATATATATTATTATCAAACCTTCGATGATAATATCCTACTGCTTTTTCAATACTTAAATCAAAGTAGTATAATTATAATGAAAGTTAGTTTCCCTTCTTTTACTACATATAATAGCGCCGTCATGCCCATTTGATGTGCACTGGTATGTATTAAATAGGGTAAGGTGTATTTGATTATATGCGAGTATTTCTACATATTTGAACAACAGGACATAATTGTTGCAGAAATATATATAAAAAAAAGATGTATGGGGGGAAATCATTTTCCGAATCGAGATGTACAGTGAAGTCACGAAATAGAAATAATTCGCACATCTTTTTGCATAATTGAAATTGATAAGAAATTTCAATTCTACTTTGGCTGGCGAGACAAACAAAGAATTTGACTTATGGAATCAAGATATTTCTTTCTTTGACTTTCCAAAGTAGAATTAAGTTTTTATAAGTGTAATTAGATCTTTATATGATATTATTGCTATTTATGATTAAAAACAAAGTTTCCTGGAAAAAAAATATATTCCGAATCGACATGAAGAAAAACACCGAAAAAGAAAATTTCGTGTTTAATAGTCAAAATCGTGCTCTAAAATTTAAGCATAAAATTTTCATGAAACAAGTTAAATTCTGAAGTAATTCGAATAAAATCACTATTAATTTCTAAATAAATATTGTTTCAATTAAGAAATGAAGCCATGCTGTATAATTCACACACTTTCTATTTGTTGTCATTTAAAATTTATATCTGTGTTTGAAACGTTCATTTTAACATAAAACCTGATCACTTCTGAGTCCCACAGTAATATAGCAAATAATAAATGGTTTGTGAGACCCTAAACTATTTCCTATGTTGGTGTCCTACACAGCCATTATTACCACTACCTCTACCAACTTTTCTTGCCCGCAAGAATCTAGGGAGAAGTGCGTCTTATCATAAAACGATAGTGCAGTGTCTTTTCTTTAAGGTGTCAAAGTATGTAAAAATCTATAGAAACTATGCAACAGAAATTTAGCACATATATTCCCTACATCTTAGACTATTTACCATGGCGCAAAAAACGCGAAAAGTTTCTGCGTGATTCTCTATGCTTAAAGCTCAGACATGTGTAATGGACGTACGTATCAATCGCTGTCATACAATCAAGAGATATCCCAAGATCTTGAGGTGTTTTCTGAAGGATATCTGTACATTTTATTCATGTTTTAATGTTTCCGGTAAATAGTTTGGATTTAATTTTGCTAAGATTTTATCGTGCTCTTGGCAACAAATGCGGCAACATTAAAATATGTTGTTCATACACCATATGTGTCCTAACACAAGACTGGTCTAACAACAAGAACAACAAATACTACTATTACTACTAATAATAATCAGAAGAAGAATAAGAAGGTATGAATGTATGTTAAGGGTTCAACGGGACGTTAGTTTGGTTTGTTTGGTTTGGTTCGGTGTTTTAAGGCACAACAACACAAGTTGGTTATTTAGTGCCTAGAAAATCGAAATAAAGTGTTTTGCTCAAGTACACGCCATATTCTTTTAAAAGGTTCAAGAATGTTTCTGGTGATACATCATGAGAAAGCTTCTCAACTTCACATAAAAAAGCTTCTGTCTCACACTGGATGGAAGTCTATACACTCGAAAATAATGTATCCCACTATCAGTGGACTCTGGGAAGGTATAAAGAAGAAGAAATTATTTATTATTGTCATTGTTCACATACATTTCCAATAAGGGTTTCAGGCTACAATTCTTCCTTTTTGAAAAGTACCCAGCTTGTTTGCATTAATATAACTCTGCTCTAAATTATCTGTGTATTTATGACGCTTGTAAACAGTTTTCCCACGAAACAAGTGACAGGGATTCGACGATATTCGTGGGGTCCTCTTTGGATCTTTTTTATGGATGTGGGTAATACTTTCCAGGCCTGCTTGTTGACAATGTTTCGTAAGTGTTCTTTAGGCCAATTTGGATTCTATCCTGAATATAACAAAACATTTCACTGCAGAGATTACAGTAGATATGATAAGGATCCAGTCGCGATAGGCATCGTAGGATACTTTGGTGATTAGGATGACTTTTTCGACTTTGGCGAATCTAGTGAAGCAAAATTATCATCGTTTCTAAAGAAAGATCTGCATAAAGAACACGAGTACGTTATCACAAGCGTTCAAGACCAGCCTGATTGCATTTCTGAAGCGATTGATGATATCACTAAGAAGTGTCCAGACAAGAAGCTGGTAGTCGTGTATCATGGACAATTTTTTAGATTACCGACAACTATATTGCCCGCGAACCTGGCTACGACAAAACAATCAATCATATCAAAACTGCAACAAATTGTACTCGAATTAGAGACAAATAAAAATAAGTAACATATAATATTTGAATACGACTCAAGACGAATAATGGCTGCATATCAGCGCGCATACGACGCCAAGGGAAAATTTCTACTAGGTTGGAACACAGAAGACATCAGCTGGATGACACAATAAATTAAAATATTAAATGGTGCCTACAAATTTGTCAAAGACGTTCTCAAAATTATTTATCAGACTTCAAAGGAGCATTTGGATTACTTTGACTTTAGCCCAGAGATTGCCATGGAACTTGACAGATCCAGACGCACACTAGGAGAAGAATACAATAAACTTGGCTGGAAAAACTCTTTGTACGACTTCGTTAAGACCAGGATAGATAGCGCCAAATTTTAACGCATCAGCATGTGCATATACTTTTCACCGTAGTCGACACTAATTTTCAATATCACCATTATTTTCTGCTTCAGTACCAACGCTTTTACTTCGAAAGCTGTGATACTGATATTAAATCTCGTATTTGACTACGGACATGGGACTTAAATTGACAACAGTATTATCTATAATACGAAACTCCTTGACCAAATCAGCCATGTTAAAAGCGGCGCCACGCAAACAAGCTTTGACTTGATTTAATATTTTTGTATAAGTGATATAAGAGTATTTTCACATAGCAATTTTATTTTGAATTTATGTTCTAACTTTCTGCAGCAAGCCTGAGCTGCAATCCCGACGCCATATATAATCAGAAGAAATGGATTTACGAAAGCACCAGTACTTATAATATTAGTCGAATTTTCGCTAGCGGAATAGCAGACAGGAAATACAACACACGCTTGTAAAGCCTCTATGACTTCTTAAAACAGTAAGCCCATTTGTGAGAGCTGCAATAATATGCAATAAGTTCATCACGCGTTTCCTTGTCAAGATGATTGCTAATGTGATTGAAGTCCATGGCATTTTTCATCTTATATAATGACGCTAGCCAATTATTTCTTCGCCCTCTGGTTGTATCTCTTCTTTGGGAACAAAAGGTTAATCATGTGGAAATTCCGAATCAATCTTGTATACTATTGTTTTGTAAAGCAAAACACATTGTCCTCTTGAACTTGTCTGGGATAATTATCAACATACACTTCTGCATAAGGTTCAAGTGTTTTATCTGCTCTTTTGTAAGCTCAGGCTCATTATCAAAGTAGCGACTAGGTATTTTTGAAAATTAAAGAGCGCTGATACTAAGTCCTGCTCTAGTAATTTTCCTAATATAGTACAGTTCCTTAAAAGGAACAGGCAGTCTGCTCCGTCTTTGTAAATATTTAACAATTTTGTATAGCGCCTCTGCTATTTTTTTTTTTTCATCATCAAACTGTGGCTTCGGATTTTCTGCTTCAGGTTGTTTTGCAGGAAATTCCAGATCTAGTTTGCTGATGATATTTCAATAAAGATCGGGCACTTTTTCTTACAATGCATTGTAGAACCGTCTTGTTTGCTGCGTTTCATGTGGTTTGAATAGTGTTTTACTAAATTCTGGTGGCTCTGGAGCGCCAAAAAAGTTTGCGCGCGGTATTTCTGTCTTTGATGATGTTAGCTCCTGACGCATGTCTATTCTGCCGTCAAATTTAGTTCTATGAAAATCAGTTGCTGCTTGAAGCTCATTAGCATCATAAATATACTTGTAATGATACTTAACAATAATATAATAAGCCTCAATTGTTTTTTTTCTTTTTGCAAAACGTGCAACCACTCGAAATCTAACTTGTCTTTGATCAACTTGAAAAGACTTTTTGCATTTTTTTCAGGATGATCTTTATGCGGCTTCATGTCAAATGTGCGCGTATAAATGAGTTATGATATTTCCTCACTTGGATCGTTTGCGCCAACAAAGTGTCCACTAGGAATATTTTTGATCTTGTCATCAAATGCAGCAAGAACCAACTGGTCTTCTACTGATAATTTTTCCAACATGTTCAAGGGATGCAGCAAGAACTTTGGAGACATACTAGCCATAATCCTTGTATTTTGTGATGTGATAGTTAGCTTCAGAAGTCTTTTTCGCCATCTCTAGAATTTCATCTTGCTGCGGCTTTTGTGCATCAGGCTGTGGCTGCGGTTTTTCTGCTTCAGGTTGTGGCTGCGGCTGTGCTGCTTTAGGCTCAAGCTGCGGCTTTTCTGCTTCAGGTTGTGGCTGCGGCGTTTCTACTTCAGGCTCAGGCTGCGGGTCATTAGAAAGATCTTTTTCACCGTCTTTTTTATCAGACAGTGCCATCATTTCTAACATCGTTTCTGCGTCGTCATGATCAGAACCAAGTTCTTTGTAAAAATACAGCTTGTCTATTTTTTTTCCAGACGTTTTTCAAGATTTTAAATTTTTTTTGTTGTTTCCAGATTTGATTGAATATGCATGCGTAGTCAGTATCGTGATCTTTTGTTTCTTTTTTGTTCAATTTTCTGCGTTTTAATATTTTGGCTAGATACACTGGTTGTAAGTTATCAACAGTCAACTCGTTAAGTATGTTTTTAAAGAACACTGCTTTGTTTCTAGCAGCGCTGGCCGATTCCTTGTCATCGCAGAACGTTTTTAGCTTGTCATATTTATCCAGCTCATCTTTGTTTCAATAGTTATTTTACGCACGTCGAGCAGGTTATGAAAGTAATAGACTGTTTCATTTTTTTTAAGCATATTTACTTTATTTCTTTGCATTATTTTTTTTTTTTTTTTTTTGGGGGGGGGAGGGGATATTATTACACCAACCGTGATTTTATTGCTTTGAATATGTATCATATATGTTGGATATACTATTTTAATATGAGAGAGAGAGAGAGAGAGAGAGAGAGAGAGAGAGAGAGAGAGAGAGAGAGAGAGAGAGAGAGAGAGAGAGAGAGAGAGAGAGAAGTATCTTTTTGGGAAACTAATATATCTAAGGAGCATTAAAATATTCATCTGTAAAGACATTTCACTTAAATCTTTCGCAATAAATGTTCTTGCCAGTGAAGGACAGGCAAGACATAGGAATCACAGTGATGGATTGATGGATGGATTGTTGGTAGCATTGAATACTGTGTTAAGGTTTTAATATAGTCGTTTTCAGTGTTATACACATTTTCCTGGCAAAATATATAATTTATCTATTAACTTCCTTTTCTCTGTATTTGTACTTAATGCTATGTGTATGCATACACGAGAGAGAAAGAAATGATTGGGGGGAGTTTGTGTGTCTTTTTCATACGATATTACACATGGCAGATGTGTGCACAAAACTATCCAATTTTATTAATACCGAAACCTCTTGTACATACTTCACAATTTTATTAAACGTTTAGCATCAATATATTTTTATTTCCCATATCATTTCCACTGATTATTTGCAAGGAAGAGTAATTCAGTCGATATTAACCAAGGTTGAATTTTAATTTTAAAAATGTCTCAGGGGATATATATATATATATATATATATATATATATATATATATATATATATATATATATATATATATATATATATATATATATTGAGAAATCTGCATGTATAACGTAGGTTTTGAATATGTTATTTAATGTTTCACTGTGGTATTATGTATCACCAATTAGAGAGAGTATTCCTTCAAAATCAATATAAAGTACCCACAGAATGAATGAAATGATCAGTTATACATGCACATTGTCTGTGTCACGAGTATATTTGTCAGATGCGGCTTTGAAGCTGTTAGAGGAACAGCATTGAGCATGTGCCTCTGTGTGTATGTGTATGCGTAATCATGAGAGAGAGAGAGAGAGATGCATAGTACATATAATTTATGATGTAAATATATATTTTTCTTAAGTATACCATATCACGTGGCCGTTTTTTTTCCTTATTTTTTCATTTATTATTATCGTTTTTTTATAAGCAGGGCCAAAGTACAATTTAATATCATTTATTGCCATACATACCACTGATAACAAATGAGTAAATGCGGTGAGATCACACCTGACAATGCAATATTTACAACAATAAAAACAATAGAATAAATGTGAAACTGAACAAGGAAGAAAAATATCAAAACATTAGCTTGTGATGTATTGACAAAATTGATGAATTTTGAAAGCAATTGTTATGATCAAATGTCTAGATTTTGAAGGCGATTGTAGCAGTGATAGGCTGTTTGAATGAACAATGACCACTAATTTAGTTTTTTGCGACTGTGTAAAAAGACAAACATTCTAAGTTGTAGAAAGCGTAATTTAAATATTTAAATTCGGCATTTTCTTGATATGCTTTTTACTAATTTAAGCAAACAATACTAATGTGTTATAACAACAAATATTACGTCTTATTTGGTATTAGATTCATGTACCGATAAATATACCTTTTTGAAATAGTTTTTGAACAACTTTTTATACTGGAGAGACCAGTCCAGGGATTTTTATAAACAAGCTAACGAATATTGGCATTTCTTTTCAAGATGAAGGAAACAGAGCAAAGATGAACATATTTCGTGAAAGTGTGTATGCGTGCATGTGTGTGTATACATCGCCACGAAATTAAGGAAGAATATTGTAAACAGAACATCTTTGATTTCCAGAAACAAGGGTACAAACACCAATATTTTCGGTGAACAAGAGAACCCAGAAGCCTCTAGAAGGCTTCGTTATCAATCATATTAGCCAACAAAATTAAACAATATTTCAAATAGACACAGTTTTTGATTTGATCAGTGGCTGTTTTATTTTTTCATCGGAACTTAGAACAGTTTCATGTTGACATGTAAGTTATATTTATTTGTCATACGTTACTAGCATTTATTTCGGTTATTTTTAGCAAATTAAAACTTTATTGTATGCAACTTAATACGAGAAAAATAATAAAAATACATATAATAATACAAATATATTTTAATAATACAAATACATAATGTCATTTTAAATTTAGTGAACAGTTTATGGATAGACAGTATCAATGAGAAATACATGGAAAAGATGATAAATGTGCCTATCTTTGATATTTTTTAACACATGGTTTCCATGGCAACCAGCATGAGAATACGAAACTTGTGTCAGAAACTGAAACAAACCACCTCATACTTGCACAATATGTCAAATGAAGAAAATTGGAGAGGGCGTAGAAAACAGCCCTATTTCAATATAGTCCTTTGGAAAAGCAAATACAATGTAACAATACCTTATTGACACCTCTGTTCTCGTGTACAGATTTGTGTTTGATGTTTATAGTTTGAGTACTGTCTTAATGAGGCTTCATACACAACGGAACTATGGATACAAGCATAATCCATGATCTGTAAATCAAAGTCATCAACTCACTATCTGAAGCAGACATATACGTGTAAAAGCACATTTAATGCATATATCAGTTTATGATTTGCTTGCACATATTGTTGCAAGTCTTAAGAGTGCGATGATGAAAGACATTTGTAATGAAATGTTTCCTTTTGGGACTGATGATCTTGATGGGACAATGTTTGATTTTTATCTATCTATCTAGTTATATGCACGTAACTTTCATTGTCGGTTTGACGTAATTCGATGTCACCATAACAGGAACTGTCATGAGATGCACAACCATTCTGTCATGTTCTGAACACTAAGTAAACAAATGATGTAATAGGGGCGGATATAATTCATTGAATAATACAAGGGCTGCTTTTCAATAGATTTACATGTGTGAAATCCCACTGGAAGGAGGGCGTTTTCTTTACAATCAGGTAGGATAAAAACGCAATTTTGGTACAAACTCCACAAGGAATTTACACCTATTTTCAATAGCAGTTTCATGCAAATCTTAAGCATGAAGTTTCGTGGATTTATTTGATTTTATTGGACATGTACATCACGATTGTATCTTGAATTTCCCATCTCTGTTGACTCACATATATGAAATATTAACAAAAAATACCAAGGACCGTTATATGCACCATCTTTTCTTCTTCTTGTTTAGCTAGGTTATTGGTATTTGATTTTTGGACCTAAAAGGAGAGATAATATTTTTTGGAAGCCTATAATTTGATAGCGCAGACCTCTCTCTACAAGTTTTCCACCGGGCAATCGAGTGTGTATCGCCAGCTTTGGAGGAAAGATACACTCGAAAATCGCGAACACGCACCAAGCGTGTAAACCGGGACCTCCCTATAAATAATGTTTTTGCATTGTTTTGGGCTAAAATTTAGCTAGATTTGACGTCCTCGGTTGTGATGTTTCCTCAGTACGTTGTGTGTAATCTCATGAATGTCCTCGATTTACACCAAACACACACACACATTCTTTAAAGCCTACGAAACGAAGACATACGAATTTTACCATCAAAATGAGGACATCCATATTTCAACAAATTTATTGGCAGGAAGATCGGTTTTACTATGCTTTGGATATATACATGTCTTTTGCAATCGATTTGTAGTCTATATCCAAAAGTAAATGTGTTTGAATTTTTGCCATCAAAATGGAGACACACAAATATACACAAGGTGTCGGGAATTATATAATCAAGTCGAGGACATTCCATAATTATGTATAATGATTCAAACTAACTAGGAGATTGATCAAAATACTGCAGTAATCGCAACTCCTGTCAATAGTTGCCTTCCATATCAAAAAACTGAATTGAAATTTATGTTGAAATTTTGTATTACCTTTAATTTATACATAGGTAAAATTGTATGTACCTATTTTGAAGAAACTTATTTGTCAGAAGTGTGCAAAAATACATAAAACATGTTTCTATTAAAACAAAATAATCAAAGAACTGCATCCCGGATGTTCAGTTAAAATAATGTTACTGACACGTATACATTTTTGAACTTTAAATGTCAACAAAATAACAAAAAAGTTGAAGCTTTGTGTGTTCAAATTTGCCTTTTAAATAGAATCCAAATAATTAATAGCATGATAAGAAACGCACCTAGAATATGTTGATAAAATGTCTCATTTTAACAGGAAATATTTTGTTAATTGAATTTTTTTGGTATATTCATATAAAAATGTCCCCGTTTTGTAAGTACGAGATCATGGTTGTGTGTATGAAACTATCCTCATTTTACTACTGTATCATGGTTGTGTGTATGAAAATGTCCCCGTTTTGGAAGTACCATGTAATGACTTTTGCGCAAATTCCAAAAATATTTCCTCTAGTCACCTAATGACCACATATCACGAGACTCTAATTTCACACTTGCATGGGTTTTCTTGATTTACATGTGTATACCGATCTGTAAGCCTTTCCCAAGCCGAAGATTACTACTTTGCGCAATCAACCACAAAAAAACCCAACCCAAAACAAAACAACAACAACAACAACAAAAACAAAAAAACACGACCCAAACACCTAATACAAAGAATAATTCATATCTCAAATTGCTAAGCACTTACACATTAGAATATCCCTGAAAGTTGTTTTAGGGAGGGTCCATTTTACGAAACTAATCCATGTTAAGATAAAGTGTCGTGAATACTGTACATTATGACGTATGCTGCTAGAAATTGGCTAATTACTCGTTTGAGAAATATCTTTCCAACACCGACTCCCATAATCAACAAATAATCGCTTAAATCTAACAAAGCTATAAACGGAGATGTAAATACAAATAGCACCTACCATAGGTTTATTATAATATGTATGAAAATGTCCTTGTTTTGTATGTACTAAGTGTCACAAGGTTGAAGCCGGGTTGGGACTGGATTAGTGAAGACACCGAAAGCAACTGCGTTAATAAGATGTTTATTTATAAACGCAATTTAAAGATGAACAAATCTGACACCATTATAACAAAAAGATAAGGAAAATTATAAAGTTCCTAACATGGAACTATCAGCAACAAGTAACTCAACGAGAGAAATCAAAGATGAATTTAACGAATGGAATTTTAAACAAACGTGAATAGCATCCTATCACCAATCGACAAATAAGAGTATATGATCTACACCCCAATATAAACAAGGTCTTATTAAGTACCAAGGGTGACCAAAGCATGTGATTTATGCACTTATCAATATGATACTCATCAATTTATCAATTCATCAAG
The DNA here is from genome assembly GCA_029931535.1 of Margaritifera margaritifera. Lineage (NCBI taxonomy): Eukaryota > Metazoa > Mollusca > Bivalvia > Unionida > Margaritiferidae > Margaritifera > Margaritifera margaritifera. Next base: position 2,436,433 of record JAQPZY010001434.1, on the reverse strand, counting down.
CGATATTGGAATATGTATGAATTTATGAATATATCGTTCATATAACGAAAATGAAATGGGAATGCATGAAATTATGAACCTATCACACATATAGCGACATTGAAATGGGAATGAATGTAATTTTGCACAGATAGCAATATTGAGATAACAATAAAATGGAACACGCAATAAATATAACTATCGTGGCGCCCGTTTGACTACCAAGATGTATCTACGGTTCCACCCGCTCTAGTCCATGGTCGAGGAGCCACCACGCATGGTCCACCCCTCCCGGCCTGTTGAAGGATCCCTCGAGAGCCTTCACATTAACACAGACCCGTTGGTCGAGAAGCCTTGGTCCCTCGCATCGAGAAAACCAGTACACTCTTCCGAAACAACGTCACCAGACACAGCGTACACGTCACACGAAACCACACAGAGTTCTGTGAAACTTCACACCACCAAACCATACATAAGGAACAGCTAAAAGTATAACAACTAAACCGTGTAGTACATATGACACGGTTAGTACTTTTGTATTGATATATGTTGCGCATGCGCGCACATGAATTACGTCTCGTTACACATTACATTAATCATTCAATGCATGCCGCGTATAATTAAATAAAATCCGTCTGTTCAGTTACAACAAATAGCTAACTTGAACCAGCCTATAGTATTTCTAATATCATGGCGTTGTATGACCTAGGTATTGACTCTCTGTAGAATTTAGAATAAATTCTAAAACATCTAATATATGAAACAATTATGTCATATAAAACGAATAGTGATAAAGAATACAATCTTAAATTTCACATACCTCTACAGCTGAAGTTTTGCTCCCGTAAAGAGGTAAGCTTTCTGACAAGACTCGTCGTAGTGTAATTTGTTTATAGAGAATTCGCTCTATATGTACTCTAGCTGTGACAGATATGCGCAGCAGCTAGGTACGTGAGTTTTCACTGCAGGCAATTTGCACGTGCAGCATGGGGTGAATCGCGCTCAGTATTTCAAAATAACTAGAGCCGAAAAAAATAAACAACCCCCGAGTAACGCTCTAGTCAGAAACGAAACCCGAATACATTTTTGATCACATATACATATTGATATAAATGATACAATTCCGTGACACTAAGTTATTTTTGAAAATGTCCGTGTTTTGTAAGTATCATGTCTTAGTTCTGTGCATGAAAATGTCCAAGTTTTTTATGTTCCACAGCAAGGCTGGGCTTATGAAAATTCCCCCGTTTCGTTTGTACCGCGGTAAATGTGTGTGTATAAAAATATTATCATTTAGTATATAACACACTGTTAGTATGAAAATGTCCCCCTTTTGTAAGTATCACGTCAATGCTGGGCTCATGAAAATGATCCCGTTTGGTATGAGGAACTTTAAATGTTGTGTATGATTGGTATTAAGAGGTAATGTCTGTGTGCATAAAAATGACTATGTTTTGTATGTACCACCTCGAGTTGGTGTGTATCAAAATGTATCTCGGTTTTGCATGTACCACGGTAAGGTTGCGTGCATGGAAATGTCCCCAATTTGTACATGCATACATCAAAATTTATGTATGAAATTATCCATGTGAGTGTGCATCACGCCAATGCTGTTTGTATGAAAATTACATGTTCTGTATAAAAAAGCCCATAGGATGCATAGATGAGACTGTCTGTTTTTCTAAAAGAATATATTGCTTGTGTGTATGAAAATATTGTCAAAAAGTCTGAAACATATCAAAACTTTGAATAGGAAAATTTCTCCGTTTTGTAATAAAGACAGAACTTGTATGTAAGTTGACGTATCTGTTCAGTGTGGGGAAAACAAAAGTTCTTGGTATTAACATGTTCTCATATAGTATGACCCGTTGAAGGTTGTTTGTATGCAATAAACCAAACCCAAAACCCTACCATACACTTTAGTATGAACCATTTTGTACAACAATGTCCGCTCTCTAAATAAATGGTTCCAGAATATATGTATGAAAGTAGTCCCATTTAGTATTAAAAGCAAAGTCATTTTAGAAAAGATTCAAGCTGAGTCTGATAAAGGCAAAATATATGTGTGAAAATATTTTGGTGAGTTCGAAGTACTTCAATAATATTATTTTTAGATTATTAAGAGAATACATAATTCATAAGAAGAAAATACACAGATAGCTTCTTTAACTTTCTTAATCTAGCAACATACGAATCTGTGCCAATTTTATAGTCACTGTTCCTTATATATTTTCATACACTAAATATTTCACTACAGAAAAACATTGATGCACCATGTATCAATGACGAAATGATTAAATACTGTTTTATTGTATATTTGCGATACTGATATAGATGTTTCAGTGTTCAGTTTTATCTTCTCTATGTTTTTCAATGGTATTAGAACAAAATTAACAATCCATTCACTACATAATACTTTATTCTTTTTTCCAATTTTGCGTTAATAAAAAAAGTCTTACGGAGAAGACAGTCCATGAACACAGGTAAGGTAAGTAAAAATGTAGGAATAGAGAATATTGTGATGTTTTTGTCTTGTCTATTCTCCTCGAATACTCTGACAACAAGTGTAGTACACCCGAAAAAAAGAAAAAAAAAAAAAACTTAATAAGCACATGCCAATTCATCATATTAAGCAATCATAATAACCATTTTCCACCCCAAGGCCTTCTTTTTACATAGATCTACATCAAGTTTTCATAAGTCGTATGAATACATTATAAGAGTATTGGTATGAATGAACTGAAACCAAAATTTGCTAACAATTGCAAGTAAAATTAATTACAGGTTATAGATAATGTTATTTGCACAAGAGTGTGATACAGCAAGAAAGACGTACGACAAAATTACGTTCATTTAACTTGTAGAAAATCATGTAGAGGAAGATTAAGGACTTTTAGCATGTAATTCGTAGTAAGTGCTGAATACTTTTTATATCAAAAAAGTTTAAGATGTTTTCCATGAAAAATTTCTATGAGACACACTCTACATACCAAAATCGCTTAAAATGCCAATGACGGAGGGTAAACCAACGACGAAGGGTACATCTTACGACAAAGGTTATGCTTTTGGCGCTAGTTACTAATTGATAATGCGGTCTCCAGCCATTGTTGCTTCACCCTCCGTTAAATTCTATGGCACAAAGCACCTGATTTACATATTCAATGTTCTTTACAGATAAAGTCATGAAATCAATTAAACAGTCAATAATATTATATTGGGTATGAAAAAATCTAAAGTAAAACAAAACCTTAGAAAATAACATGTATATGCCTCGGCAAAAATAGATCTTGTGAATATCAATTTACCTTTCCAAATTCTCTTTTAGAAGAGAAGGACTTGTATGACATGTAAGTTTACAATCTCTGTGTTCTTACCCATGTCACAACATGCAAGTTAAAATAATGGAAGTATGATTCAATATTGTGTAAAAGTTGAAACAAAATTTTCCTACCCGAAAGAGTTCAGGAACCAATAAGATGGCCTAAAATTGTGTTTCATCAAAAAATCATGTCATGCAATGAACGCGTATCTATATAATATTTTTGGGATGGTCAATGTTTACTTATTGCGTGGCTATCATGATTTAAGAATGGAACACATCATGCTTAGTTGAATTATTCATTGATTGGAACGTGTCATTTCACCCAGATTCAACAACAAATCGTATTGTGACCTACTAGCAACATCATTCTTTATGTCGTTTAAATGATATCAATCACAAATACTGTTCAGAGTGGTCAAGCTATATAAAATCAACCCACCTTGCAACGTATGATATCATTTGTTGAAAATTACATTTTTGAGAAAATGCAGCTCCAACATTGTTGTATCGTCATTGAAGTATATGAATTGTACTAAAGAGCAAGCGATATTTAAAAGCTCGATTGTATCCTAAATTTTCTAATTCAGGAAGTAATTTGATCACTTATTTTCATATTTACTTTTGGTGAGAAGCAATTATTTTATTTTTCCGCAAGCGTTTTATATTTTTCCAACTTCTGCCACTCACTCGTGGCTCTTTTGCAATATAGTTCTCAATATCCCCTTTTTCAGGAACTGTCTTAATTTAAAAGAGTTTGTTGAGATGGTTTAGTACAACACTTTGTTCTTCCTCCCTCCAAGGTCATTTGATATCCTTTTGCGGGTGCTTTTTGACCTTCAACCTCTTTCCTGTGTTGTCTCCTCTTTGTCATTTTAGAGTTGACAGTATTACAAAGTCATTTTTTAATTATTAAACTTTGATTTTTACAAACAAGGCGTGATGACAAAAGGCTGATTTATAAAAGTTTGCCATGAGTATATATAGTACTTATTTTAAAATGACTGATAGAGTTGCATACCCAAACCATTGTTTGCTCTTCTCTACCTGGAACTAACCTGCATTGAGGACATGCCACTCTACTCGTGAACTGATCATGCAGTACGAGAGTACAAGGGTTGTGTCAAAGATAAATAAACTCTGGGCAGAAAATATTAATTTCGAAAATATCTTTTCTTTTCAATAATAATAAATTTTCATTTTATTCCTATAAATTGATTTATTCACTCAAATAAAAAAGTGCTTTGTACTACACAAACTTAGCGTGTAAATCTGTTTACATAATTGTAAGTTTTAGTTATTCCCGTCTCTTTTTGATAAATTTGATAAATACAGCAATGCGTATGCAGCATGTACTACCCTGCTGAGCACATCACAAAGCAATGTGTCTGTTGCCACAGGTCTGAATTGGTTGCTAAGAGAAGCAGACCTAACCTACGTTGACAGAGGGTACAAATTTCTAATCTAAATATAGATCACAAAGAAGGAACATTAAAGTATACATTTTGAACATTTTGAAAAAAATTAAGGAATCAAATTGACAATATCTAAGTATCTTTTAAAGCTATCTATCTTTTGCTGAAAAGGTTATGTTTAATTTTAATGAAGTCAAGCGGGTATCACGTTTCTAGAAACAAAGGGAAATGCGATATAACGATTGGCACAAAAAGTAACAAAACAGAATACTAGGAAGTAAATTTTTCTGTAAAGAATTGAGTTCTTCGTATAACGTAGGCGATATATACGTTTTCAAACAAATCATACGGATCGCTCCCTTGCTGGAGAGATTATGGTTGATTTTATTCAAAATCAAGTGGATATCACGTTTCGAGAAACAATCTAACTTTCCTCTGAAGAGTCACTTAATGTAACAAATATAATTATAACAAATTACTGAAATGAACCAACCTTATATAAGATAGGACGTATTGTTTCTTGTTTATTTGGCTGCACAAAACGTGTAGTCAACAATCGGCCGTCATTTGTACAGAGTTGGGACGCAGATGCGGATCATGATACATCACAAGGACATAAGTGAGTACTGATATTTTAATTTGATTTGCTTTGCTTTGATTGTTGATTGATAATTTGATTGATTGACTCATTTTATTGATTCTATAGAATTCTCGTTGTTATCAATGCTCAGTTTAACATTACCCCGTTCACAATGCCTCGAGTATAATTGTTCATAGGTTTCATATATGTCTGGTTCACTTTTTAGAAATCTAATACAAAAACCTTAAATATTATTATACAGTTCCTTTTGACACGCAGAATGAAATATATCTGTTCGAGAATTAGATACATTCTTTCAGATTTATCGAAGCTGGCCTCAGTCAAAAGAAGCACATTAGTTTCTTGTTGATGAATGTGTTCAGGGTTGTGTTCGGGACAAACATTACCTTTCGATGAGCGGCAAGGACCACGTTGGTCCAAATTTAATACACTAACCAATCACATTCATATATTCTATAAATCATTTAAGAGCTTAATGTCTCTGTATTAAGAATAATACTCTGTCATAGTTAGATTACTATGGAAACGGGCGCAGGCACTTTTACAGTAGTATGTTGATTTATCAACACCTTTCTTCTGTTAGTAAGATACATGAAAGTTTGTTTGAAATTATATTTATATACGTAGTATTCAGTGGTTTCAAATAATAATATTTGAATTAATATTTGGAATACATTTAGAATAAAACATTTGTTTTGTGTGTTTGTTTTGACTGTAATAACTAAGAACGACATAGGTTGGATAATATCAACGAGCTCTCCAGTAAATGGTTCCTCAATTTTCAAGTACTTTGTTTTGTTCGTGTGTTGCATGTAATGTCAATTTATACGAAATATTTCTTGCGAAAAAGTTAATTACTCAGGTAAAACTGGGTCACCATGACCTGTTGTTACATTTCGTTCATTACGTACATATTTAGGACTAGTTTCAGGTTACTGACACAGTTGCTTTTAGTTATGACTGGTACATTTACAAAGTGAACTACTGGTGCATATGATCTGGAAAGATGTCATGGTATTCCAATTATTTTTCAACTTTGAATGTGTTATCAAGCTACACTGAAAAATACCATAAACTGTTTCATTCATCTTCGACATCTCTGTGATGAGTACACGCATTGCATCAGTCTTCATTTCCTTCTAGAGAACAAAACTCCGTGAATGTCAAAATTTGCTGACAACATGTGCAGTTTTTTCTGCGCACATTTCCTTCTTCACAGGCACATATTATTTCCTCACAAAGACAATTTTAAACTAACTGGTGTGAGTGACGTGATTTTGTAGCTCATAACAAATGAAAATGTTACTATGACTGATTGCTAAATCCGGCGGAGGTTAATGGGACAATGTTTGTCTTACTGCCAAAACAATCGAGATCGTCCAGTTTTTTTAGGGGCAACGGCGGTGTTGCTGACTAAACATATTACCGACCAAACTAAGTGATGTGGTTTTTAAATCGAGACTCAGTCTCGCGTGTTGGTCCCAGGTTGTAAAATTTGCACTATGTCCATGTCAGTTCTTTTCTTTACGGGGTCCCTTGCACCATTTTAGGTAGAACATGTTTGGTGTTGGCACACTAATAATGAAAATCGTCTAACAGTGAAACGGAGAAAACGAGAGCATGCGCTTTGCACATTGCTTTTCCAGCCATCGGGCTAATAATTGGCGGGCTGCTTACAGATATATGTGCTACGGGGACCATTTTGTCGGTAACATAGAGATAAGCGTGTGAGAAGAGGAAAGTACTGAAAGTCACCCTGGCTTATTTTCATGCTAACGTATTGGGCAGACAGACATTGGAACCCTTATCTTTTTCTTGACTCGGGTGTACGGTATGTTGTCCTTCTGTAGGAGAACCGCAAAATCATGTCATGCTATTATCTCAATTCAACATTGTGTGCAGGGAATGTAGTTTAAAAATATGTTCAAATTATTAATGTATTTCCCCCCCCCCCCGTGAGATCATCTTACACAAAATATACATGTTATGTCATCTCATAATGGAGCCAAACAAGAAAAAAACGTTTTCATCTGACAAACTGAGAAAGAAAATTTAGTGGACAATTAAAAATGTTTTATTTATAAAAAAAAAAAAATTTCTGTTTGCGGTAGAAATTAGAAAACACTGGCTTGTGCCAATAATAATAATAATAATAATAATAATAATAATAATAATAATATTAATAATAATACCTGTAATCAAACTCTTGCTATGACACAAAGATGAAGGGCTACTAGTTATAGATAATTAGTCTATATATTATGATCAAATGTTCGGAGCACACATGCTCTTGAACACTGCGCCGGTATTTTCGTCATGATTAAAAAACGAAAAATTAATTCCTGCCAAAATTACCAAAGTTGCGCCTGAATTGAAGAACTCTACACACACAAAAAAAAAAATTAAAAAAATAAGAAGGATAAAAACTGAAATCCTACCTAGCTATAACTTTCTGTATTTCTTCGAGTAACTATCGTGGCTGATTTGTGCCATGTTGCGTTGTCGTTTTGCCGCCACAACAAAGCTATAAAGCTCCCAAATAACTCGACAGAGAGTGAGAACTTGAAAAAACGTGTCTCTTTGTTACCTGGTTTTGGCGTTTTTCTCGTCCTAATTTTGTAGCGTTTGCGCGTTGGAGCTTTTTCGCTTTCTTGCTTTGACGATTTCTCGCTTTGCTGCGTTGGCGCTTTGTTGATTTGTAGCGACGAACAGCAAAACGTCAACGCTCCAACGCGACAAAGCGACAAAAGTATGGGAACAAATTGCAAATGCAGGGCGATAAAACAACAAAATGATTATCTTGCCTTGTCACCCAAATTGTGTCATTTTAGCTCGCCAATTTGTCGCTTTGTCACGTTTGCGTCTTTGTCTTTTAGTTGCGGCGATAAAAGTGACATGCACATATAAGAATCTATAGGTAAGCTTTCGCAGTATTTCGGCATGCAGTCGCTTTTAAAGAGAGTTTTTCACCACTTGAATATGCATGTACTGTGGAATAAATTCAGGTGTATTCATTTGACCTGCATTTATGAGCCTTTCCTATTTTGCAGTTTATGTTGCACCTTTTGTATTTTGATTTTACCCATCTCTCTCTCTCTCTCCACATGTGGCGATATGAAAAATTGAAACTGATAAGAAATATTGACTGCTTTGGCAGGCGAGAGAAACAAATATTTTGACTTCTGCAGTTCAAGTATTTTTTGTTTATTTCACCTGCCAATGTAGCACGCATGAATAAGATTGTATACGTGTTGTATACGTGTTATTAGCTGCTTATAGTAGCCTACTCGTTATTCAATATTGAAACCAAAGTAGTATAATTAGGTTGAAAATTAGTTTTCAAGCTTTTATTACGTAAAATAGCACTGACCTGCCCATTTGCTAAAAACTTGCATGTATTTGATATGGCAAAGTGTATATGATTATATCAGACGTTTTCTACATATCCAGCTGTCCAGGCACCAGTGCATATTTCATTCTGGTAATTAAAACATAAATTTTCCAGAAAGGAAAACAAAAACGAATTATATTTGGATTCTAATTGAAGTAAAAACAACAGAAAAGAATATTTCATGTTCAAAAGTCAAAATCATGCTCTAAAATTTACAAATATAACGTTTTCATGTCACAAATTGAATCCTGAAGTAATTCGAATAAAATCACTAATAAATTGTAATATAATCCTTAAATCAAGAAATTAGGGCATGCTGTATAATTCACACATTTTCCATTTGTTGTCGTTTGCAAATTAAACCTTTACCTAAAACGTTGATTTTAACTAAAACTTGATCACTTATAAATTTCACAATGGGCTCATTTGACAGCAGAAAAAAAAGTTTCTGAATGAGGTATGTTGTAGGTGTGTGACACATCGGAGCATTAAAATGGAAATCTAGAGGCCTTTTTATCAGGTAACCACTGACCTATAATAAAGACAGTATATAAACCTGTTTCCATAATTATCGTATATTTCATATTTTTACCTAATTTTACTATGCAGCAGAGACATGGAAATAATTTTATTGGTGTACTAAAGTTGAGGGATATTTCACACTTTTGTATCACTTTACTATTTTCTTAGTTACTTGGCAATTTTTTTGAGTTGAACAAAATCCATTTTATAGAACTCCTATGTTATTAATGCTTGTTTTGATTTAGTTGTTTTGGGGTGTTTGTACATCAGCAATTCCAAGGTTACATCGTGCTAAGGCAAGTAAAGTATCATGTGCAAAGACACATTGCTGTAGCCGATCTGGGTTGATCCGATGGTGGGAATTGTACCCGCACCTTTGGGGTCACGAGTCCAGTGCTTTAATCACTGAGTCACTTCGGCTCCCACACGTTTGTTAGGAAGGAGATATAACTGTACATAAGAAGAATTATATCAAATCCTTCAGACGTGACACCTAAAGTTTTTCATATTCTCTCTCGCTCTCTCTGTGTTTCATTTGCAGCTGTCGCAAGTACCGTCCTGAGTTGCATCCACTCGTCACGACCAAAATTTCTCCCCTGATCATACACTCTTTTACAAGTTCCTATGGAAGAGAGCGAAAGATAAAATAAAATGAAAACTATCAGGAATGTATCAAGATGGTAAATCTTTATAAATTTACAGGTGCTTTAAAACTTACATGGCTTAGGAGAATGTTGTCTAGGAACTCTAAATAGAAACATATCTTACAACTCTCAGTTCCAAATATTGATCATTTTTACTTCTTCGGAAAAGAGTATGTTCAGTCCATAAGAAAGAATCTTAATCCCTTTTGGAATTTTATTTTGTGCTCTCTCAGAAGTACTTCAATTAATTCAATTTAATTCACCTGAATACTTTTTGCAAACATCTGCATGGTTTATTCCTGACATAAAAATTGAAGGTAAGAGTTTTTTTGTTCTTTTAAACAAAATATGGTTTCAGAAAGGCAGCATCTATGTAAATCATTTTATTAATGAAGATGGGTCCTAGATATATTTTGACAATTTCTCCCTTAGAACCAACTTCTTAGAATTTCAGAGCATAGTAGCCGATATAAAACCTTAAAAAAAGAAATTTAAGTTCAATTGTGATTGTAGTTTACAACAACGTTTTATAACTTTTTTGGGCACACACCATCATTAAAAGTAAAAAAAGGGCTGTAAAAGTTGTACATGAAATTAATTTAAAATGATCCAAACAAAACCCAACTTCTATAAGGAAATGGAATGCTCAGTTCAGTAAAATGAAAGAAAATAATTGGCCCCAACTTTTTATACTTCCATATATAAAACCACAAAGTGCCCAAACCTTAAATGGATGCAACTTAAGATTTTACATAGGATCTCGGCTACAAATAATTTATGTAAAACAGTCAAAATTGTCACAAATGATTTGTTTTATCTGTGTACGTCAGATGCTAAAACAATATCCTACCTTCTACATGACATGTTATAATGGATCAAGTGCAGTCACACAAACAACATAGTTTTCTCAAAGAAAGCTTAAAAATTTGGAACCAAAGAGAGAGCCCATGCTGATGATGTTATAAATTTACTTACACTTTTAGCAACAACAACAAAAAACCCAACTTATTTGTAAATGTAGATATTATAAAGAAAGACCTAATTTGTTGTATTTTAAGAAGCTACTTAAATTACATTTTAATGTCGAAAAATACAATGCATACATAAACTGAATGGGAAAAGTTTGATAGTAAATGGTTATTATACAAACAAATGATTGAATAATCTTATGTTCGCAGCATGTTTCATCTTCAGTTGACAGAACTATTCATTCCTTACCTTGTACGTTGTATGAGACAGAACTATTCATTACTTACCTTGTTGTATGAGACAGAACTATTCATTACTTACCTTGTACGTTGTATGAGACAGAACTATTCATTACTTACCTTGTACGTTGTATGAGACAGAACTATTCATTACTTACCTTGTACGTTGTATGAGACAGAACTATTCATTACTTACCTTGTACGTTGTATGAGACAGAACTATTCATTATTTACCTTGTACGTTGTATGAGACAGAACTATTCATTACTTACCTTGTACGTTGTATGAGACATAACTATTCATTCCTTACCTTGTACGTTGTATGAGACAGAACTATTCATTACTTACCTTGTACGTTGTATGAGACAGAACTATTCATTCCTTACCTTGTACGTTGTATGAGACAGAACTATTCATTACTTACCTTGTACGTTGTATGAGACAATCTACTTGTCACATATGTTTTGTAACTGTTGCATAGATGAGGTTGCATAGATGAGGTTGAAACAAAACTGTGTGCATCTGAATCATCACGAATAAGAAGCTTGCGGAATGAATTTGCATACATATGCTTCCACTGATATTTGTTTGTAGAAACGCCAGTATTTTCCATTTATACGTGTATGTGTTTCGTGCATAAATATGGATCTGGATGCAGATGTGGATTTGTGTATATGTAGGTACTTGTGTTTATGTGTATGTGTGCGAGCATGTGTGTATGTATGTGTGTATAATTTTCTTGTACTGTTTACATTTCTTGCTTTATTAAAAAGTCGCAGAAATACTGTTCCAATATTTAATGTATTATATGCATTTGCCACCTGTCTTTATGTCAATAAAACTTTTTAAAAAATGATACTGAGTTCTCGTCCTTCCACCTGTTGCATCTCGGATTATATCCTAAGGTTTCACACAACTATCACCATTTGCCTTCCGTGTGGTTTCACACAACCATCAATATTTGCCTTCCGTATAGAACACAAAACATGGATACCAAGAAATAGTACCTATTTATCATGAAATAGTTCCAAAGTTTATGTGTAAATTTCAGATGTAATTTGGTTACACATTTTCATAGATTCATTGATGTTATTAAAAGGATGAATACGAATAGCCCGATGGCAGGTTTCCCTGGCGTGTGAATACATATTTAATTCAGCTTTTGTTCGACCCTTCATCAATGTGAACATTTCATGATGGGTCATTTCATCAACGTTATTTGTCTATCTTAAATCATCGTTGAGGTATAGTTGTTACTGCTTTATTTAATTTGCATTGTATGCATATACAACCACATATATCTTTAATATTTTTTATCGCAGCATATATGTTAAAAAATCATATATGACAACAGATAGCAGAAGATAATTGAACTGGTAGATCCGCAATTATTCCATATGTGGGTGTCTAACTCCGCCATTATTACCACTGACTGCGCAAACTTGCTTTTGCCAGCAAGATTTGGGGAAGTGCATGTCAGCCCCAAACGATTCTAGTCTTTTCTTTAAGGCTTCTAAAATTGTAAAAACTGAAGAAACTTTGCAACTGGATTCAGCACATGTATCCCCTACATGCAGACTATTTACCATAGAGCACAAAGCGCGAGAGGTTGCTGCGCGACCTTCTACGCTTCTAGTGTGGAAATGAGTATTGGGCGTACATGTAAATTGCTGTCATATATTCAAGAGAAATCCAAGTATCTCGAGGTGTTGTCTGGGCAATAGCTTTAACTTTTATTCATGTTCATATAGATGGTAAAAGTTTTAGATTTAATTTTCTCCCCATGTTTATCATCAGATGTGCCCTAACACAAAAATAATCTTGCAGCAAGAACACATAATAATAATAATAATAATAATAATAATAATAATAATAATAATAATAATATATGCATGTATGTATTGGGCTCAATAACACCTCAGCAGATGCGGCAACATAAAAATCTAGTTTTTACAACAGATGTGCCCTAACACAAAACTAATCTTGCAGCTAGAGCAACAACCAATAATAATAATAAGAAGAAGAAGATGGTTTGTAGTTTTGTGGGTTTAACGCCGTTTTCAGCAGATGAGAGGCTATACATGGCGGCCAGTGTATGTGGTGGAGGAAGAACCCGGGAAGAACCATCGACCAGCGGGAAGCTACTTACAAGCTTTCCCACATACCCACGTTAGCCGAGCCGAGACTCGAATACACGCGGACAGAGGTGAGATGTCAGTGACCTGTAAAGGCGAGCGCCTTAGACCACTCGGCCACCCAGGGCCCCAGAAGAAGAAGAAGAAGAAGAAGATATGGATGTATGTATTGGGCTCAATAGCACTTCAGCACAATCTGGGCTATATAGTGTCCATTAAAAGTCGTATAACACAATAAAAGGAAAACTTTCAAAAAATAAAATAAAAAAACTTTAGCGATATAAATCCTTCCAAATAAACGTAAAGATGTAGTCTTACAAGAAAAAAGAGAACAGGTAAAAATCTTGAAAACAATTCTGAAAAAAATAATATATAAAGGTAAAATGTATAAAGGCCTGAAAGTGAGGGATCCAAATTTATTATATAAACTTCATTCTTTAAAAAGTCCAAGCTTTTTTCTGATGGCACCTAATCAAAAAGCTTTTACCTGAGTTTACATCAGAAAACTTCGCTTCAAAAAGTGGACATTGTCAAGGTAGGAAGAAAATAAATTTCTTTATTCTTGCTATTATTTAAGTATATTTCCAACTTGAGTTTCACAATAGGTAAGTTAGAGGCTGCAATTCGTTCGTTTGATAACCGCCCTGATTGTTTGCAACAATGTAATTATATACTAAATAAATCATTGTATTTATGACACAGATAAATAATTTACCTAAACAAACTTGTTAGAGTGATTCAAAATAATTCGTGAGGTCCTCTTAGGGCCTTTCTTTATGGAGACGGGAAATAATTTCTAGGGCCAAACAAAATTCAAAACTTTTTTAATGTCGAAAATAATCAAACATTTTGCAGTGTTTGCAAGGAGAGTCTAAACTCCAAGATTTTAAGATCTAATTTATTACTGTACAGTCATTTATTTACTTTCGTTGATGAGTTAGGTACTTTAGTTCATGAATATGCCCATTAGGGGATTTCTATTTTCTGAAAAGTGGATATTTGCACCTTAAAATTGGTGCTTTGCAGGACGTATGAACTCCACTAAAATTTGTACCCCACAAATGACGGTAAAGCCAGAGTATTATCTCATGCGACCGCTTCTTATCATAAAGATGACCTGTTCTTTTTTTAATAATTTGCATTAGTTTTTATTTATGCAGCAAAAGGTCAGCCTCGAAGTGTTTTTTCTGTCATGGTTCCTATATTAGATCTTCTGATTTACTCTTATGGTAACCGAATTTTTTCATACCACCTTCTTCGAAAGTGTTTTAGTTTAGAAATAATGTCGTTCAATATCCTATCGTTATCATATCCTCTTCAGTAATTCGAATAATCAGTGTTAGGATAACTATCTGAGTACTGTTCTGTCTTAGTTCAAACATATTTCATTGCCGTTTTAGTTAGGACAACTTGTCATAAATTGCCTCCGGTATTCATGCACACTTGATCTTTGGATTTATTCGTGGAAAGTAAAATATTTACCTTTCAGACGCGGTTAAATGGTTATTTCAGAAAACCATGGCGATACGTTTTTAAAGCCTCCTTATTCTAACTTTTTAAACAGCAGTATTTGAATAATTTTAACAGATTTTTCTCTTATCATCTTTGTTGTATATGCTTCTGTGTGATGGGGTTTGAATAATCCTCCTAGAGTCACAAACACACACGTAACAAAAATGTAAGTATATATATATATATATATATATATATATATATATATATATATATATATATATATATATATATATATATATATATATATATATATATATATATATATATATATATATATATACACATACATACATACATACATGTCGTAAGTGGTGTACGTGTAGACGTGGCTGGATACTCATATTGTTATATTTGTATATGAAAATATTAAAATTAAAGCTTACAGCTTTACTAGACTAGCAACATTTTGTGGTGTTTTGAAAATAAAATTATAAATCACTGGACGATTCATGTTTTTAGGTGTCAACACCTCGTGTATGGATACGACAACACTATAAATTATAACAAAATCAATATTCAGTGGTGCAGTGAGAGGAGGACATTAAAATGAATATTCACCAGCGCAGTTTGCAGCAAAATAAAAAAATTTGTACATTGTTATTAACTGAATCCTCTTGGTCTAGGCATACGGTGTGGGGTATTACAGACCGAAACGGAGGTTCGGTTGTCAGAGGTCAACATTTAATATGTATATATTGAGAGCAACCACGTTGTCTGTAGAATTTACTTTATAATATTATTCATATGAAATATAACTTGTGATCAAAAATATAAACTTCACAATTGTGAAATGGTTTAAAGTGAGCAAATAAAATACATAGCAAAAAAAAAAAAAAAAAAAAAAAAAAAAAAAAAAAAAAAATGCAACACATTTGCATTGCTCAATAACTTTAATGTCTTGAAAAGGTATGTAATTCATCGTGTTTGCTTCTGCATTTCATCAATGAAAGAATTGAACTCTTGTACAGTTTTAATTGTGTAGGACGTTGCTATGATACCAACCAATTGATATGATTGCAATTTTGTCCATTTGTGCAAGGTGACTTAATTGCATGCAAATTAGCCCTGAATAGATCTAAACTGTCGAGTCTCAATCCTGGCTGGTAAACTGTATTTTGTGAAATAAAGTCTGGCTGGTATAGTAATTTTTACTAATAAAAGAAAAGCCTCGAATCTACTTGGTCTATTACATTTTTTCTCACTTATGTTTTTATTGGTGCGTTAAGTATAGAAGTCTTTGTTTTGATTTATTTCACTACAAATATTTCAAGATATATTTAACTATTTTGCATGGTCTTTAACATTTATCTATTGCCGTTTATCATAAATATTTGCAAAATGCCTACCTTGCTGGCTATAAACTCTGCCCCTGGGGGTACTTACATATGGACTGAACCACTTACCTCTCCCAGGTGGGTGTCACTTTTTTGCAGCAGATCTTTATTTATACTCCACGGTCGGACTTAGTGCTCAGAAAATCATATATTTTCCTCGGTTCTTTTTGCATGTTACTTCCAAGTGAACTTATTGTGTACGTACAGTGACTGTGTCAAGCTATTCTTGAGCGCAAGCCGCACAATCTAAATGTGTCATATATTTTGTTTTCATGCTATTTTATTTTTATATGTGATTTCCAAGTAAGCGTCCTGCGTACGTATAGTGACTATGTTACGCTGCTCTTGAGCGTAAAACAGACAATCCAGATTTGTCACATGTCTTTTTTATGCCTTGTATTTTATGTAAACATTTTAAGTCCTTTCCTAATAGCGGAACTTACATTTTTCCTCGGTGAGTATCGGAGTATATTTGAGCTGCTTAATAATATATATTAGCACCTACATACCTACATACAACGTGGTTACTCTCAATATAAATGTATATAGCGGGTTCAGTTACTAATGATATAAAAATAAATTTGTTTGCTTGTATAATGCAATAGTGAATATTGTTTTATTATGACCTCGTTTAACTGCACCAGCGAATATTGATTTATTTTATTTGAATATGTCCAATCCCCTATACGAGATTGCGACGAATAAAATATATGAGTTGTCTAGTGAGTAGTAATAATTTTATTTTATTTTTAATGTTTCCTATCTGTAAATATGCAAGCACACACACACACACACACACACACACACAGACACACACACACAGAAATATGCGTGGTCCAGTTGTCTCTATATGTATAATACTGTCGTATTCTTTGAGTAAGTATAAATTTCATTCAGGTTGGAAGACTAGAATCAGACTTTTAATTACTTATGCACAAATTCATTCACCTAGGTGTTGGTAATATGGAAAAAAATAAAGATACCTATATCAAGTTCTGCATGTAATCAAGTGTTTTATGAGAGACAAAAACCAATAACCTTACCATTAGATTGTGATTGAATAGTACATTTAGTTTATTTCGTTAAGCTAGATTGAGCTTTCTTTTTTGTGTGAAAAAGACAGAAAGAATACATGTTTACAGTACGCGTCCGATTTGATGACAGGGCATGGACTAAAGCCCATCATCTCTTACTTGGGTGGGGGTTACGTTGGTTTCATTTACAGCCTGATTTGATGCTATATATTCACTTGATTTACTATCATTTGCTTAAACCTCCCAGCTATTCAGTTATAAAATACAACACTGGAAATATCCATATTTATCTTATAGCAATGCTTGGTGTCTGATAGTGTAGTGCTCCATCTTCCGCCAAATAGAATCTTCCTTGAATGTCAAGATTGTACCAACATATCTTGCGCGCATTGCACTTATTGAAGTTCTGTATTATTCGACAAGTACATCTTTAAAAATATGAATATAAATCTGTAGTTTATCTACATGTACAAACGTGGGTGTATTTAGGCGCTTGTGACCAGAAATATGCGAGATCACCACTCACACATTGTGGTGGCTCTGGCTCAGCTAAATTCTAAATATTAGTCCGTCTATTTACATAATAGCCAAGTTGACCAACAGAGCCGAACAATAATTAAAAGGTGAAACAGTTTCTGGTCACAGTGCCAAAACAAAGTTCTGATAGCAGGAAGTCATTGAGAAATATTTATAATCCACGCCACGTATTATGGCAGCAAGCATTTGTCTTTGAGGTATAACTATTAGTCACATGAGAATGGTTCTACCAATCAGATGCTATGTGGCATCGTGGTACAGTGTTTAAGGGTTTTGCGCACGTGAAACTAGCCCAGTTCTTGCATCCAAATAAAGCAGGAAATATAAAACGTTTTCATTCATATTACAATATTTCTTGTCATGTAAATATGATATATTTCAGTTTTCTCTGCCGCATATGCATATTTTTGTGAGACTATTTTTCTCTGTGCTTGAGGCATCGAGAGAGGTCTAACACTCTCCTTTGAGGAGGCTATGACAGCTGCCTTCATACTTAGATTTCCCGAGTGATTTTAAAATCCTAATAATTTTTTAAAAAACTATAGCTTTTCCTTTGTGGTCAAGTCATGAGAGAAGAGGTATGATATTGCTCAATTGTGCTTATCAAGATGGATTTTTATTCTAGATTGTTCCCTGTGGATGAAGTATGTCTACATATCTTTATGATCATTCTGATGTTCCATTTTTTTGTAATGCTTCAAGTTCAAATTTAAACATATGTCCGTCTGTAAGCACTTTTTTTGCCCTGCAAATTTGTATAATAGTAAAATGTTTGCTAGGACTTCTCTATTTCCCTTCTATTGTATTGTGCAATTAATAACTACAGATTTTCACGCTACAGTGCGTCTGACACATTTCGAGGGCGTTGAATACAAATGTACCTGTTGAATATTACCAGTGTTTACTCGAGTATACTAAATAGTCCAGATTTTAAAAAAAAGTATCAACGTCCATTCTCCAAGTCTGTCAGTAATATGACCGTGTTATTTACAAAATTGCTCATCCTTTGTAGGATTTATACAATTTCTCGTTTATAAAAAAATAAAATGAATACGGAATACATGATTATTGCGTGTTACAATAATGTCATGTAATTAAAAATCATTTATAATTTAAGTAGATAGTGCGATATTTAAAATATCTCACTTTTGATGTAATGTACGAAATGTATCATATTTGAATGCAAATTTTTAAAATTTGATTTCAGGACACTATTGTGGAGCTTAATATACATGTACTTTTAATATTTGCATAAGTACCAAATAATGAGGCACAGTTTGATGAGATATCGTCCTCGATAAAACTCTTCGCTCGAGTGGTCGCAATCTGACGAGTATTACCTATCTATAGCTCTTTAACCTGAGCCTGGGATCAAATATCAGTCGATGATAAAGCCATACATTTTGCATTACAGGACAATAAAACAAAATACTACTATAATGCAATCTTTGATGCATATTTAAATAGAAACAGACCCCCCCCCCCCCCGAAAAAAAATCAACCACCACCACTATTAAAAACCAAAAGACAACATGAATCGATATCGAGACATCTGTTACACCCCCCAATCACACTTACCCCTGAGCTAACCGTAACATGAAAAGCTACGTGGTGTATCTAGCAAATCCCATACAAGCATTATAAGTTTGAAACCGCATTTTTACAATTCTGGTTAAAAAGTATTTTTTTCGTGTAAAGCACAGACGAGTAATTTCTCGTTTATATTAAAACCTTTTATTGACATATTCTTTGCAGCAAAAATTGTGAAGAAACTCCTTTCTATTCTAACTTAAATAATTCTTTTTTAATCTGGAAACTACATAAAAAGTACACTTAAAAATATTTTAATGCTTCATTTTACTTACGATCAAAACTGGGATCGCACTTTTATGCAAATTTTGTTTTTAAATTCATAGATACATTATGTAAAATATACCAGAAGAATATGTCTTTGATCAATTTGATTCGTGAGTTTAAAAAGCGTCCATTGTGTGGACGAATGCACATTAAAAGCGGCGTTGTTATTACGCAAGTGTATCATAAATGTAAATAATGCATATACATAAATAATTATAAAAAAGTAATAGTTGTTAAGCAGAAGAAGATGGCATAGGTCATGGAAATTGATAACCAAAGACGGCTGCACAAACTACAGCTTGATCTAGCTGAGGCGAAAAAAAAATATTCGAAACATAAGTAAAACATGTATCTCAGTACTTACCCTTCAGCAGATAAAGACACTTTAAGTAATGAATCCAACAGTAGAGACCGGTTGGACACTGAAGAAAGCCAACCTCCATACAGAGTTCTACATGAAACTTAGTATACAATATGAAAAATGGGCAGAAATGAACGAAAAGGAGAATCGAAAAGTCCAAAAAAGTATTAAATAAAACATCAAAGTAAAGCAAATACATCATAATTTTAGTGTATATTTGACCACTTGAAACTGCTATATAGTCTGTTTGATTCCTATTATGGATCAGTTTTTTTCATTTGTTTCCCAAAACCAGCTAAGTGTAGCAAAGTTGTCGCATAGCAATAGTTGATCTAATAGGTGTACATAACTACAGAGGAAATGTAAAAATTTTCATACATTAACTAAAGTATTTATTCTTTGTCACCTATACCTAATTTGTAAAAATGTTCTCCCTGTAAACATGGGATCACTGCACATTTTAACACAGCTAAGATTGACCTAATACAGGTGTATACACAATGCATTGTTTAAGGTTCTCCACCTGGAACCGCATTAAGGACATGCCACTCGAAACATGAACTGATCATGCAATATAAACAGCACATGGGTGGTGTCAAAGACAAATAGAACTATGGGCAGAAAATATAAATTTAGAAAATATAGTTTTTTCTCCATCATAATCAATAACTACACGCAAAACATGACATTTTTCATACGGTAACTAAAAATTTTATTATTTTTACTACCTATATCTAATTTGTAAAAAGTGCTTCGTGTAAATGTGGGATGAGCACACATCAAAATAAAGCCAAGTCTGACTTCATACGGATGTAAATACAAAACATTGTTTAAAATTTTCCACCTGGAACTGACCAGCATTATGACACTCGACACGTGAACTGGTCAAGCAATACATACAAGACATGGGTTGTATTAAAGACATATAGACTATGGGCAGAACAAATATTATTTTTTGAAAATATTTTTTCACCCATTATAATAAATTTTTCATTGTACACTCAGATACAAAGGGTGCATTATATTGAACAAACTTATCGTGTAAACCTGTTTTCTTAACTAAGCTTTAATCATCCTCATCTACTATAGATAAATACTATCAATACAGCAATGTACATGTAGCCTGAACTCATCTAGCCTAATGACCATGCAGCGAAACAACGTGGCTGTTAATACCAAGCCAGAATTGGCTGTTAAGAGAAGTAGATTTGAGCTGCATAGACAGAGGGTTCAAATTGCTAATATAAATATAGATCACAAATAAATAAAAACATTTAAGTTATAATTTTTTTTAATTTTCTTAAACGGAATCAAAAGGACAATATGTATGTTTCAAAACGAATCACACGGATCGATCCCTTGCTGGAAAAATTATAGTTCATTTTACACAAAATCAAGTGGGTTGCACGTTTCGAGAAACAAAGACCACTGCCCTCTAAAGAATCACACTTAATGTAAGAAACATAATTACCAGAAATTACTGAATTGAGTCAACCGCATTGTTTCTTGTTTCTTAAACTGCGGAAAACATGTACTGTCAGCATTCGGTCGTCGTTTGTACAGAGTGGAGACGCAGATGCGGATGATGATATATCGCAAGGACATAAATGAGTATTGATTTAACTTGATTTGATTTCATTTTATTGATTGACTGATTGATTGATTCAATATAACTCTCTTTGTGGTATCAACGTTGAGCGTAACATTACCCCAGTCTCAATACCTCATGTATAACTGTTGACAGGTTTTATGTCAGATTCACTTTTTAGAAATCTAATATGAAAACCATAATTATTATTATTATTATTATTATTCAATGCCTTTTAATATCGGCAGATTGACAGATATTTGTTCGAAAATGAAACACATTCTTTCTGATATATCGTAGCTAACTTCAGTCAAAATAAGTAAATTAGTTTCTAGTTGATGAATATATTCAGGGTATTGTCGACATGCAGAGGACACAATTACTTATCGATGGGCAGCGAGGACCGCGTTTGCCCAAATTTAATGCACCATTCAGGCACACAAATATTGTATACGTTATTGTAAAGTTTGTTCTTTGCATTAAGAAAACAAAACAAAACAACAACAAAAAAATAACTGTTGTGGTGTTCTATCTTGGTCAGGTGGCCAAGGTAACTTGCCTAAGCACTTTGACGGTCCTATATTTTATTCATCAAATATGTTTCTTCTCTTAGTAACACACAAGAAAGTTTGTTTGAAATTATATTTAAATAGGCAACCGTCAGTGGCTTCAAATGAACAAATCTGAGATACCATTTTGAATACTTACAAAAATACCATAAAATGTTTCGATCATCATCTACGACATCTCTGTATTGAGTGCAGGTATTATAACAGTCTTCATCCCATTCACAAGGAAACAATTCTGTGAAAGTCAAACTTTGCTCACAACATGTGCGGTTTTTACTGCACACATATCTTCCTTTACATGTACATATTAGATTATCCACAAGGAAAGACAGAAAATGGGTATTATCTACTGAGGAATCAGAGGAGACACAAGTTGAAAATCCGATAGAATCCATTGCTAAATCCATCGAGAAACAAACTAAATATCCAATTGAAATTACTATGATGAAAAAGCAGCCAATACAAGTACCAGTGGAAATAGAGATGCACGATTTCGGTAGAACAAATCAACGTCTTACCGGATGAACATAATGGCTAACACTTCAACCTGCAGAGACAAGATCATTTATTACTGAAGATAAAAAAAAAATATAAGGGCATATTTAACTGCTTTAGAAGTTATCAAATCAAAACAGAAAATAAGAAATTAGACTTTGAAATGTATGACAAAAATACTGAAGAGCTAAACAAATGGACCTCAATAAGGGGAAAAAAAAGACCCAAACAAAAAGTTTGTATTAGAAGAAAAGTTGAAAAGTGATCAAAGTAAACGCACCCTAATAATATGACATCAAACACAGTTGGTGAGAAGTTTCAGAGAAACAAACAAAAAACTCAAGTGAAAGGTGAGGGAAAAATTACTAATAGGTGAAAGGCCGAAACAACTGTCCAAACAAAAGGGTGTAACAACAGCTGCGATTGTTACATAGATTGCAATGACAATATCAATAGTTGCACTGTCTATAGCAAATACGGTAGACCGTACTGTTTTTCATACTTTACATACTCCTCCTACACAAACTCCACCAACTCAAGGCCAATCATTTTTGAAATGACAACAAAAGACTTGACCTTTTAGCCTATTATTTGTTTGGCTTAGGTAGAAGAGCAGCAGAAGCATTGCCTGAAATTATTGGTAGTGTGACAGGCTGCTTGCTTAGGAGTGCTGGACAATTTGTTTCATTCCTCTCTGAATACATTATGTCTTGTCATTGGTTGGGTTTGTTAATATTAATTTTGGTCAGAGGTGCAAAGAAAGTGACTGATAGAGTTAAAGGTTCGTAAACTATTTAAAAAAGAAAGACACAGCAACTCCAAGAACCATGAGTTTAAAATAAACGATTGTTTGTTTATTTCATGGTTGCTTGAACGTCAGAAAATCTGATAGAATTAGCTGACGTTCTAAGGAAAACGTCGTCGCTTGAGGCAAAGTAATTCGAAGAAATATCATGATGACGGTCATCCTTCACTACATAATTTTTTTACTCATTTTGTCTTCATGTGTGTCCTCTACATTTATTTTGTCATAAGGTTAGGGGTTGTTTATCAGCCTTTAGAATATTTCTCATGGGTACCTCGGTATTAATGGTAGTGTTTAACCCCAATTTAAACAAGTCACTGGGTATATGTAAACTGTTGCTGTATCCAAAGATAATACACATTTTCATCATCATGTCCCTTGTTAACAAGTATATCGCCACCACCAACTGCATTGTCCAATTTCACTTTTGATTTTATTATGTATTGTTCGAATATTACGAAAAAGCTTTCAGATCTTTCGTAACCTTGCTGTCTGTAAAATCTGTATATCCACACACTCTAAAAGGTGTACTGACTTTGATTTCATGGTGTGAGAACTCTTCCCACATAAACTGATTTTGGCTAATTTTGTGGTAATTCTTTGTGACTGTCGGCTTGGTGGATATGCTAACATTTTACGTTGTAAATATTTTTAAATTTTGAAAATTGCATAGTTGATTGACTCGCTCCTATCCCTTTTTTGAATGAAATTTAAATAAAGCTTCGGTGCTCTATAACCGTTTATTTGATTTGCATTGCCTTTCATCTTGTTGAAAATCTTGCAGACCAACTTTTAGTCTTTAAGTTGCATTTGTTTCTCAGCTTTTTTAAAATGTAGTTTGAATCAATTTTACATTCTCGAATGTTGTCTCTTTTCGTTTCTTCTGTGTCGTCTTTTATAATGTTTTTACTATGTAAAATTTTGTTGTTAAACTTCGATGTTTTGTACCTAGCTTCTATTTCCCCTCTGGTCTCGTGATCTATACAAATTAACATGACCTTCAAATTTTATTTCTCTAATTTTCCAGTGAGCTATTGTTGTTTTTTTTTTTTTTTTTTGCATTTTTACCACATCTGTTACATTATAGAAACTCGTTATCTTTCAAAAACTCAAAGTGTTTGTGCTGCTTCCTAATACTATCCATGTATTAGCATTCCGCAAATTATGTCAATGAAATAATGTGTTCTGCTGGCTCCCAACTTTTAAACGATTCATCATATGATTCCATTTCGAGAGTACATACTTTTTGAATTCATTCTCATGGTCTTTAAAATGTTATCAACTCTGTATACGCCATGCTGTTTGTCGTATATTGATACATTTTGCTGGAAAAATATGACCTATATATACTTTCCATTTAAGTCTTCCACATTGTAAACTATGTCATAGCGCGTATTTACTTGCCTAATTTTGAATATTTTTTCAGTAAAGTTAGGAAGTAGCCCTTTGCAAAAATTGTTACGCACACAGATATATATATATATATATATATATATATATATATATATATATATATATATATACGTATACACACATATGTACACACTTATATACACATATACACATGCATACATACATACATACATACATACATATGAACACACTTATACACATATATACACATACATACATATATATACATACATACACATATATGTACACACTTATACACACATATACACATACATACATTCATACATATGTACACACTTATACACTCATATACACATACATGCATACATACATACACACACATATGTACACACTTATACACTCATCTACACATACATACATACATACATACATACATACATACATACATACATACATACATACATACATACATACATACATACATACACACATATGTACAAACTTATACATACATATATATACACACATATGTACACACTTATACACACATATAGACATACATACACACATACATACGCACATATGTACACACTTATACATACATACATACATACATACATACATACATACATACATACATACATACATACATACATACATACATACATACATACATACATACATACATACATATGTACACACTTATACACACATATATACGGATTGTTGCTTTTATTTTGAACTCTATCACCTGTTTGACATCTATTGACTTGATCACAATGTAGCTTTGCTCCAGCATTTATCTTGTACAAAGTATTTCAAACTATTTTGTGTTGTTTCAAAAACACACAGTAGCCGTTTATCATTTTCATATAAGGTATTATTAATGATTCAATCGTACGGTAGTGTTTAGTAGTATGTTATCGGTCAGTTGCTGACCGCATTACTGAAAATTTGGTAGCAAGTATGCAGATGTCGTTTGGGATGGATGTTTAAATGCAGACTCAGATAGATTGGAGAGATTACAGTTAGAGGCTGCTAGGATAGTCACAGGTCTAACCAGAAGTTACCACTCATGCAATATATATGACGATTTCGGCTGGTCCCATCTCTCAGAAAGAAGAAAATGCCACAACCTCTGTATTTTTCATAAAATTATTTCTAATAATTCACCAAGTTATTTAAACGAACTGCTTCCTTCTTTGGTGGGAGAAACGTCAAAATGCAATTTACGTAATCGACAAAACTTCTGTAGATTAAATTGCAGACTTAAAATAACAAAAAATTATTTCCTTAACTCTTCTATCCTCTAATGAAATACCTTATCTGAAAATGTCAAAATTGAAAGCGATTTCTTAACATTTAAAAAGTATAATACCCCACAAAACAATATCGTTCCTTCTTATTATCTTTCTGGTGATCCCAAACACTCTAGTTTTCATATCAGAATCAGAAACCTATGTAGCGACCTTAAAAAAGATCAGTATGACAATCACCTAATAGATAATCCCTTTTGCAACTGTGTGGTAGAAGCAGAAAGCGCATATCATTATATTTTCATTTGCACTCGATACACAGTTAAAAGGGAAAATCTAAAACTTAGTCTTAACGAAATGTTCGTTCCCATCTCTACAAATAGTGTTCTATTTGGCTCACCTGAACTCGAAACTGAAGTTTGTGTGTGTGTGTGTGTGTCTATATGCATGTATGTCTGTGTACATGCGTGTGTGATGTGAGGAGCGTTCCTCAAACCCTGCCAAACAGAAACATATACGCAATATGTCTAATAAGACGAAAATCTATTAAAATTATTCAAATACTGATGTTTCAAAATCAGAACCGGAAGACTTTAAAAACCTAACGCCATGGTTTTCTACAATACCTACGCAGCCGCATCCAAAAGGCAAATATTTTACTTTCTGAGAAAAAGTCGAAAGATCAAGTAAACAGGAATATGAGAGACAATTTATGACAAGTCGTAAAAAAGGCTGTAAAATATGTTTAAACCAAATCGGAACAAATACTCGGACAGTGATCCTAGAACTCATTATTAGAATTAGTGAAGATGAAATTGATAATGACATCATATTAGTAGGTAAATAATGGGAATTTTCGCGCACAGGTTTAAATAGTACGATATTTTTCTTCCACGCACAACAATTACATTTTGAAAAAATTACCATCTCTTAATACAAATGCCATAACTCCCATTATTTGCCTCTACTCTGGCCCACCCACTATTGTACTATTAAAACCCTACTGCTGGCACAAAACTGTCAACTTCTGCATCAAAAACACAAACTCATAGATGACGCTACTATCCTACTGACCATGTGACCTATCAATTCGGTTCTAAATACAGCTCAGAATTGGCTGTTAAGTAGACTTATCCTATGTAGACAGAGAGTACAAATTCCTAACATAAATATAGATCACAAAGAAGGGAAGTTAAATTATACATTTTGAAATTTTTTAAGGAATCAAGTGGACAATATCTATCTATGTTTTAAAGCAAATCTTACGAATCGATCCATTACTGGTAAGGTTATGTTTGATTTTAATAAAGTCAAGCGGGTATCACATTTCTAGAAATAAAGGACAATGCCCTCTAAAAATCCACATTTAAAGTAACAAAGGAATTTTCTGAAGTTAATTCTTCTGTAAATAATTGATTTACCTTGTATAACATGGGCAATATGTACACTTTAAAACAAATGATGCGGATCGGCCCATTGCGGAAGAGATTATGGTCAATTGTATTCAAAATCAAGTGGATATCACGTTTCGAGAAACAAAGGGCACAACCCTCTAAAGAATCACTTAAAGTAAGAAGGATAATTTATAAAAATTACTGAACTGAGGCAGCATTATATAACACAGGCTATATCGTATTGTTCTCAGTTACCGGTTGTCAATTGTACAATCTGGATTCGCAAATGCAGATGATGATACATCACAAGAACATAAGTAAGTATTGATTTAATTTAATTTTACTTGTTTGATTGAACGATTGATCGATCATTTGATTGATTGATTCATTGATTGATTCAATAGAACTCTCATTGTGTTATTGATGCTCAGCATAACATTGCCCCATTCACAATGCCTCGTGTCTAAGTGTTCATAGGTTTCATATATGTCTGATTCACTGTTTAGAAATCTGATATGAAAACCTTATATATTATTATTCAATCCATTTTACTACCCACAATGAGAGATATTGATTCAAAAATTAGATACATTCTTTCAGATTTATAGAAGCTTACTTCAGTCAAAAGAAGTAAATTAGTTTCTTGTTGATGAATGTATTCAGGTTAGTGTCTACATGCTAAGGACAAACATTACTTATTAGTGAGCGGCAAGGACCATGTTGGTCCAAATTTAATACAAATTTAATACATCAATCAGTCACACACATATTCTATACATCGATTGAAAGCACACACTCTCTCTCTCTAGAGTCAGAAAAAAATTGGTGACATACTCTATCATAGTTATATTGCCATGAAAATGGGCGCAAGCACTTTCACAGTAGTATGTTCTATTTATCAACACCTTTCTTATTTTAGTAAGATACATGAAAGTTTGTTTCAATTTATATTTCTGTAGATAATATTCAGTGGTCTTAAATAATCAAATCTGATTTAACATTTTGAATACATTTAGAACAAAAACTATGTTTTGTGTGTTTGTTTCGCCTGTAATAACTAAGAACCAGAGAACAAACGAAAATGATTTTCTTAACGCCAGAATAATCAAGATCGTCAGTTTGGTCTGTTTATTTTGGGGGGAGCGGCGGTGTTGCTGACTAAACATATTACTGACCACACTAAGTAAATCAAACTATTGCTATTAGAACCACATAGACAGAGATGAAGGGGTACTAATTATAGATAATAGATAATTAGGGGATGAATTATGGTCACGAGTTGGGAGCACGCATGATCTTGATCACTGCGCCGGTATTTTCAAAAATCATTTTTCTCCGGTATATGCAATGACGTACCAAATATTAATTAACATTTTGATCACATTGCGTAAGTTGCACCGGAATTTAAGAACTTTCTGTATTTCTTGGGTAAACTATCGTGACTGATGTGTGCCATGTTGCGTTGTCGTTTCGCCGCCACGACAAAGCTAAACAGCCCCAAAATAACGTGAAAGAGAGTGTCAACTTGAAATAACGCAACAAATATGGCGCGCGAAAAAGACAAAACTTGTCTCTTTGCCACCTCGTTTTGGCGCTTTGTTGTCCTAATTTTGTAGCGTTTGCGCGCTAGGGCTTTGTCGCTTTCTTGCTTGACGATTTCTAGCGTTAGTGCGTTAGCGCTTTGTTGATTTGTAGCGTTTTCGCCTTTGGTTGTCATGCACAATACGAGTCCTTTAAAACTGTATAAATATTTTCATTTTTTCATTACTTCTTTGATTCATTATCAAATGTTATTGATCACATTCAAATACGCAATAAAATTAAAAAATGGCGGCAATACACGGTATCCAATGCGCGTGTCAACCGGACGGCGACAAACCATCAAAAGGACAAAGATACAGTGCGCTAAAGCGCCAAAGCGAAAAACGCGACAAACAACAAAACATCAATTGCGTCGCTTTGTCACGTTGGTGTTTTATCTCTTAGTTGCGGCGATAAAAGTGACATGGAACATATTAGAATCTATAGGTAAGCGTTCGCAGTATCTCAGCATGCAGTCGCTTGGAAAAAGAGTTTTTCACCGCTTGAATATGTATGTACTGTGGAATAACTTTAGTTGTATTCTGCTGACCTGCATTTATGAGACCTTTCCTATTTTGCAGTTTATGTTGCACCTTTTGTATTTTGATTTTATACATCTCTCTCTCTCTCTCTCTCTCTCTCTCTCTCTCTCTCTCTCTCTCTCTTTCTCTCTCTCTCTCTCTCTCTCTCTCTCTCTCCACATGTGGGGACATGAAAAATTGAAACTGATAAGATATTTCGACTACTTTGCCAGGCGAGACAAACAAATATTTTGACTTCTGGAGTTAAAGTATTTTGTTTATCTCACCTGCCAAGGTAGCACTCATGAATAAGATTGTATACGTGTTATTAGCTGCTTATCCTACTGGTTATTCAATACAATCCAAAGTAGTATAATCACATTGATAATTAGTTTCCCAGCTTTAATTACACATAACAGAGGTGCCCTGCCTATCTGCTACAAACGTGCATGTATTAGATATGGCAAAGTGTATATGATTATATCAGACGTTTTGTACATATCCAGGTATCTTAGCACCATGGCATTACTGTTGTTAATAATTAAAATATAAAGTTTCCAAGAAAAAAAAAAAAAGATTTGTTTTCCGAATCTAGATGAATGAAAAACAACAGAAAAGGATATTTTATGTTCAAAAGTCAAAATAATGCTCTAAAATTTACAAATATAATTTTTTCATGTCACAAGTTAAATCTGATGTAATTCGAATAACGTCACTAGCAAATTCTAATAAATTGCTTAATTCATAAAATTACGCCTTGCCGTATAATTCACACATTTTCCTTTTGTCGTCGTTTGGAAATTAAACCTCTATCTGAAACATTGATTTTAACAAAAACTTGACCACTTATGAATTCCACAATGGGCTCATCCGAAAGTAGAGAAAAGAAGATTTCGAATGAGGTATGCTGTAGGTGTGTGACACATCGAATGAGGTATGCTGTAGGTGTGTGACGCATCGAATGAGGTATGCTGTAGGTGTGTGACATATTCGAATGAGGTATGCTGTAGGTGTGTGACACATTCGAATGAGGTATGCTGTAGGTGTGTGACACATTCGAATGAGGTATGCTGTAGGTGTGTGACACATTCGAATGAGGTATGCGGTAGGTGTGTGACACATCGAATGAGGTATACTGTAGGTGTGTGACACATTCGAATGAGGTATGCTGTAGGTGTGTGACATATTCGAATGAGGTATGCTGTAGGTGTGTGACACATTCGAATGAGGTATGCTGTAGGTGTGTGACACATCGAATGAGGTATACTGTAGGTGTGTGACACATTCGAATGAGGTATGCTGTAGGTGTGTGACATATTCGAATGAGGTATGCTGTAGGTGTGTGACACATTCGAATGAGGTATGCTGTAGGTGTGTGACACATTCGAATGAGGTATGCTGTAGGTGTGTGACACATTCGAATGAGGTATGCTGTAGGTGTGTGACACAATGAGGTATGCTGTAGGTGTGTGACACATCGGATCATTAACGTGGAAATCTAGAGGACTTTTTATCAGGTAACCACTGACCTATAATAAAGAAAGTATATAAATATGTTTCCATACTTATCGTATATTTCATATTTTTACCTAATTTTACTATGCAGCAGAGACAATTAAATATTTTATTGGGGTACTAAGGTTTGGGATATTTCAAACGTTTGTATCACTTTACTATTTTCGGTTTTGTAGAACTCCTAAGTTATTTATGTTTGGTTTGGTTTGGTTTGGTTTGGTTGTTTCGAAGGTTATATCGTGCCGTTGCAAGTGAAGTATCGTGTCTAAAGACACATTGCTGCTGCCGATCTGGGCTGATCGATAGTGGGAATTGTACCCACATCATTCAGGTAACAAACCCAGTACTTTAATGACTGAGTCACTTCAGCTCCCAAACATTAGTTAGAAAATAGAGATACATGTACATTGGAAGAATTATATAAAATCTTCGATGCGCAACACCTAGTTTTTCATATTTGCTCTCTCCCCCCTCCTCTCTCTCACTGGTTTATTTACAGCTGTCGCAAGTACTGTCATATATCGCACCCACTCGTCACAACCAAATTTCTCCCCAGATCACACTGAGTTCTCTTTCTTCCACATGTTGCATCTCGGATTATATCCTAAGGTTTCACACAACTGTCACCATTTGCCTTCGGTGTGGATTCGCACAACCATCAGCATTTGCCTTCCGTATAGAACACAAAACATGAATGCCAAGAACAAGTACCTATTTGTTATGAAATAGTTACATAATTTATATGTAAATGTGTAGTGGACGTACATGTCCATCGCTGTCATACATTTAAGAGAAATCCCAATATCATGAGGTATTGTCTGGGCAAAAGCTGTAAATTTTGTTCATATGGATGGTAATAATTTTGGAATAAATTTTCTCCCCATGTTTATCTTGCTTTTAGCAACAGATGTGGCAACATAAAATCTAGTTTATACACCAGATATACCCTAACACAAAAATAATCTTGCAGCTAGAAGAACAAGAACAACAACAACAACAACAACAACAACAACTACTAATACTACTAACAATAATAATAATAAGATATGCATGTATGTATAGGGCTCAATGGCACTTCAGCACAATCCGGACTATATAGTGTAAATTAAAGAACAAGTTACAACAATAAAACTAAGCAAACAAACAAACAACTTTTGGAATATGAATCCTTCAAAATGGACATAAAGATGGAGTCTTAGAAGAAAATAGAGAACAGGTAAAAATGTTAAAAAGTTCTGAAAAACTAATATATAAAGGTAAAATATATAAAGGCCTTCAAGTAAAGGATCCAAATTTGTTCCATAAACTTCATTCTTTAAAAAAGTCCAAGATTTTTTCTGATGATACATAATCATAAAGCTTTAAATTGAGTTTACATTAGAAAGCTTCGCTTTAAAAAGTGGAGATTGTCAAGGTAGGAAGAAGAATATTGTCTTTATTCTTGCCATTATGTAAGTATATTTCCAACTTGGGTTTTACAATAGATAAGTTAGAGGCTGCAATTCGTTCGTTTGATAACCGCCCTGATTGTTTGCAACAATGTAATTATATACTAAATAAATCATTGTATTTATGACACAGATAAATAATTTACCTAAACAAACTTGTTAGAGTGATTCAAAATAATTCGTGAGGTACTCTTAGTGCCTTTCTTTATGGAGACGGGAAATAATTTCTAGGGCCAAACAAAATTCAAAACTTTTTTAATGTCGAAAATGATCAAACAGTTTTTCAGTCTTTGCAAGGTGAGTCTAAACTTCAAGATGTTAAGATTTAATTTATTACTGTACAGTCATTTATTTACTTTCGTTGGTGAGTTAGTTACTTTAGTTCATGAATATGCCCATTGGGGGATTTCTATTTTCTGAAAAGTGGATATTTGCACCTCAAAATTGGTGCTTTGCAGGACCTATGAACTCCACGAAAATTTGTACCCCACAAATGTCAGTACAGCCAGAGTATTATCTCATGCGAGCGCATTGTTTTTATCATAAAGATGACCTATTCTTTTTTCAATAATTTGCATTGGTTTTATTTATTCAGTGAAAGATCAGCCTCAAAGTGTTTTTTCCTGTCATCGTTCCTATTTTAGGTCTTCTGATTTACTCTAATCGTAACCGAGCTTTTTCATACCTTCTTGGTCGAAAGAGTTTTCATTTTGCAATAATATCGTTCAATATCCTGTCATAATCATATCATGTTCAGTACTTCTAATAATCGGTGTTAGAACCACTCTCTGTGTACTGTTCTGGCTTAGTTCAAACATATTTTATTGCATTTTTATTTATTACGACTTGTCATAAATTGCCTCCGGTATTCGTCAATTCGTCAACACTTGATCTTTGGATTTATTCGTGGAAAGTCAAATATTTACCTTTCGGATGCGGTTAAATGGCCATTTCATTTTTTTTAAAGCCTCCTAATTCTGATTTGTAAACATCAGTATGTGAATCATTTTAACAGATTTTTTTTGTCTTCTTGTCAGCCTTGTTGTATATGTGTGATGGGTTTTGAATAACCTTTCTAACGTCACAAACACATGCCACACACACACACACACATATACACACACACACACATACACACACAAACATATATATATATATATCGTCGTAGATGGATACAACAACATCAAAATAAATAAAATAATCAATATTCACTGGTGCAGTGAGACGAAGACATTAAAATTAATATTCACTAGTGCAGTGTGCAGCTAAATCAATTTGTTTTTACATTGTTATTAACTGAACCCGCTTGGTCTAGGTGTACAGCGCGGCATTACATGTTGTAACGTCAGCGGTTCGGTTGTCAGAGGTCAACATTTAATATATAAATTGAGAACCATTTTGTTGTCTGTGGAATTTGCTTTATAATATTATGCAAATGAAATATAACTTGCGATTAAAAATATAAACTTCTCAATTGTGGAAGTATTGAAATGTGCACATACAATACAAAGCAAGTATAAACATGCGACGCATTTGCATTGCTCAGTCACTAGCAAGTCACAAGTAAAAATTACCAGAGAAAATTCATAATATACCGAGCAGAAGGTCCGATCGCGTAATGTAGATAAAGATCGGCAAGGAGTTGGTAAGTGGTGCAATTCCGATATAAGTACTCGCAGGGTCAGAATCGAAAGACAGCGAAGTGGACATTTTGTAAATATGTGTGATGATGGTCAACTGTTAAGATTGAAAGACACATAAAATAGTTAAATAAATAGTGACATCACATAACTGCTGCAGAGTTTGTGAATCTTAAATTATAACTTTTCTAATTTTCTAAAACGGAATCAAAAGGACAATATGTATGTTGCAAAACGAATCATACAGATCGATCTCGTACTAGAGAGATCATTGTTGGTGCTATTCAAAATCAAGTGGGCATCACGTTTTGAGAAACAAAGGGCACTGCCCAGTGAAGAATCACACTTAATGTAAGGAACATAATTACAATAAATTACTGAACTGAGTCAACCTTGAATAAGATAGACGGCATTGTTTCTTGTTATTACACGGCGGAAACCATGTACTGTCAGTAATCGGCCGTCATTTGTACAGAGTTGAGACGCAGATGCGGATGATTATACATGCCAGGGACATAAGTGAGTATTGATTTAATTTGATTTGATTTTATTGTATTGATTCATCAATTGATTGATTAAATAGAGCTCTGATTGTGTTATCGAAGCTTAGCGTAACATTACCCCAGTCTCAATGCCTCATGTTTAACTATTGACAGAGGTTTCATAAATGTCGGATTCACCTTTTAGAATTCTAATATGAAAACCATATATAGTATTATTATTACACAGTGCCTTTTTATATCGGCAGATTGACAGATATTTGTTCGAAAATGAAACACATTCTTTCAGATATATCAAAGCTCACTTTAGTCAAGTGATGTAAATTAGTTTCTTGTTGATGAATAAATTCAGGGTATTGTCTACATGCAGAGGACAAAATTACTTATCGATGAGCAACGAGGACCGCTTTAACCCATATTTAATATTGTAATCAGTCACGCATATATTGCATACGCTATTGTATAGTTTATCCTCTACATTAAGAAAACAAAAAAAACTGTTGTGGTGTTATATCGTGGTCAGGTGGCCATGAAAATGGGCGTAAGGACTTTATTTATCAATATCTTCCTTCTGTTAGTAACATACAAGAAAGTTTGTTTGAAATTATATTTAAATAGGCAACATTCAGTGGCTTCAAATAAAAAAATCTGAGATACAATTTTGAATACTTACAAAAACCTTAAAATGTTTCAATCATTATCTACGACATCTCTGTATTGAGTGTAGGGATTACAACAGTCTTCATTCGATTCAAAAGGAAACAATTCTGTGAAAGTCAAACTTTGCTCACAACATGTGCGGTTTTTACTGCACACATATCTTCCTTTACATGTACATACTAGATTATCAAGGACTTCATTTTCCATTGGCCGTTCATAATAAAAAGGAACCAGACAAAATCCGTCCTGCCTCTATCCATGAATCAGTGGTGAGCCTAGATTTAGATTTGCCAGATAAGAATTAATCCAAGTCTTTGTCTTCTATGCTGCGTTTTTGCATGCTCCAAAAAGCTGGTTTCGCACGTGAAAGTTTCATCAGTCTTAGAATATTTTGTAGAGCCAGCTTTACTCTGAATCCACTTAATATTTTGGTCCTTCCTTTGATCTTACACACGTCGTCATAGAGAGCTATCAATTTACTGGTTGCTGCAGTGACTGACTCTTCATTATCACCTTAAAATGTAGAAAGACCTGTACAATTCACAGCCATTTCCACCATTGTCTTCAGTACAAATTTCGTCCCGATGACAAAGAATGCAAAAGTTATGTTGCAACCTCTCAAAGCATGTGCCTTGGGGGGGGGGGGGATCTGACATACTACTGGTGGTCATGATTGGCATATGGTATGATGTGGTATGTATCGTCGCAGACCCTGGTAATTCCCATTGCTACTTTTCATATCCATAATTATTATGTATATCATCTTTGGGAGTTCATTAATTACAATCACTAACAAGTCTGTATCAGGGAATCTGATGACAATCCGACCGTCGGCCTCTTCTGCTCCAAATACCTCGTTTGCAGTCAGTACATTGAGTAGCATCCGATTGTCAGAGTCTTTTTGATTACCTTCAAACTATAACGTGCCATCTACTTTTTCTACATGGACTACCTTTACACCCTCTCTGTTTGCAAAGCCTTCTGCAATGTACAATCTTCTTTCAGAAAAGGACACCAGTTATTTTGGTGCAGTTTCAACCATACAATCAGCTAGCAATCTGACCAATTTAATTTTGTTTGCTGGAGCATAAGAAACCTCTTCCAGTCTGTAACTTCCCAATGATCAATAACCTCATACTCGTTGCAGCCAACCCCCTGTACTGAATTGGGATTATCGTATCCGTCGAAAACTTCCACAACAGTGTCAGAAAACTCAAAATCTTTTTATAGAGTCTTCAGGCAGTCACCAAATGAGAAGAATCAATGTCCGTCAAATGCATGAATTGCAGCCATAGCATCTCTGATGTACACGGACTAAGCTTTGTTAAAATCCTGGAGCTCCGTGGTTTTTTTCGTTGAATCCTCCCGGCTTCTGTACTCTCATCATGAAAGAGGGCATCGGGGTCCGGTCCCGTTGGGTGACTAAACACAATGTCAACGGAAACATTATCCCTACTGTTGCCAAGATCTGTGACACGATGTAACATTAATTCTGGATTGATGTTAACATTTACAATTGTTTTTGCTTTCCTCCCCAATTTTATTCTTTGTTTTCTCTGTCAAGTATGTAAACTATTTTTTAGACTTGCTGTGGGTATTGCCGATTAGTAACTGTTTTTGTTTTTGATGGATACGGTTGGACTGAAAGCAAAGCGTTCCATATTCTTTTGGCCATAATCTACTGCTGAAAGTAGGTTTTGATGTATTTCAGGAGTGACAATCATACCTTTAGAAATGTTGATTAAAGTTTCAGCATGCGAACCAACATTAAACAGGTCGGTCATTTTCTTCTTAATATGTGCAGTCAAAGTTGTCACATAGTCATCATCACGGCTCATTACTGTGGGAGAGTTTCTTCATGTAATTTCTTATTTTCTTGCCTTCCAAAGACTGCGTGATCTTTCATGGCATATGCATACTCTCCTATCACGTGACTTATAAGAGAGCATGGAAAAGGGTCAAATTCTTGCGGTTGAGACGAATGATCTCTTGACATCTTTGCTAAATTGGTCTTCTCTGTTCCCATATCTGACCAGACACAGTTGAATCTTCCAGTTTTCTGCTCAATTGCAAACTGCCCAGAATCAAATGCTGTTTCTATTTCCTGCGGAACAAAAGAAGATATCCAGCATGAATAGTTGAAATGATGTGTAGAAAAATAAATCGACATCGTATTATTCAGGCTGCTCAGATGCATACTCCAGTTAGCCTCACACTCTGCCCTGGTATTCTGCTTAAGTGTCTGGACAGCTTGTAGACAATTGTTCCAGTACTTGAAAGTGGGTAATTTTGTACAACCCTACGTTGGAACTCTGTGAAGATGGGTGCGTCGTATTGTTGTATTAATCTGTGGAATTTCCGAACCAACGCTAATACATCAATCTTTTTTCCGCTATTGCAGCCTGTGAGTCGACAATATGTTTCCAAACTATTAAAATGATGTCTTCTGTATACCAGGATTATTCAGATCACCTCATAAATGTAAGAGCCATAACTCAGATAAGCTTCAAAAGTCAGCGACTGACTTGCTTATCGGCAGGTATAAAGTGAAATGTGCCACATGCATAGACATCCGAATCTCTAAAAGGCTGAAATGTACCATCAGTATGGATATTCGAATTCCCCAAAAGGTGAAATGTACCACTAGCATAGTCATCCGAATACAACAACAGGTTCCTTAAACCACCATCACTCACTTTAAAAAACAAGCTGAATTATATCTGTGAGACACAAGGGTATCGGTAAAAAAGATCATGTGTATAGTTATAAATAAAGTTTTCCACTATCTGTGGTACCTAAAAATAGCAACATAAACTACCAAATAAGACGAAAACACAACGATCAAAGCTTTTCAAAGATAATCAAATTTCGTATCGTAAAATAAATTTCAATAAAGACCACAAAATTAGCAAGACATTATATGAGAGGTTTTCTACATACTCAGTTCTCTAAACACTAGGAACTTATTGTTGCTGGTAATTAAAAATAAAGTTTCTTAGAAAAAAAGAGAATCCTTTTAGGAATCGAGATGAAAAAAAACAAAACAAAAAAAAAAAAACAAAAAAAACAAAGAAAAAGAATATGTCTCATTTTAAAAGTCGAAATAGTGCCCTAAAATGAATATGAAGTTTTCATGAAACAAATTAAATTCAGAAATATTTAGAATCAAATCGCCAGTAGATTCTATATAAATATTAATTTAATCAAGAAATTAGGCCATGCTGAATGATTCGCTTTGTTGTCGTTTTTAAATTATACCTTTGTCCGAAACGTTCACTATAACAAAAGTCTGACCAATTCTGAACTCCACAACAGGGATCATCTGAAAATAGAGGCAACAAGCTTTGAATGAAATATGCTGTAGATGTGCAACTCATGGGTGCATTAACGTGGACATCTAGATGCCTTTTTTTACACGTAACCGCTCACCGAGTACATAGTCCTAGGGGTAGATATTTAGTATGCAAGCGCGGGAATATTTCTTTTAATCTTATTTCACATTTAATTCAGCACATAAATATACCGTGTCTGCGTGTCAGTATTAGTTCTCAACATGGTAATGCTTTGGTAGTCAGTCTATAAATGCGTATAATTATAGTTTTACACGTTTCGTTTAGTGTAATTAATATGCGTATAGTAGATACTTTGGCTATGCTATGTTTTAAACAATCTTAAGTCATTTTATCATATATGTTAAAACTTGATGTTTGATTGTGTTGTGTTTTTATATCGTAGTGCTTACGTTTGTATGTTATATTTGCATGCTATAAGTATTTAATTTTATGTGTGTGTTAAAGTCCTGTCAAACACACCGGAAACCTAATTGTTGAGTCTTTTATCTGCATCGACCTGACCTGAATTTAAAGAGAAATACGATATTACTGTCTAACTCTACCTTTGTATGTCCTGACCGCAATTTCCTGAGAGTATCTGATCTGCGCAGGCTAGGCTGATACATTAGTATGTTTACATTCATAGAGGCCAATTTGCAGTTTGTATAAATTTGGGATGTTCTTGCAAAGAGAAACAATTCGGCGTATCACGCTGCAGCGGATACAACTCCAAACAGTGTATATCTACGGTTAGATAGTTCGTCACATATCATGGTCTACGCTGCTCATTCTATTGATGATTTCATTAGACCCTGATCTACCGGCGCATCATGCAACACCGTATATGTGTCTATTCTATTTGCAGTTGGCTTGAGCGATATAAACGGCTGATTGTGTTTAGCGATCAGGGAGAATGTCTGGGAGGGTTGAGTGGGTACATAAAGTTGTAGATGAAAACTCGAACAGATTGGTGACTGTATATGACATTCACAAAACAATATCTGACATAAGCAAAAATCAGTTCGAAAACAAAACAGATGGGCACGTTTATTCCCAGCGTACAGCGTGAAATGTATTTCTTCCAATACGAAAAGAACGCACATCTGTAGAAATAGTTTCACAAAATGATGCATTTATAAATAAATAACCATGTTTAACATATATGCGAGAAAAACAAACATCACAGTTCAATCTTTACACATCATACAACATCAATCAATTGTTTTGAATTTGTTGACTTACCAATTCTACACGATGGGGAAGCTGGCTCGAATGGCAATACCACAGATGTTGTTATTATTACTAGAACTCATAATGTATCATTGCATATCCCAGCTCGCGTCACAGCTGGAAGGGTATAAAGAAAAAGAAAATTAATGATATGGAATCGTGTATACAACTTAGCAGAGATGAATCAATAATTGCTAAAAAAAACAACAAAGGCAACAACAACAACAACAACAACAACAACAACAAATATTTAAACAAACAAGCTAAGAGCCCAAACATGTACAGGCAATTTATGCCATTAATGTATAAGTGCCATATGTTAGGACACTTATACCGCTCTCTCCCCAAGAATTCTGCGGTCAAGCTGAGCTGAGCTGCACGCACTCTCACTCTCACATGTTTTCCACGGGAATCAATCTCGAAACGCGCCCAATCACGCTTACCACTGAGCCAACCAAAATACGGAAAACGATTTTATGTATCTAGAAAATCTCATACAAACATTATAACTTTTGAACCGCACTTTTCAGGTTCAGGTTAAAAAGGTTTCTCCCGTTAAGCACAGCTGCGTACCTTCGTAATTTTTCATTTTAATTAAGTTTTATTGACAGATCCATTGTAGAAAACGTTGTGAAAGCACTGTTTTAATGCTTCATTTTATTTAAAATCAAAGCTGAAATCACACTTTTTTGCACATTTTTAAAAAAGTTCAAATTTAATTTATATGTAAAGAATGTGTCTTTCCTCAATCTAATTTTGGGTTCAATAGCGACCGCTGTGGGACTAATGCACATTAAACGCGGCCTTGTTGTTAAGTACGTGTATCGTAATTCCAAAGAAGTAACAGTTGCAAAGCAGAAGAAGTATGAGGTATAGATCATGGAATTTGATAAACCAGAGCCTGACACTGTTAACGCAGCTTGATCTTTCTTAAGGAAACAGAATAAATGTTTGAAACATAAATAAAAAAACGTATCTCAGTGCTTCTCATTCAACAGATGCAGACACTTAAAGTAATGAATTCAACAGTAGAGATCGAGTTGATACCGAATAAAAGTAACCCATGCATTCAGTTCTCCATTAAAGTTGGTATCAAATATGAAAAACGGGCATAAATGGAAAAAAGAAAAATGGTAAAGTCTCCCCAAAACTATTACAAAACATCAAGGTAAAGCAAATACGTCATAATTTCAGTATATATTCGACCACTTCAAACTGTTATATAGTCTGTTTGATTACTATTATACACCAGTTTTTCCACTTTTTCCCAAAACCAACTAAGCGTAGCGAAGTTGTCACATAACAATAGCTGATTTTAATAGGTGTACATAACTACTCAAATGTGACATTCTTCATACCTTACCTCAAACTTTTTTTCTTTGATCACCTAAATATTATTTGTAAACAGAATGTGCTCCCTGTAAACGTGGGATCAGTGTACATCCTAACTCGGATAAAATTGACCTAATACAGGTGTATACATAAAGCATTGTTTACTTTAAAGTTCTCCACCTGGAACTGACCTGTATTAAGGACATGCCACTCGAAACATGAACTGGTCAAGTAATACAAACAGTACATGGGTTGTGTCAAAAACAAATAGAGCTATGGGCAGAAAATTTTAATCTGAAAATATATTTTCTTCTCTGTCATAATCAATTCTCATTGTACA
Organism: Margaritifera margaritifera; assembly: GCA_029931535.1. Lineage (NCBI taxonomy): Eukaryota > Metazoa > Mollusca > Bivalvia > Unionida > Margaritiferidae > Margaritifera > Margaritifera margaritifera. The sequence goes on along the minus strand of JAQPZY010001434.1, from coordinate 2,395,001 downwards.
CTCAAAAACAGAAAGTGCATTATACTAAACTAGCTTATTGTATAAACTTGTTTTATTTACAGTAAGTTATCCATCTCGATCTCTTCTTGATAAATACTATAAATACAGTAATGCGCATGCAGCATGTACTCATCTTCCATACTGACAGTGATACAAAGCAACGTGGCTGTATTTCCAGGTCAGATGTAGCTGTTAAGAGAAGATTTAACCCACGTGGATAGAAGGTGCAAATTTCTAATTAAAAATAAGATCACAAAGTCGAAAACTTAAATTAAGTCTCTTTAAAAATAAATCAAAAGAACATAATGTATGTTTTAAAATAAATCAAACAAATCAATCCCTTGCTCAAAAGATTATGGCTGATTTTATTCAAAATCAAACGAGTGTCATTCTATTGCAAAGAAAGGGCACCCAGCTAACAATTCAAAGTTGCAACAATGTTGCACTAAGGATGTGGCAACGTTGCAACAATGTTGCACTAAGGATGTGGCAACGTTGTCATATAACGTTGTGGCAACATGATTTGGTGAACTTGCTGAAATGTTGCTTCAACGTTGTTGTTTAACGTCATATATAACATTCCTACGACATCCCGACAACATTCAAAACGTATATTGAAAACTAAAGAATGAAAGCTATTTGTGTTTCTGAAACACACATGCACCACTGCTGGCAAGAAAGTTCAAATCTACAACTAAACATTATAAAAATGTCAACATTACCATCCATGTCGGAGGAGTAGCAGTAGCAAGATTTTCAAGAAGGCTGACATTGTCACCATACTGGATGTCAGATCAGCACGATGTTCATTTGGGACAAACTCAACATCACGTCATTTGACCATCCATCAAGAAAGAGTAGCGATAGGGCAACACGAGTGCACAAATCACGCAAACATTGTATATATTTGCGCAGTTGGAAGGCAGTGATGCGTGATAACTCCCGCAAATTAGTGCAAAGTCGCACATATAAAAATGTACTCTGCAGAGTATATAATTTTTATTTAACTGTTAAGATAAACTGAATAAGGATCTTAAAAAAGATTAAATAGTAAGGATACTTATTTAAACAAAGTACCTCTGTCCATTCCGAAGTATGCAAATGTAGGTGTAACCTGTGTAACAAGGTGGATTGGTTTGGTTTGGTTTGGTTTGTGGGGTATAATGCCATTTTTCAGCACATGATAGGCCAGTATATTTGATGGAGGAAGAACCCACGAAAGAACCACATACCCATGGGAAAATGGCAAGCTTTATCAAATATCCACGTTGGTCGAACCGAGACTCGAACTCACGCGGACAGAGGTGAGATGTGTGAGTGATCTGTAAAGGCGAGGGCCTTTGACCACTCAGCCCACCCGAGGCCACTGACAAGGAGCGAGATCCCCTCTTCAGATAAAAATTCTGGCAGCATCTTGAAGATTTATAAGATGGATGCAATATTGGATGTCAGATCGGCACCATTTTTTGGGGACCAACTTAACATCAGAAGTCATTTGGTGAAAACTTCATGTCGATATGACCATGCATCTAGAAGGAGTAGCAATATTTTCAAGATTGGCTGCCATGGCGGTCTTATTGATGACAGATTGGCACCATTTTCATTTAGGATCAACTAGACATCATAACAAGTCTTTTAGTGAAAACCCCATATTGATCTGACCATCAATCTAGGAAGAGTAGCGATAACATTATTTTCAAGATGGCAGCTATGACAGCCATATTGGTGTCCGAGTGGCACCATTATCATTTAGACCCAACTAAACCTTAGGCTAAATCTGTGTGTAAAGTTTCATGGTAATCCTCCAATTAGTTTAGGAGGAGTTGTGAAAACAAACTTGTGTTAACGGATGGACAGACTATCCCATAAGCTCAAGTCTATGACCAGTAGAACTAACAAGGCTGAAAACGTAACTAGTATTACATGAATATGCTCAATTTGTGTGTTAAGAGACCTATTTGATTTTAGCAAATATATATGCAATATTTTCAAACTTACAGATACTATGCAGAAAGAGCACAGGGTGTGAAATCAATAGCCCGTCGACAAAAGAAGTAGGGTACTAATATTAGTACAAACTAAATTACATTTGTCTACTTTAATTGTTTTTGTGCAATCATACCTAATGAAACTGTAGGGGTGGATGGTCATACAACAGGATCCCATTTAGATGCTCTTAATGCAAGCAGTGAAGATGCAAAAATGAAATTCATTCAATTGGATACAATTAACAGATCATCTAATTATGAATGGAAATGCTTTCGCGATTTTTTTGTCTAGATCAAGCAGTTTCTCTGTAGTTGTTCTTACATGGTCTACACGCAAGCATGTTTACTGTTCATGGTATTTAAACCTTTCTTCATGTAGTTTTGCTAACAAGCATTACAGGCCAAAGGTTTATACATTTGTTTTTAAGAAAAGACAAGTGGGTATGAAAAAACAAAACAATAAAACATATATTTTACTATCACTTTATTTGTATGTTTATTTTCTGGATTTTATTAAGATTAAAAACCAGAATCAGTATCCTCAACAGCAAAGTCAATCTGTGTCTTCTTCTGCTCTGGCTCCTGCAAATTGAAAAATAATTGTGATGCTTGAACAAAGTCAGATATCACCTCAGCACTGCTTACGTATGTCGAAGTCAAGTTAACTAGTGTAATGAAACGTTCTTCACTGTAAATTTGCTTCCCTTTATATCATTAAGTAGGGTTACATGTTAACTTTTACAATCACTTGTCAATTCAGGTAAGTGGATGGTGAAATCAATTTGCGCAAAAGTAGATTTTATTTGTCCAAATAATTCACGTCAATAAAATTCCAAGTGGAGGCACTTGCCCGACCAAACATGTTGGATATAAATTTTAGTTGTCTGTACTCATGTTTTGGTAGTCCTGGTAACTACGATAAGCATAAATTTTATCTGCAATTTAGAAATGCATCCACTTTTGCAAATACAATGGATAAAAAGACAAAATTGAATCAAATATTGATAAAATAAGACCTCAAACGGCTAACCTTGTATTTTGTCCCTCCTGGTTGGTTTGGTGAATACTTGAGGGTCTCCGATATAGCTTCTTTCACTTCATTAGCCGTGGCCTTGCTATTATTTTTCAAGCAGTCTCCTGCAAGAGTAATAAAATGTTTTTAAAATAAGTTTCACGACAAAGGATAAGTTTAATTTTTCTAACTGTCATCAATAATCAATGGAGTATTTGTATAAAAAACCACATCCTTTGAAATGTGGTCTCAAGTTCTTGTACATATATGTAGTTGCAGTACATGTGGCAAGAAACACAAGGTACCTTATCCAGTCATTCAAAAATATCTGTCCAATAAAATGAAAAATAGACAATATAAATCAAGTCATACTTGCTTATCAAAACACTGCATATCTGAAGCTCTTAGAAAGCTTTTCTCCCCTTTCGGCCCTTTAGACTATGCTATGACCAGAGTCTGTTTGTACCAAGCCTCTTCATCATCCTGTGGATGCTATCCCCCATATTATATCCGCCAAGGGAACTCAGCTAGTAACTCTGAAAATGATACTAATAATAATATTCCTTCTTTATCCAGGTGAAATAATATGTTTCAGCATAGTTATTATCTGCCACGGATTTGTATACAAATGTATTTACCCTAACTTGAAACAATTTACTAACGACACCATCTATGCAACACAACATGCTACCAACAATTATAAAATAAAGAAACCCACAGTGAATCACTTAACTTCACAAATGGCATTCACTCCAAGATTGAATTGGAATGGCAAAAAACATGTAATAGTGTATATATAGTAAGACACCCGTATGGTGCCTGTTAATGGTTCAAAACAGCAAATAAAGGTTATTGACACTTTAACAGTTTTATTTGAGAAAAAAGGTCCCGAATTAACATCTTCTTGGAGAGTTCTGGATTCTCCTCCAGAATCTGGTTAAGGCCCTATAGTTCGTGTACTGATTCACAGGGCCTTGTAAGTATTTCTTTTGTACATTCTGTTTCTGGGCCTTTTGTACTTCCCAAAATCCTAATCTCGTACTGTTTAGGTATTAAATTCTAAGAGTGTATAATACTTGTGGTTCCATGCATATTATATTCATGCTCTGGTGCAAGGCACATATTTCATTCTTATCAAAACATGCATGCTACATTACATTATCCTTGTCTCAAAATAGTAAATTCAGTTATTGACTATAAGAAAAAGTATTGTAGTAAGAATAATGCATCTGACATGCAAGATACTCTCATTTCCATTAAAATGATTCAAAATATTTTTTAAAACATCAAAGTTCAGCGCTTGATACTGGAGCATAATTCCTGAAAATCTGACATGTACAAATTAAGTGATAGTACTTGTAGATTTGATAATTTGTAAATTATGTAGCATCAACTAACTTGTATGCCCAAAGTGAAAAATTCAATACGTAATTATTTTATTTTTCTTTAGTTTCTTACCTTATAATATTTCGATTTTTGTACAATTTTTTTTGAAAGAGGTTGATTTTAAGTCTACTTTAAAATCTAACGTGACCTTAAGCTTATCGCTCCTCACTATTAAGACTTTGCTGCTTCAACTTTTTTTTCAATAACAAGACCATGTAATCAATTCAGTATAAAAAAGAACTTTAGCAAAGAAATACAGATAGGACTTGAAAAAATGATGGGAAATGTTTGCACACTTGGTTGAATATTCTGCATGATTTTCTAGAAATAATTTGTGTAAACTCCCTAATTACGCACATTTACCCTGACCCCCTCCCCCAAAAAACCCCTACTAAAGTTCTTGCAGGCCTAGTTTATATATGTTATTACTTAGTAAACAGACTGTACAGTTGATGACACATGTTATTCATGTGTGCTGTGTTTAGGACTCACAAAAAGCTCATGTACAGAATTATCACTGAAAAAAATGCCTGTTTTGGATTATTTACCACCAACTATAATATGGCTCATTCATGTCTGTCATTATAAAAATTTAATTACCCTTAAATGTGCATTTTCTGTTTTACATATATGCATATCAGCATGTATACATCTGTTTAAACATAAATTCCTTTAAATTTCGCTTCTAATTTATTTAATTTTATTATACTTGATTTTTAAAAAAATATTTTAGTCAAGAACGATAAATCTTACGCTCTAGAGCTACGCGCATGGCAGATCAAAAACGTTAATTCCAAGCATTTTCGCACGGAAACCCATCCCCATACTCGCTTTTTTCTTTGTAACAACGACCCAGTGTATCAATATAATTTATTTAATACTAGTCAGAGAAAGGTCACAGAAATACGCCAAAAATATATGTAACTTTATGCATAGATTGAACATGTTGGCCGATTCACCTAATTTTCTTTGTTTGAAAATGGCATCGCCTCGCAGCATGATGTTGACATGTGCTTGAATGCGTTAGCAGACATAATAGAACAATCAGCCTGAAAAGAATCTCGTTATCACAATACAAACGTTAAATGGAAATTATAGATTAATTAAAAAATGTTTATACCTTGACGGTTCAAAACAGTTGAAAACAGTAGATAATTCAACGTCTCAGCCACAAATGGTATTCTGCCGGTACAGGAAGAGCTACAAACTTCGGTTCGTAGATTCGTAAAAATATTGATAAGGCAATGATCGTGCGTCATGTTTGTAATTATAAAAGCCGACGAATAAAATATTTTGTCATTGAAAATAAAAATGACAAAAACTACGAAACAAATGACTGTTCCCTCTCATAATGAAAAGTTAAACACAACATTAATACAACGTTGTAAAAACGTTACATATTATCTTTGTAAAAATTACACTATTTGTTGTACAAACAATTATGATCAATGCATATACGTATCGTTTGTAATTTTTCTTATTTTTGAGATCAGAGGATTATTAGGGTTATGTTCATGTGTAACGTTTTAACAACGTTGCTAGAACATTATTTCCCCACGTAACCAAATCACAACCTTACAGCAACGTTGTATTAACGTTATGTCTTAGCTGTGAATGCCCTCTAAAGACTCACACTTGATATAACAAGGAGAATCCAGGAAGATAATAAAATGAGTCACCCCCTTTAAAACATTGGGCGTTTTGTACCTTTACCTGTGCAAAACGTATACTATCATTTATCGGTCGTCAGTTGTACAGATGGGAGTTGCAAATACGGATGAGGATATATCAAAACCATATAAGTAAGTATTGATTTAATTTGATTTACTTTTATTTGACTGATTGATTGATTAATTGATTCAATAGAGCCCTCCTTGTGTTATCAACGTTTAGGGTTACATTACCCCAGTCTCAATGCCTCATGTTTACTTGTTGAAAAGTTTCCTAATTGCCAGATCACTTACAGTGGCTTCTAGAATAAAAAAGGAATTGCTTCCTTGTTCTTTTTATGGGAGTTTTAAACTTTTGTGGACACAATATTAGGTTTAATAAGGTAGATGCATAAGAAACTGTAAAGTAAATACATGTTCTACTTGTAAATGTGGTAGTAATAATACTACATTGTTAATGCCCAAACGCCACAGGCCCAAACGCCGCAGAGTGACATTACCCTGTAACACTGACTTTGTGATTTGTGATCTCCAAAACCGAATGTAGTAGCAATACTACATTGTTAGTTCCCAAGTCCACGTAGTAACATTACCCTATTATCAAAGTGACAATGTAACACAAACTGACTTAGCGATCTCCAAAACCTGATGTGGTAACGATACTACATTGGTAATTCCCAAATCTGTGTAATTACATTACCCTATTTCCAAGGTGTCAGTGTGAAACTGAATTTGTAATCCAAAAAAGCCTGATGTAGTATTAATACTACAGTGTTAGTTCCCAAATCTAAACAGTAATATTACAATGTTTCCAAAGTAACAGTGTAAAATCTGATGTAATAACAATACTATATTGTACATCGCCAAATTAATGTAGTAACATTATCCTATTTTCAAGGTACCAGTGTAACACTGATTCCGAGATCTCCTGGACTACAAAATCTGATATAGTAATATGACTACAAGGATGAAGTGTAATGCTATGTAGCAATGTTGTTTGCAAATGTAGTAACATTTCTACACTGTTAATCCCCAAACCATGTAGTAGTAATGTCACTTGCTTATGTTGCATTACTACTTTGTTAATATCCAAACCCTTGTATTAATATTACCCTATTACAAAAAGTAGTAGCACCAATGTTATGATCTCCACAATCATTAGCAGATAGTATTACTACAAGACTGAAGTTCAATTGATGAACGAAGCCACAGGACATTTCTAATCCAAAGGATACTATTGAGATTCCCCCTTTTGACTATATTTCCAATCCTTTGACTATATACATCTTAGTTATTTGTAATATTTTTTAGAATTACATTATGTGATATGTAACCCCAACTGTCAACTACAGTTTAGTTAAAGGATATAATGAACTGTAACATATTTACACAGCTTTCAGCTTTATAGCTTTCTTTACTAGCATCATGGTTTGTGGGTGTTGTATTCATGTATTGGTTAGGTATCCTGCTGTTGTTATCGGGGATAAAACCTAATCCCTGTCCAAAGGCCTAGATAAATCATATTAATATATGCACCTTAATGTACAGAGTCTTAGACCTACAATTGATATTATACAGGTAATGTAAAAGAGCTGGATGTACTGATTTTTACTGAGACAGTAGATGGAGTTTTAATGTATCAGTGAAAGCTGGCACGTTAAAATAATTATATTTGTAAAAAATACACTAAAATAAATTGATAATTGTAACTGAAGAAAATGAATTAAGTCTCTTTGTAACAGGTAGTTTAGAAATTTATGTTTTATAATAAAATATGTGCATATTTAAAATGATACTATTATATATTAAATATATTTGTTTGAATTACTTTTAATAATCAGAAAATCAAGCCACAGAGGCAGATGTGCAATGTATGCTTTAAGTGCATCTAGTGGTTGTGTTGCATTACTTTTATGTGACATTTAGACATAAAAAACATAAAAAAACAAAAAAGAACGACAACTGTTTGCAAATTTCATATTAGTTGGTTCTTTTATGCTGATATCATTGTTTTAATTTAAAACATGTATTTTTTATTTTTTGAAAACTTATTAAAGCATTTGAGTTATCTAATATGAAAATATACATGAATTGAAATTTATAGGAGTGGAAAAGTAAAAATTGCTGCATTCCATTGTTGTCAAATATTAGAAAAGTTCACAATAATATAAAACGAATGTCAGATTTGTTCCTTCATATGTCATCGTGTAATTTGTATCAAGTCAGGACAAAAGATATGTGAAATATTCTTTCCTGAATTCTACACAGCAATTAGATTATTAATTTTAGTGGACCTTTCTGACCTTAAATGTATATAGATAGAAATTAACATTACAGAGAAGAAATTATTAGTTGCAGGAATATACAGTCCACCCATTTGTGACTTAGCTTTTTGGAGGCATCTCTAATTAATTAAAATTGAGAGAGAGAGAAAGAGAGAGAGAGAGAGAGAGAGAGAGAGAGAGAGAAAGAGAGCTCAGTGCACTAATCCTGACTATTTAATATTGATAGTTAATTGAATGGAGATTTTCTCCTTCCAAATGACAAAATTTTACTGCTGTTTCAGTCAAGTGATCTTTATCAGCTAATAAACAACCCAACGAATTGTATATATTATTCAAAGACTCTAATTGATTATATTTTGATGTCACACACAATTGGTGCATTCTGCTGACGTTTTGAATCCATTACATGCTGAACGTGTTTGGTAATACTGTGCTATATCTAAACACTGATCTAAATTTATCTTCCCTATTTTTCAGCATGCTATGAAAGAGAAGTCTGGTTATACAACCAAGGGAATTATACTCTTTTGAACTCAATACTCATCTCTATCTCTTGGAATAGTGTAATTAACTAATTAACAATGTCAATGTCAGTGTTGAGAATTGTATAGAAATATAGAAATTATCCAGGATGCAGTAAGGAAATGTGTACCACCCAAATATTTTGCAATCGGTATTTGCAATAAAGATACACATTCGATGAATAATGAAATAAAGCTATTAAGGCAAACAAAACAATTGAATATTCAAGCAAGAATTACTCAAAACTTAAGGCATTCATTTTTTTTTTACAGACAAAAGGGAAACATGGTTATTATTGAGATTAGAAAGTTTAAATGTAATCATTATAACACACTAATGAAATGTATCCGGTCTTCATATTGGTAACCCAAAAGACTGGTAAAACCCAATGAAAGAAATGCAAAGTAAGTCAGAAATTAAATGTTGTAACTCGTAGATTGTAAATGACAGTTATAACTGATCATGAAGGAAAAGCAAAACCTTTGAATGACTTTTTTGTGAACAATCAAACATAAAAACCGAAAGTTTATCTCAAATTCATGAACCAGTTCTACAAGGCTTACATTATCCTGCTCTTGATAATATTGTTATAACCATGGATGATGTTTATAATGTTTTAGTGTTTCTAAGTCCATCAAAAGCATGCAGCCCTGTCTAATACTGCATTCAGAATTACTTTGAACAATTGCACAAATAATTAAGTATCCACTGTATTACATATTTAGTATCTCCTTACAATCTTTATTGTTTCCAAATAATTGGAAATTAGCAAAAGTAGTGCCGATGGATAAGAAAGGTTCCATAACCACTGTTTCAAACTATCATCCTATATATTTACTTTGTACTTTATCTAAAGTTTTTGGTAAGTGTGTACATAAATATTTACACAATTACATTGTGCAACATATGATTTAACATAATCAGTCAGGTTTGTCACCAATTGATTCGACAACATATATGTTGGGAAACATTTACAACACAATTTGTTTGCGTTGTAGACGAAGAGTTTGCCATAAAGGGTTACTCTGAAATCTAAAAAGTAGTGGTGTACAAGGAAATTTGTTATCGTAGTTTGAAAGTAATTTATTGTGAAGAAAATGAGTTATTATAAATTCTAAATCCTTTGTTCTACAACGCATTAACACAGGTAGCCCCTAGTGGGTCATTTTGGGACCATTATTATTTGTAATTTTCATCAATGATTTTGCAGACAATATAGAATCAGTGATTATGCTTTTTCCTGATGAAACAACAGTATATGTGATAGTTGATGATTTAAATTTTAAACTCAGATATTCCAAAGATATATGAATGGTTTAAAGCATTGTCTGGTTACATTTAATCCATATAAGACTGAATTAATACCAATATCACTTAAAGGGAACCATAACCTCCAGTCTACATTATATTATACATGGCTGATATATACAAGAGGTTACTCAAACATTGGGGAGTGGTGCATTATCTTAGCCAGTGATTCCTTTTAGCACGTGCAATTTAAATACATTTCCGATCAGACTGGGAGAAATTAAACTTTAAAAAGTTTTTAATTCAAACTGGATCAATTGTCTTTGGAACAAATGTACAATCTTATATTTTATCAATTTTTTTATTACATTGAGCACATTTGGGACCATTGTACAATGCAGGAAAAAGAACTCATCCAAAAAATAAATACCGTGGCGATGAGAGTAATAACAGGTACCACCAAAAGTGCATGTCCAGTACAACTGTACTATGAAACCAAGTGGGAAAGTCTACATTCTTACCGTTACAAGCATACATTGATTGAGGTATTTTAAATTTATCATGGATTAGTTCCTGTATGTGTTCAATATGTATTTGATCCTTAGGTATAAAACAAAAGAAATCTACTTCACTCCATCAACTATTGTAATTTGACCTCCAATGGGTAGAACAACATTATTCAGTTCATTGTCACACTCTATGATTCAGACATGGAACTTGTTACCTGTAGAAGTAAAAAAATGTCAGAGCCTACATGAATCAAGAAAATCAAATCACCCCTTGCTACATTTAGGTTGGTGGTTGAATCATACATGACATACATGCTAGGCTAAGAACAAAGTGTAGTATTTTCAATTACAATTTATAATCAAATCACAACAATTATTGTTCCTGTTGAGAAACTGAGATGGCAAAACACTTTCTTTTAGACTGCCCAAAATATTTTCATTTGAGAGATCGCATCTTATCGACACTCCATTTTGCTCTCACATTTGCAACATTATTTTTTGGCAAACCTATGTTCTCTACAAAAATAAGACGCAAATATTCTTTTCAGTGCAAAATTTAATTAGGATGACAAAAAGATTTAAGCACTCCATACAAATCATAACCTTTTGCTCATCTTTGTTGTTTATTTCTTCGCTCTTTTTTCTGTAACTAATGATATTATGGAAATTATTTCCATATATACTTATACTTGTATATACATTTCTTGTTTGTACTTTTCTTTGTAACCATTTGTTACTAGATTCATGCTGTTATATATTTTGTTACTGTTGGAGAGACAGTGCTGTAATAAGCTCATGTACTATGTTTGTACTTGCATTTGACAAAGTTTCTGAAATAAATATAGTTTGAACTATGGTACGGTTTAAACTATATACATATTTACTCAACATGATAAAAAGAATACACATGTGCATACTAGATTGTCTCAGAGGAATAATTGCAACACATATGCAGCTGATATCAACCCCTAGGTCTGCCCATGCCTACTGAAACTTAATCAAGAGGCTGAAACTTGAGGAGCTCAAGAATGAAAAGCACATGGATATGTGTATGTAGATACAGAATAATATTTCAGATTAGTTTGTCACGTAAATACTGTATTATTTAGTTTAATAAGCCCACATCATTAATTGTGTATATTTGACACATATAATAACACATTCATCATTTAAGGCAAAAGTCTAATGACTGAGGCATCATAATGCGTTTTAGTCATTTCACTACATTATTCTGTAATTATTTCAAATAAAATAAGTACATTTCATCATGTGATCATATGATCTTAAATTTGTGCTAATATAAACAAATATTTATAAAATTTTGTCAAATAATTTCATTCGGTTTTTAATAAGGGATACTAAAGATAAAGATTATTCTACTGACTTCATAAATTAAATCTGATTTTCTTGTTTCAATTTGTATTTCATTTTTCATTTCACTTACATAATGCGACAATTTCCATACATTGAATTAATTCTATATTATTCATAAAATGAAAGTTATCCATGTATGCTATTTAATTTATGACTGGGTATCTATATCCTTTGAGACCCCAAAAAATGACAGCTGCATTGATACATGATACAAATTTTTTTAAAAAGTATTTTAATAAATCTAGATATGTTAACATTGAATTTTATTTAGTGTCAAAGTGGAGAGATTAGGAGAAGGCGAGATTAGAAGGTTTGTTGTTCAATAGTGCACATGTATCAGAAAGAGCACATATTTAAAAATGGTTACAAACTATGATCAGATTGACTCTCTTGTTATATATTTTCATAAAATCTTTACAAAGGAATACATTTCAATAAAAGAGAGATAGGTGATAAATGATCTTCGTGCACAATTGACAAAGACAAAATCTTGCGCATACTTTTATAGAAATGTTTTACACGAGCACTGTGCATTGGAAGAAAAGGTTTTGTTTGTAGTTGCTTTAAAAAATGAACCAATCAAAATTATTGCACACTGTTAACAAAAGTTTTCATATTTTTTTTTTATTTAAATAGCTACAGTATCAGTGCTTTGTGTACAACAATTAATTATTTTCATAAACCAGAGGTTTAGTTCAGTTTGTATCAGTGAGAGAGAGAGAGAGAGAGAGAGAGAGAGAGAGAGGGGGGGGGGAGAGAAGGTATACAAAACCTGCATTCGCAACTTCCAATTACAGAAAAATTAGAGTCTCTGTTTGCTCACTATAATTTCAACAACAGAAAAAAAGAAATACTGGGTATAGGTATGGGGCTAATTGTGGCTTATAAATATGTATGATATTATAATCTTTTTAGCAAAGACACAGTTCCATATGTAAACAGTTATGTCTGAGGTATATGCTTGAACAAATTCAACTAATATGGTTTTGATATTTTGTTTTCTTTGTTTCTTTTGTTTAAAGTGCTTTTGCTAATTTGGAATTTCCATTCTGTTAGGTACTTGTACACTTCTACATGTGCAGAGGAATTAGGAACATGACATTAATGATATTGGTTACATCTTTATTATGATTTTCTCTTGTATAAAACTAAGGCTGACTAAGAACTACAATCTTTGATATTTCAAAGATCATGCAAAGCCAGGTGGGCTGATAATTACCATAAAAGTCACAAACACATACATACAATCATGCATAAGTACTTTCTCATGCACAATTACCCTCCCCCCCCCCACACACACACACATAGAAGACATACACTGCGAATAATGAAATGCACAGAATATTATGAATTGTGTGGACTTGGACTTGTTGTAAAATAGCAGTCACAAGAATAGTGAATTATCACATCATAATTTAAACAAAGTATCTTTGTAAAATATTGTTTCTCACTTTTTAAACTAATACAAAGAGAGCATCCGAAAAGAGGAGTGACAAAATTATCTGAGTCGAAAAATATCACGGTCCTAATGATGTGAATCTTAACAAGGCAGAAGCCATACTCATTTTACAAGTTTTAAAGCAATAGTTCATATTGCAGAAAATTATCATCTCCTGTAAGGAATGCCAATTTATTCTCATTTGTTATTGCTTTTTCCAAGCTGACTCGATCCCTATATTGTTTAAACCAGTCCACCAAGAAATTAACTCGCAGAATGTATTTCATAATGTATGTAGCTGAGACGAATAAAGTTTCTAACAGAATGATGAAATTTAGTGTGAATCGCTCAGCTGATATAATGTTGCTTATGTGGATTAGAAGGGTAAATATAAAGAGATAGATCTTGAACAAATTAAAAATTAACTATTTTAAGTGTTTAAGTCTATAAAACAAGATTTGTCTTTGTACAATATGTATTTCCCCACTACAGACACAAAAAAGTCTAAGCTAAGTCTAACAAATGCAACATTTTTTAATTTTTGTTTTAAAAAAATGTAATTGCATGAAATTTTAAATTTGCGTAAATACATGCACACAAAATTTCATTTGTTTTACCTCCAGTAGCTTGTGCTTAATAATGCTGTCAAGTCCAGGTGCAAAATGTTCAAAATTATGTAATAAAGTTTGAAAAGTGGTTGTAATGGCCTGACAATCTTGCCAGGCCATATACATACATATACAAAGTTACATACTATTTCATATGTCTACTTAATTGTTGTGCTTAATTGTTCTAAGAAGATCTTCTTAAAGTTTAAGTTCAAAAAGTCTACACCTTGACATGCAGGGTTACGAAGGAACAGCTGCAGAATCACATAGCAATACAATTCTGTTTGTATCAATTATAGTCAATTGAATTCCAGCAACCTGACCCTAATAATGCTGAAATGTAATATCCTTCGTGTGATTCAGTACAGTAATTCTATCGCTTATTTAGGCAAACTGAATTCAGTTATAATGTGCATGTAGATTGGTTGGTCTGGTCAGTTTTGTTACTTTATCCTTACTGGAAGTGGACTCCAGAGCCAGATGGAACAAACAATAAGTGGGGATAAAAGACAATCCTTTTGATTTAAAAGACACTGCTGTTTTAAAGACAGGAAGATACTACAAATATCTGCAGCAGCAGTCAGACAACACACACAGGTATGTGTGATTGCTATGATATTTAAAACAATTTTTACCTTAAAAAAATTGTCTAATATTGTTCTCTTTATTCCACATCTAAAAAAAAATTATAACTATCCAAAAAACGTTATATCACAGTGAATTGCATGTCAGGGCTGTTATAATTCTTTTAAGTCTCCCCTAAACCAGAACCATGATCAAAGTTTTTGACAGGAATAAGACCATTCTTAGATCCTGCTAATGAATTCTACTACAATGATGGACTTCACATTCTACCCTTACACATATTAGACCTATCGGAGTTTTCTTTTTTGCACTCCTCATTTAAAAATAGCTATCAACAAGGCAGCTGATTAATACAGCTGTAACCTTAGTAGACACATTGGTTGGACAATTCTTCTGCTTTAAACAGTACACATAAAGTTAATGTTGCACAACAGAAAGTGTACATTATGTTTTGTATCAGCCTGCCATATATATACAAATTTTGTTCATGCTCAGTCACTTTTGAAGAAGTTACCACATTCAAACAAAATTTGGTATGATACTTTGCATACATAAGACCTTGATCAAGTTCAGTTTTCACCATTTTCTAGCAAAATGTAATGGAGTTATGGTCCTTGCTTTATACAGAAAGTTGTTGATATTTTTCCAGGAATGTTGCATGGACTTATGGCAGTTGTGTGATTTAGAACTTTCCCTTTCAATTGAGTTTACTCTTAATAATGTTTGAAGGACTTAATAGATTTAAAATTAAATCTGGTATGAGGCTTTACATTAGGAAAATCTAGTTCAAGTTACTGTTTTCTGGCAATATTTTACGGAGTTCTGGACCATGTTCTTTGCTCTTTGATTTTGTTTAGATTCACTAACAGTTGCAGGACTTCATGCACTAAAATCAAATTTGGTTCGACACTTTATGTTAGAAAGATCCAGGTCAAGTTTGATCTTAAATGTGTTCCAGAAAATACATATGGACATATAGCTCTTGTTTAAATTAGAATTTTGCCTTTCAATTTTGTTTCTGCTCAATAACTTTTGAAGGACTTCAACTGTGGCATGAGGCTTTTATCAAGAATATCTAGGTCAGGTTTGAATTCCACTTTTCAGCAAAAGTTTATGGAGATTTGTCCCTGTTTGACTTTGAACTTTGCCATTTCAGCTCAATAAGATTTCAAGGACTTCATGGATCTAAATAAAGTTTTGTATGAAGGCTTGTATTAAGAAGACTTAGGTCAAGCTTTTATAACCTTACTTTCACTCGGCACAATATGGCCATTGTTGTGCTTAGGTGCCATTAAATGCTAGTGAATACATACATACATACATACATACATACATACATACATACATACATACATACATACATACATACATACATACACACAAACATACATACATACATACATACATACATACATACATACATACATACATACACACAAACATACATACATACATACATACATACATACATACATACATACATACATACATACATACATACATACATACATACATACATACATACATTTTCGGTGTTTTCTAGGAAAATGTTATAGAGTTATGGCCCTTGTTTGACTCTGAACCTGCTCCATTATTCCCTCTCAATAAATTTTGAAAGACTTCATGGACTGAAACCAAATTGTACATAAAGCACTCAAGTTATCTTAAGAGGATCTAGGTCAAGGCTCATTTGTTTTAATTTTCCTACAAAACTTACTGAGTTATGGTCCATGTCTGACTTGTATCTATTCCCTTAAGTTACATCATATTGATAGGGGCATCCGTGACATGTGGACACAGCTCACGTCATACTGAAAGCATGAGAAAAGCAGATGATATCTGCAGTTTTATAACCATATTTACATTAGTCAGCATATTCAGATGCACATATTTCATTTTTGTAATGGTTTTAACACACAAGTAACTGAATTGCTCAGATATATAGTTAAATCCCTATACAATCCAATCGAATGTGATTCATGCTTAATATTGCACCCAGTTAATTGCTGTCATATAATAATGTGAAGTTTACCGAAGTTTACTTATTCCTGTAATGCGTCTTTGCGTTTTTTCTTACTTGCTAAGGTTTATCAAGTAACTGGCAAGCATGATGTTATGCATATCTTTAGCACACTGGGGAGAGGGCATGATGTTATACATATATTTAGCACATTGGGGACAAGGAAATAAAGCTTTATTATGCACTAACATTTTAAGTTACTCCTGATTCAAATGACAGTGTTAATTAATTTATCTTCACGTTTTGTATGCAACTGGTTTTCCGATGAGTAGTAATAAATTAATTTGTACTCTCTGTTTGTCTGCAGGAATGAGAGAATTCAAAGGGCAAAGACCAAGCGTTAGCTCTGGTAGAATACAAAGCATTTTATCTGGATATTTTATCAAAGAAAACACATTCATATTTTTTAAAATTTCAATAGAAAAAGTGCAAAAATGAGGACTTCAAACACAACAGCAGCAAAATGACACTAAAACGTGATGCAAAACACAGATTATTATAAATCTAGCTTATCTAGTCTGTAAGTTTTTGGACATGTTGCAAAAGATATAATTTGTTATAAGAAATATTAAAAAGGAAAAACTGGAAACTGAATTAAATTTTTTAAAATTAAAATAAGTTGAACGGTCTTGTGACTTATCCCAAAATGGCTATCGATATGTGACACCAATGTCCCCAAAATGGCTATTGACATGTGACACTAAAATCACCAAAATGTCTATTTACTTGTGGCACAAAATGCAAACGGTTGTAACTTTGTGAAGTAAGTTTCCTTTGAAGAGCAGTCTGGATCTTTTAAGACATAACTGTTTCGATCAACAGTTAAAAACTTTTCAATCTTTAATGAAAACATTTGAGAAACAGCACATAATCTGCATTAAAGTCTTTTATTTTATCATGGCAGATAATATTTGGACACTTGATATAGTTCGCTTCTTTTCAAAGATCAATCTACATTATTCTGAGATAATGGGAAAAATATAAATTGGAATTAGCACTGGTACTTTTAAAGCATAGTTTAAAGAGCAACAATGCTTTGTTATTTATCCATGTGTTGATCATGAAAAGAAGAATATTACACTAATTTAATAGGTCATTAGTAATGTCAGCACATTGCAAACATTGAATGTTCTCAGTGTTACGGACTCTACAAGAACTAGACACCAGTAACAATACTACACCGCATGGAGCTTGACCAAATTATTTTTTTCAGCAAAGTAGTACAGTTCCTGCATTAAAAAGTTATAACAAGTTGAATATTATTTTGAAACTGGATTGAGGATAATCAGTAGAGTAATATTACTATAATAATATTATTGCAGGAAGTAATGACCTTCAAAATAAAACATGAAGTTAAAAAAATCTACAATAAGAACAACTCAGAATTTTCTTTTTTATTCTAGAGGCAGATTTCATGTTTATATTACTACATCAGGTTTTTTAGATCACAATAACAGTGTTACACTGTGACCTCGGAAATAGGTGATGTTACTACATGGGTTTGGGCATTAACATAGTATTGCTACTAGATCAGGTATTGTAGATCACAGAATATGTGTTACACTGTCAACTTGGAAATAGGGTAATGTTACTACATGGATTTTGGAATTAACCAATGTAGTATTGTTACTACATCAGATTTTGGATATCACGGATAATGTGTTACACTGTCACCTTGGAAATAGGGCAATGTTACTACATGGATTTTGGAATTAACAATGTAGTATTGTTACTACATCAGATTTTGGATATTACAGATCCGTGTTACACTGTTACCTTGAAAATAGGGTAATGTTACTACATGGGTTTTGGTATTAACAACGTAGTATTGTTACTACATCAGATTTTGGATATCACGGATAATGTGTTACACTGTCACCTTGGAAATAGGGCAATGTTACTACATGGATCTGGGAATTAAGAAAGTAGTATTTTTACTACTTCAGGTTTTGGAAATCGCAAAATAAGTGTTACACTGTCACCTTGGAAATAGGGTAATGTTACAACATGGGTTTGGGAACTAACAATTTAGTATTCTTACTACATCAGGTTTGGGAGATCACAAAATCAGTGTTACAGGGTAATGTTACTATGTGTCTTTTGGCATGTACACTGTAGTATTATCACTAGCACATTTACAAGTACAACATGTATTCACTTTAAGGTTTCTTATGCATCTTCCTGATTAAACCTAATATTGTGTCCACAAAAGTTTCAAATTCCCATAACAAGGACAGACAAGCAATTCTTCTTTTGTATTGTGGAAGCTATTTTATTTAGAAGTCTAGTATGAAAACCATAAACATTTTTATTATCCGGTTCCTTTTGATATAGGCAGAATCACATATATCTGATCAAAAATGAAACACATTCTTTTAGATATATCGAAGCTAACTCCAGTCAAAAGAAGTAAATTAGTTTCTTGTTGATGAATACATTCACGGTATTGTCTACATGCAGAGGACATAAACTAATTATTGGCGATTGGCAAGGACCGCGTTTGCCCTAATTTAGTGGACCAAACAGTCACACATATATTCTATGTATCGTTTGAAAGTTTATTATCTCTACATTAAGCAAATAAAAAAATAATAAAAAAAAGATTATGTTGTGGTGTTATATTGTGGTCATGGAAAAGGGCGCACTTTGCCAGTCGTATGTTTTATTTATCAATACTATCTTCTGTTAGTGAAAAACAAGTACATTTCTTTCAAATTCTATTTAAATAGGGAACCTTAGAATGCTTTAAATAAGCAAATCTGAAGTAACATTTGTAATACTTTAACAAAAAGCAATTTGTTTAGTGTGTTTGTATCGCTTGCAACGGACAAAACAAGACATAGATAAGGTTATATCAACAATTGTTCCAGTAAATTGTTTCTAAATTGTATGTACTGTTTTTTTAATGGGTTGCGTGCAGAGCCAATTTACATGAAATGTTTCTTCTAAGAATAGCTAATTACTCTGGTGACACATTTTGTTAATTGTGTAAAGAGTTAGTACTACTTTTAGTTTGCTGACACAGTTACCTGTAGCTAGATAATATGACATGTGCATCTGCAAAGAGCAACTGCTGCTGCATATGATTTAGGAAGATGTCATAGCCGTTTATTTGTGTAAAATTAGGATGTGTAAACAATCTGCACTGCAAAATATCATACAATGTTTAAATCGTCATCTTCGGTATCTCTGTACTGAGTGCAGGTATTACAACAGTATGTATTCCCTTCACAAAGACACAGCTCTGTGAAAGTCATTTTTTTGCTGACAGCATGTGAAGTTTTTACTGCAAACATTTGTTCCTTTACATGCACATATTTGATCATCAAAGGCTTCAGTTACCATTGATTCTTAATAATGAATAGGATCTAGACAAAATCCGTCTTACTTTCATCCATGAATCAATGGTGATTTCGATTTAACAGGTGAGACCTGATCCAGGTCTTTGTCTGCCTCGCCGCTCTTTTGCATGCTGCAAATAGCTGGCTTCATATATGGAAGCTTCATCAGACTTAGATTCTTTTGCGAAGTTAGCTTTACTCTGAATTCATTTCAGATTTTGGTACCTTCTTTGGTCTCACCCTTAGTATGATACAGAGCTATAACACATTTTACTGGTTGCAACTATGGCTGCTTTTTCATTATCACCGCCAAATGTAGAATGATCATTATAATTCACAGTGATTTCCACAATTACCCTCAGTATAGACTTCTTTCCAAAGCCGAAGAGTGTGGAAGTTAAGTTGCCATCTGTCAAAACATGCGACTCGGGGAGGATCTAACATACTAGAGGTGGCAATGATTGGTATATGCCATGAAATGGTATGTATCTTCGAAAATCCCTTGTTCTCCTCACTGATCCTTTTCATATCGATAAATATTTAGTGTTTAGCTAATCCGCTGCATGCACTAACACGTCTGTATCAGAGAATGCAAGGAGTAGCATCTGCGTGTCAGCCTCCTTTTGATTACTTTTACAATCTAGCATGCAATATATGTGTCTGCATGGAGTACCTTTACATCCTCTCTGTCAGCAAAGCATTCTGCAATGTACAATCTTCTTTAGAAAAGGACACCAGTTATTTTGGTACAGTTTCAACTATAAAATCAGCTAGCAATCTAACCAATTTAACTTTGTGTACTGTTAACATTGAGAAACTTCTTCCCGTGTGAAACTGCATAACCAACAAATTAAATCATACAACTGGCAGTCAAACCCCTTTGCTAAATTGGGATTATCGTATCGGTTGAAAATTTCCATCGCTGTGCCAGCAAAGTTAAAACGTTCAAGATAGTCTTCGTGTAGTCACTTTCAAGTGTGCCGAATGAGGAGAACATACTTGCGTCAATTGCATGTATTGCATCGTTAACATCTCTAAGGTACACTGAGATAGCTTTGTAAAAAAAACCGGAGCACAGCGGGTTTCTTCGTTAACACCTCAAGTTTGTGGTTGAATTCCGCTTTTTGTTTTTCGTATTGTACCGTATTCATCAAAGAGGGGAGTGGGGACAGGTCTCACTGGATGACTAAGCACAATATCGACGGAAACATCATCCCTGCTGTTAGCAAGAATTGTGGCACAATAGAACACTAATTTCGGATTGATGTCAACATTTACATCTTTTCTTTTTTGTTTTCCTCCGCCAATTCTAATCTTTCTTTTCCGTGTCATGTATCTAAAATATATTTACACCTGGTGTAGGCATTGCCGAATAGTAGCTGGGGTGTTTTTATTTGGTCGATCAATAAGGTGCCGTCCGCAAAGTGTTCCATATTCATCTGGCCATTATTTGCAGACGCAAGCAGTCTTCGCTGTATTTCAGGGATGAAAGGCAAACTTTCGAAATGTTCATTAAAGTTTCAAAATGCTAGTCAACATTAAACTGTTCAGTAATTTTTTTCTTAATATGTGGAAGCAAAGTTGTCATATGTCGATCATCACGCCTCGTGCCTTTCGGGGTAGTTTCTTCATACGGTTACTTATTTTCTTGCCGTCTAAAGCCTGCGAAATCTCTCATGGCAGATGCATACTCTACCATCTCATGTCTTGTTACACCGTTGAATCTTCCAGGTTTATACTCAATTGCAAACTGGACAGAATCAAGTGAGGATATCCATTCCTGTGGCATTTTCTGCATATGAAGCACATACACAGATATTCAGCTTGAATAATTGAAGCGATTTGTGGGAAACAATAGGCAACATATCGCTCAGGTTGTTCAGATGCAGACCCCAGTTGTCGTCAGGCTCTGCTTATGACATTGGTAAAAGTGTCTAGACAGCTTGCAGAAACATGCCCCAGTACTTGAAAGTGTGTGATTTTGTATAACCTCACTCTTGAAGCTCTGTAAAGATACGACTTATTGTTGTATTACTCTGTGGAATGTCCTAACCGAAGCTGATAGATCAGGCTTTTCTTTCGCTATTAAAACCTGTGAATCGGCAAAAATGTGTCCAGGTTGTGAAGAGGATTTCTTTTGTATCCCCGTTTTTTTTAATTCACATCACCTGATAAATCTATGAGCAACAGCTCCAACAAAGCTTCAAAAGACAGTAAGCCCACAAACAGTTCGATTGACTTGCTACCAGCAAGCATAAGTTCTGCATAGACATCCGAATTCCCCAAAAGGTCCCTTAAATCACGATCACTCACTTTAGAAAAGACAGTTAATGATATATATGAAATACAAGGGCAAAGTCAGGTATTAGCCATCATTTCATGGGTAAAAAATGTATACAGTTGCAAATAAAGTTTTTCAGTTATTTGTCTACCAATAATGGCAACAAAAAGCAACCAAATAAAAGGAGACCAATGAGATAAAAATTTATCAAGCATAAAACAAGCTTGATGTCGTGAAAAATCAGTGACGATTACAAAATTAGCTAGAAAAGATTTTACAATATTGAAATTATTCCTGAGACAGATTTTACAATATTGAAAATCTTCCTGAGACAGATTTTACAATATTGAAAATCTTCCTGAGACAGATTTTACAATATTGAAAATCTTTCTGAGACAGATTTTACAATATTGAAAATATTCCTGAGACAGATTTTACAATATTGAAAACATTCCTGAGACAGATTTTACAATATTGAAAATATTCCTGAGACAGATTTTACAATCTTGCATAAGACTTTTAGCTACTACTAAGCTTGACCTTGAATAACCTTCTTATTATGGACAATGGCACGAATCATGTATTGTTTTCACAACGTGTTATTAGCATACATTTTATCGCAGATAAATATTGTTACCATTCTGCCTCAGCAGCAAAACATTTTCAGGGGTAGGGTGGGATGCGGCTGGAGGTTGGAGTTGTGATTGAAGTACTAGTAGATAGGTAGGGGTAGAAGTAATAAGAATGTGCATTTTTGGGATTTATTTTTTATGAGATGTTCTATGTATACATGGAAATTAAATACCAATGGCATCAGCGGTTCACATATTCTTTTGCGATAATAACGATACTTTACTTTGGCAGGCGAGAAAATCACATGCTTTGACTTCTGGAGTCAAAGTATTTGTTGCTGTCACCTGCCTCAGTATGCGTAAGAATTTATACATATTATTCGCTGCTTATCTTTTGTCTGTGTATGTATGCGTGTGCAGATAGATATATAGATAGATAGATAAGATAAGATGTATCTGATTATTTGATTTCTACATATACAGGTTTCTAATCAGCAGCAAAGTATCGTTGCTGGTAATTAAAAATAAAGTTTTCTAGAAACAAAGAAAGAAAAATAACATTAGGAATCAAGATTAACAAAAGACAAGGTAAAAGAAGATTTCATCATTTTAAAATCCAAATTGCGATCTAAAATTTATCAATATCAAGTTTTAACGAAACAGCTTTAATTCATAAATAATTAGAATCAAATTATCAGTACATTCTATATATATATATATATATATATATATATATATATATATATATATATATATATATATATTAATTTAATCAAAAAATGAGGTCATGCTGTATGATTCACAATTTCTATTCATTGTCGATTAGAATTTATAGAAGAAATTTTATTTTCCTACGTTAATACCGGATATATTTCATCGTGTGGTACAAAAAACGTGATATTTTAACGAGTGTCGAAGCCACGAGTAAAAATATACCGTTTTTGGTACCACAAGATGAAATATATCCGGTATTAACGCAGGAAAAGAAAATTTTCATTTTATTATATACCAGAGTTGCTCAGAATCGAAACTTAGAAGATTAAACTCACTATTCAGCACCACACTCCACCTCTCACCCACCCCTTTTTTCGTAAATTCACCTCACTTTCATAGGCTGGTCATATAAATATCAGTGACTTAAGATAGCGGTATGATTGGGTTGACCTAATCTGTCTCAGTAAATTATATTTTTGACCTTTTGTAAACTATTTGATCATATTTGACCACAACGCAAGTCCGATTCATCAATGCATCACAGCGGGTTTATCATTGTTGTGAAGGAAGTAAGTGGAAATAACTTCATATAGACGCGAACGGCGTCGACTCAGATTTCGTCAGCAAAATGTAATTTCCATGTCTGAAATGTAATGCAGTTTCTATTTATTTGTTCTAGTTCACAAAGTACTCGTTTTTGTTGCTGCAGGTATAACTTCTGTAGGCACACACAAGCCAGTGTCGCATGGCATGATGGGAAATTTTATATTTTCACATGTGAAAATATAAGGATATATTTTTCACATGTGAACATACAGGAATGAAAAAATATGAAAATTATTTTGCCAATAAGTTTCTATATTTCACACTAAAGGATATAATAGACACCTCAATTCGAAACGTTCATGTAGTGGGTGTACGACTCATGGGTGCATTACAGTGGAAATCTAATGGCCTTTAATCCACATAACCCCTCACCAAGGATATACCCCATAGAGGTATATATTGAGTGGATAAGAGCGGGAATATTTATATATATATATCTTATTTCAGAGTTAATTAAGCACAGAAATATATCGCGCCTGTATCTCAGTACTAGTTCACAAGACGTGAATGCTTTGGAAGGAAATCTAAAAGTGCTTAGTCGTTTGTTTGAGACTTATAATACTAATATGCGTATAGTAGACACTTTGTCTATGCTGTGTTAATGTCCTTTTAAATCTTTTTATCATATGTGTTGAAATTGTATGTCTGATTGTGTTGTGTTTCTTATCGTAATGTGCGTCAGTGTGAAAGAAAATAAAATAATACTGAAACAATAAAAAAATCATGAAATTGTACAAAAAAACTTAAAAAGTTGCAAAGATTATACATAAAAATATGCCAATGTAAAATTTTGAACAAATTTTGTAAATGAAATAAAAAATAAAACAGTCTATAAAGTACCAAATTATAAACAAAAGTGAACAAATATACAAAAAATTAGATAACTGTTAAAAAAGAAATAAGAAACAAATTACAGAATTTAACAACAAAAATTTAAATTAGCCATCTCTCTCCCACTATGGGTCTCTGTAATTGTATATGCTATGGTATATGGACGTGTGTGTGTGTGTGTGTGTGTGTGTGTGTCTTTCAATATCCTGTTAATAATAAAATTAATGATAATAATAATAAGTAAATCAAAACATTTGTATTTTCAGTTACGTTTGGTGTATTGTAGTGAAACAGGAGTCACAATGAAATTTCAGTCATTTCACAAAGTCCATTTGTTCTTGTTAGTGTCTTGCTCTGCATTTCTTAGAGGCAATGGGTTTTTCTTCTGCTTCACCTTCTGAATTCTCAGTATCTCCTCCTTTTTCTGTTACTTTACTTTACTGTTGTGTTGAAGGCACACCTAAAGCCAATGTCCTTGCTCGCGACACAGAAAACATTCGTCTTGGTTCTTGTCTCAAAACCGGGTTTCTCCTTTCTTACGCTAACGGATTTATTTTTTTTGATGTCGTGAACATTCTGGAGTCTAGTGCTCTTTCACTTGACAGACATGATGAGTTTTCCCATAGGTCTTGTTGGAGGTTGTGTATTTTTCGACTCACTCACTCATTGTAAATCTCTGACCAGAAGTATAATCTTTTGTGGCTTTTTCATTTTCCTAGGTTGAAAGTCTAAGTGGAACCGAACTATGTCATCATCTTACGTGGACTCTCTCTCTCTCTCTCTCTCTCTCTCTCTCTCTCTCTCTCTCTCTCTCTCTCTATATATATATATATATATATATATATATATATATATATATATATATATATATATATAATGCGAGAGAGTACAATCAAACAAAATTTAGTATACCCAAAGCAAACATGATCATGAAACGATCACAGAAACTCTACCGAAAAGACACAAGTGAAACCATGCCGATAATGACGACCTTCTGTGCTGATTCTCACACATAGCTGTATGTACATAGATTGATCTGTATGCATCACTACCACCACAGGGCGAGTCAATATCGTTCTAGAGTGGAAGAATCTTTTATTGCCAAATCGAAGGTGTCTGTATGTGTGTATTTATGAAAAAAACGCAACACACACACACGATATTTACGCATAGTCCTGATTTTAAACTGTAGAATATGAATTCATACTTACATATATATATATATATATATATATATATATATATATATATATATATATATATAGAGAGAGAGAGAGAGAGAGAGAGAGAGAGAGAGAGAGATAGAGACAGACAGACAGACAGGCCAATACACATCCTTATTGACCAACCTACCACTTTACTGACCAACACCAATCCTTTCTGACCAATACCAACCCTTTCTGAACCAACACACATCCTTACTGACCAATTCTCACCTTTACTGGCCAGCACTCACACACACACACATATAAACTCATGTGTAAGGGAGATGTAAAGTTTTGACTTACACATATTCCCGGTTTTAACGACAAATATCCACAGATAAAAACAAACGGATGGAATTAAGGAGAGCTATGTGATGGTCAAAAACACATAAAATTACAATCCAACAAGCACCTTTACTTTCCAATACCAACCTTACAGACAAAGGAAACGAGGAAATAGGAGTTATGTGATGGTCACTAATTCACATAAATACAATTCAACCCCCAGCATTACAAACAAAACAGATGAGGAAATGTAGGGGAGAGGTAATGGTCACCTATTGACCATTCAACACCCACATAACCACAACAAAATGGATGAGTGAAAGGAGAGATATGTGATGGTTACTAATACACATAATAACAATCCAACACGCATCCTTACAAACAAAACAGAGGAGAGACGGTGTGGGTCCCTCGCACGGACTTATAAGCAGACAATCACACACTCTTACAATCAAACACATATTTACAAGCAAGACAAAGGAGGAACATGGGATAGTTCAGGGGTTACTCTTATCGGCTTGTGAACAAAAAAACACACATGCTTATTACCAAACAAGCACATTCTTATTAACAAACAAAAAAACAAAGACTACCTTACAAACAAACAAACAAACAAACACACCTTCTTATTAACAAACAAACACACATCCTTACATACAAACAAGGGTAGAGGACTTTTATTTTCATAACGGATATATGCAATCGTGTTTTGTATTCTGCTTCTAAAAGCACGGATGGCATTGAAAAGGACCAATGGTTAAAAAATGGTGAACACATTCATGAATTATCCATCATTAATTGCAACTGTCTTAAATTTGTCCATTCTCTGAGTCGTACTACTGTTGTTATTTTGGAGGGTTTGGAATTCTTTTGTAGGTGTAGGTCTCTTTCACTTAGGCTTGATGAAACAAGTTTCATATAAGGCTCTTAACTGTTTCAATTCAGCCAGAATTTCAGAATATGCCATGATATCATTAATCTCTGAGAAATTCCGTTTCAGCTTAGTAATTTTAGTACGACTTTTCGTCTTGATCATATTTACAAAAAACAAGTAAACAAACAAATTAAGTGCGCATGCGCGCTATTTTTAAATCAGTGGCACGCATAAAACATAATTTAGTTCATATGCGCACACTTTTTTGTGCGCATGCGCATAGTTTGAACATTTCCGCTAGGGCATACTGGGATATCTCTATTTATTCCACCCACCGGTAGGGGCATGTTTTCATATGGGTGCCACCATCTTCAGTGATATAATATTTCGGGAGTTTGTTTATATCCGATAAATTCCATATCAGCTTCGCAATTTTAGCACGATTTTTCGTCAGGGACATATCTTGTGGTATACAATTCCGATGATTTTTCAGCTTCGATAAATTTCGTGTGAATTTCGTAACTTTAGTAACACTTTTAGTCTATGCCAAATCTTTCAAAATGTTTTAGTGCGCACAAATTTCTAAAAATCCATTAGAGCCAACTGTCACGCGAAGGCAACAATTACAGAAACTGAACAATTAATAGATGATTCGTATGATTAGTCAGGATGTGGAGAATTTACTAAATGTTTGGAGACAAAAGCAATAGGAATTATTACAAATGAAGTACAATGTAGAAGAGAGCTAAAAGGTACCAGCTAGTGCTTTTAGAAAATTAACAGAAGGAATTCAAGTTTATGTTTCAAGTGTTGAAACACGTGCAAATAATATAGTTGCCACAAATTTAGATATTAAGAATATGGAAAGAAGAATTAAATTTCTAATAGAAGATATCAATAACGACCAAGACGAAATTAAAAAGACTGTTTTAACAATACATTGAGATGACTAAAAAGTAGTTCTTGAAACATATAAAGAAACTTTAATTTTATTATGAATCAATCTACCGGGATACATTTAAAGATTTGTAATCCAAAGCTATCCATTTCCAGCTACAGTCATCTTTAGTAGGAACAATTGCTTAATTATTTCGTGATCTTTATTGTAGTTTAAATCAAGAGCTGTTCCCATTACAATACTATCACCATTCTTGTCTTGCTAGTTCCTGTTTATGTTTTGTTCTTCTATTCTGTCGTCTATCTTCTGTCGGATTGTTGCACTCTGTGTATCAGCTTTTGGAATAAATTGTCTCACTACATCGGTATTTATGTTAATCAATCCTGTAGTGGATGTATTTAATGCCTTTTGCAGATAGTTATTGTTGCCTACAATGTTACAAATGTTTATAACCATATCAATAGCTAACAAAAATATCGGAAAACCACCAATAACATATCCCAATTTGACTTTTCAGTCTGAAATATATGGCTGAAAGTTCCTAACTATATTTTTCTCTGAATTGTCACCGTGCTGACCTAGGCCTCCATTAACATGTTAGCTGATTTTTTGTAAAGTAGCATACTACTGAGTTATAGTTGTAGTTTGAAATTTGAGCACCAAATGTGGCAATCGCTTGAGATCGAATCCATTGGTTTAGTCTTGCTATTTCTTCGCCAGTTATTCCATTAGTATCTTCTAGAAAGAAGTATGTCCAACCGTATTCTTCTGTAGTTGTTTTGTCTAGTGCATTAATTTCATCAAATGGAATCTTTCTACAATATTCGTTTGTATGCTTCTACAACATTAGGAGGTGTGGGCTCTCCAAAACCTTTTAGTAATGTATTATGGTTTTTGTTTGTTTGTTTGTTTGTTTTATTGTGTTCTGGATCGTTATCAATCAAGTATTTATTTTTTCCTTTTAGATACCCCGAATATAAATTTGATGAGACATTAAAGTTGTTGCAGATTATATTAATCTGTTTTAGATTGATATTATTACTATTTGATTAAATGACTGACCATAAAGTAAATATGAAATCTGTTAACAGGTTTTACTAATTCTGTTATCTTAGGGTCAGATAAATGCCAGTAACCTCTCCCACAACCAGACATTGAATACCATACAGTCCACTTAAGCTGATTCAGTCAAAAAGATGTTCTCACTTTTCTCTGTAACTACTCATAGATTTATCACTGCTAAATTTTAGAGTCAAGTCAAAACAATTCTCTAATGTACTGTACTGTATATGAAGAATAACCTTATAGTATTGTATAGTTTCTTTCTCATTTTACTCATTTGTCCACAATGATCACATTGAACCATTTGCTCTCATCTGAACTGCTATAGAAGTGTTGCCTTGTAGTGATTAAGATAATTATGCAATTGATAGTGAACACGTATATTAACTGAGCAAACTGTTGGAGTATTTATTGCTTAATACCGTTGGTTTGAGCGTTCATTTCCTTTTGGCAAATTAATTTCATATAACAGAACTTTAGGTACTACAAATTGTTCAGAGTTCTGAATTTATATACCTGTTATATATCTAGTAATATAGTTCATAGTCGATTCACTGTTTAACCCTTATACGACAATGATATTAATCTGACATTTGAGTGGGGACAATTTTTGTCAGATTAACGAAACTGGACTCTTATCTCTTTTCATCCAAAAGGTAATAAGTTTAACTTCCCTTCTTGTTGAAAAACTGTCAAAATGTTTATTCAAGTGAGTTCATAAATATCAATCAATAAGAAAACGCCAACCCAGACTAAATCTTATCTAAAAATGATTTTAAGTCATAAGCTATAGAGAAAGGCAAATTGTGACCAAGGGGGAAGTTGCAATAGTGAAGATAAACTTGTTCTGAGCTGGACAGTTACTGCTAGATATGAGAATGACTTTATCGATTTTAGTTATGCTCCGTAGCAAATTTGGATATAGGTAAGAATAAGCATAATATTTTATTTTACTTAGATACTTTCCAAACTGTTCAGTCCGAATCGACTGCAAGAAATTATGTATGAAATTTCAGATGTTTTTGCCCTTTACGACCTATTTTTTTTTTTTTTTTGTGCATTCAGGATATTGGTCACAAGAAGGAAACATGTTCTCACTGATGAATACACTCTACATATTAGTGGCATGTTATATAAAATTGGTCTTTCCTACGCCACAGGATTCATATAATCAAATAGGAATGAAGTTAACATACCTCATCTGTCCCCAGGGATCGATAGTTTAAAAACGCCATGATATCACCTTTTTGGACAGTCCCTAGGCAGTAAGAATGAACTGTCAACATTTCGAAGCACCTCTTTAAAATAAAGACAAATAGAGTACTCCAGCAGAACGTATATCTTTTTGTTCAAGACTCTGTTCTCTTTTTACAGATATATCTTGGTGAATGTGATACTCAGCGACCTGGTTGACCACATGTATGGAGGTGTTTGTATTCCTCATATTTTGCTGAAAACGTGCGGAATTTGGGATTTTAAAAAATCTGTTTCTTCTAAAATCCCTGCATCTAGTGAAAACATTATTCTTTGAAAAGAAAACAAAACTCTAAAATTAGACAATAATGCAAAGCGGAGGAATAAGTCCAGAGAAAGAAAAATCACGAGAATCATAATGCCAAGATTTTGTACTACTTCTAGATAAGCGATTTCTTTTAATTACGGATTTTATTCCTTAAATGCGAATAAATATAAGGAATTATTGGCACAAATCTGTGTTGTCAGCCTGCTTAGCGACAGAGAAACGATAAAAAAGAGCAAGACAAACAAAAATACCATTACAAAAGAAACAAATGAATAGGATTTGTTGGAGTATCTTTTGTATACTCTCATAGCTCTCCAAAGTTCAGTGCTTGTATTTTTGATCTAAAATACGATGACTTATATCAGGCAAAATTGATATGATGAAGATGAAAACAAAAATGACTGAAGATTAAAAGAATCTTCTCAAATGATAATCACGTTGTTACTCGCAGAAAAGCATACAAGTTTCACGATTACATATAAAGTGTTTCATATTACCTCGATTATTAAGTCAGAAACATGGAAAATACGTCTCATTGCATTCATGGAAGATCGTTAGTGATGAACGGTATGAAATGCGCAAACAACAAACGGCGATTTGTTGTCATTCTTTTACTAGGAGTGACATTTATGGCTATTTTTGGCCACTATCAGCAAGGATCCCAAACAATGTCTAGTCAGTATTATATAACGTTAGGTCAGCTTCCATGTCGAATTCCAGATCTGAACCCATGGGACCCTTCTATAACTAACTATATCAAACAAACAGAATCTGAATGTCCCAAATTGCCTTCCCTTATGTCCGTCGATGCCAAAGGTTATCTTGATTTCAATCAAACTTCAGCACGACATTATGGAATAAGAACTGCAGATTTACAATGTAAATATGCTGTCGTTCAAAGGAATGGAGATAATGACGTAATTTTTGAACCAGAAAAAGCACTCCTGTTACCGTTCTTTATTCCAGGACGTTTTTACCGCGTTCAGTGCAAAAATACGACTGGGGTTATTGTTTACGATTTTGTTCATATGAATGTAGAGTATCTGGAACCTTCTGTTGAAAATATCGTCACCCCTGAGGATAACGAAACGTATAGTTTCTTCTTCGTTGGAATAGACTCCGCTTCGCATTCCCACGTGCTACGGAACCTTCCTCTGACGTACAGGTATCTTACAGATGAATTACACATGTATGACTTGAAAGGTTATATGAAGGTCGCTATGAACTCTTTCCCAAATCTGTGTCCTCTATTGACGGGAAAAAGTGAAACCGAGTTTCCTTTCTATCTTAATCTGATGAAAATGGATTCGTTGCCATTGTTGTGGAAGGAGAAGGAATTCAAAAGTCACATGACGCTGTTTGTGGAGGATAGACCTGAAATAGCTCTCTTCAACTATATTAAACGGGGTTTTGTTGATCCACCTACGTCATATTACTTCCGGCCAATGTCTCTAGCCATGGCGAAATTTACTCCTGTAATTGTCTCTCCGCTACCTGAGGTTACATCAGAATGCTACGGAAATTTACACCAATACGACATTGTCCTCGAGTTTTACCGACGATTTTTGGAAAAATTCAGAAATAAACTTCGGTTTGCTTTCTTTTGGAATAATCAAATGAGCCACGAGAGCTCCACGTCCTTGTGGCAAGCAGATCGTCCTTTGCTGGAGTTTTTTACATTTCTTAAATACGGAGGTCATCTAAACAATGCCATCTTGATAGTATTGAGTGACCACGGATACCGTCTTGGAGGGCTGAGTACAACTTATGTGGGTCGACTGGAAAACAACCTTCCCTTTCTGTCTGTGTATGTTCCGGAATCATTGAAAAAGCGCTTTCCGTGGATTCATAGCAATTTAATGGGAAACTCGAAGAGCTTGGTGACGGTATACGACATTCACAAAACAATATCTGATATAAGCAAAAATCAGTTCGAATACCAAGCAGATGGTCTCGTTTATTCTCAGCGTACAGCACGAAATTTATTTCATCCAATACCTAAAGAACGCACATGTGTAGATGCCGGAGTTGAAGACAATTTTTGCACTTGCCAAGAAAGTATACAAATAGACCCATCACATTTCAAAATATCTTTATTAGCAAATCATGTTGTTGACAAGATAAATAAGTTATTAGAAAACTTCAGTATATCTTGCCAAGAATTAAAATTATCTCGCGTGGCCGATGCTCGTGTCGTCTACAGAAGCCAGGAAATGGATTTGTCGGGTTGGGGAAAAATTCGACATTTTCTCTCTCCTCCAGAAGAGGATTATACCGGAAGATATACGCTCACAGTAGAGACTGATCCCGGTTTCGGACTTTTTGAGGGAGTTTTAGTGTATGAAGAATTCCAGGAATCACGTGAAACGATAGCAAAAGCTTCTACGAATTTGATTGGTAATCCACCCAGGATAAATCGATATGGCAACCAGTCCCATTGTATCGATGATAAATTCTTAAAGCAGTACTGTTACTGTAAAAAAATGATATGACTGTTGGGTTTTTGTTGTTTGCATTTGTCTATTTGTATATGCAATAGATAGACAGTCAGATATAAATTTTGATAGTTAGTTATCTACTTTATTTATGACCAGGTACGGTTATATCTTCGGTCAGTATGAATTATATTTGGCGAGGCCTTAAGGCCGAGGCGAATATCAATCATGTTTTCCACGTTTTATCGTATTGCGTTATTATGTAGAACATAACAATTTGATCACACCGAATACGTGCCTAATGGTAAAAATATTGAAATGCGGTTTTAGGTATGAATCAGTACTAGTTGAAAAATATTAATATAAAATTTTGAAAATACCGTTCTATTTTCTCTTATTTCTTTCAAATTTATAAGCAAGAATCAAAGCTACAGGTTTGGATGGACTAAAATTAACGTTTCAAAATTTACCTTAGTAAGGTTTAATCTAGCGTCTAACGTTAAATATTAGTTATATATTTCCTTCATTATTTCTTTCTTGGTCTCTGATTACTTTGCCGTTATCCAATCCTATCGTATTATCTTTCTTATTAACTTAATTTATCTCTGTCAATACCACTAAAATGTATTTGTATTTGTTTATTTTTCCACCCATGTAGTGTTTGATTTTACCATGACTTCTTCAACCTTCCTTTGAGCTCTAATTTGACATCAGAATTATCTAATTTTGTTCAATAGCTGTGTCGATATGTTTACGACAGTCAGCACTACTACAGTCGTTTTGCGTTATTTTAATTTTGAAATTAAGAAGTATCAGAGATCTGGACTGACAGTAAATTTATTTCTCTAGACCAACACACTCGTATCTCTATATAACAACACTAAAATAAAATCACAAATCAATATTTGCTAGCGCTGTCAAGCGATGAAAAGATTTAGAACAATGAAAACAAAATTTTAACACATCATAAATAATTGAACAATACATCCTATTGAATTGAAGTTTTCAGTGAGGGGAGAGAACTAATGTACGAGCTTCATACTAAAGTAACCAAGTCGTTATCTGGAGATTATGTCGATTTGTGTATAAATGTGGATGGAATTAAAGTGTAGTCAAATGTAGTAGTTGTGTTGACAAATAACATTCATGTGGATAAAAGTGTTCATTTGTTGATTTCAAACATTAGGAAAAGGTATACTCCAATCTTCCAGAAAAGATTCAGATTTGCAGCTGCAAATAAATGATGATAACATCGGGATAAGTTGTAACAGAACAAGATGGTCAAAATAGTGCAGTAAAAACAAGGAATTACGAATTTGCTGTGGGTCAATACACATATTTGTACAGAGTTAAATTCACAGTACAATCATAGGATTTCGTTAACTTCGCAAGGTCAATCAACAATGCTTGAGCAAAAACAAATGAAGAATTTATGGCGATCATGTTAGACTTACTACACCACATGGAGAATCAGTCTATGAAATAGGAAGGGAAAAATGTAAAATAAATCTATAATCATTCATATATTTGAAAGGACTAAAGAGAAAGGGTAAAATCTTGAAAATAAAAGTACCTGCAGTAGACTGCCGCCCTGTTGGATTCTTGATAATATCTAAAGACAATTCATCAAGCATAATAATTGATTTCAATTTGAACGACGGACCCCCTCCCCCCTCAAAAGAAGAGCAAACACACCCACATCCACATTATTTAAGGCATCTTTTGTACGATTCTAAAACTCCAATTGACAGACATATGAATAATGGAGCGATGGATACAAATACATCATAACAGTGATAGCTATTTTGGAAATCTGAGTTTTTGCTGAAACATTAAAAGTAAATAAATATAATGGAGATGACATACACAATAATAATGGAGATGACATATACACTAATAGTGGAGATGACATACACGATACATTTAGAGGTCTTTAAAGAGCGAAACCTGAAAAGATCCAGGTTGATGAAGGAAAAGAGTATTACAACAACAAAAAATAATGATTTACTGGAAAAAGAATAACACTGTATACGTTTAACTTATTCAGACAAAAAAGCATCTGTAGGTCAAATGTTTGAAGGAACCCAGAAGACTATAATGCGAAAGTATTTCACTCTAAAAACTGAAGAAAAAAAAAATTAAAGTTCTACTTTCATTACTTTACCAAAAAATATTTAAAATCAAGCAAATAATTTTAGGTGATTCAATCATTTGGAAACTTGAAGACTTGAAGGGAGAGGATACAGAGGGAATAGTTTAGGAATAACATTTAAATCTATACGACAGGCAAGATGGCATATGCATTGTTCAAAATATTTTGAAGACCAAAAGAATGAATAGTAAAAATATGTACGTGTGAAACGGAAAGGATATGATGAATCGTTTAATAGTCGGGAACCATTTAATAATTGATATGCCAAAGCTCACCTCTCCATCGGAGACGACACCTTCGCTGGAGATTAGTGAAATAGAGTGCATATGCATCAGTAATAATGAGCATCTCATCTTTTAACTTCGGTAGAATAACGAGTTTCTATACAGTGACATTTGTGGGAAACAACGCATTGGAGCACGAAAGAGTTCAAACAGCACGGCATATGAAATTTATTTAAATTATACAATCAGAGAAAAAGAAAATACATCGAAAGGTAAATACCAAAATGCTTCACATGAAAAGTAAACAATGTTGAAGCAGGGTAATCAATGACATTATTATATACTTTATAAACAGTCCCATTATTTTAACGTTGTTGCTACGGGTCAATAACCAGCGGTATTGACCGTAGTTAAGTAAAATTAGTCACCTCTTACTTATATGGTAAACATTTGCCCGCATTTGATGAACTACTTCTGGCTACAGCTAAATTAAAATGGCGACGGAAGCGTGGAATGCTGACCACATCAAAAATTGGATGGCCACCAGATGCCGAC
Source organism: Margaritifera margaritifera (assembly GCA_029931535.1). Taxonomy (NCBI): domain Eukaryota; kingdom Metazoa; phylum Mollusca; class Bivalvia; order Unionida; family Margaritiferidae; genus Margaritifera; species Margaritifera margaritifera. The sequence continues at coordinate 2,358,799 of JAQPZY010001434.1, read as the reverse complement.
AAAGACTGTAACCTTTTCGAGCTAACACCAATGCGGGAAAATCAGTAGATCTAGCACTCATCCAAATAAAACTATATATCATACAAATTAAAAAAAGAAGATCTGAATACATTAAAAGATTTAAAGTGTAAGGCATAAAATAAAAAATAAATATGATTTATACAAATATTGAAAATGTACGGCTAGTGATCGCTAGTTGCTGCTGTTAGTACGAGAGAGAGAGAGAGAGAGAGAGAGAGAGAGAGAGAGAGAGAGAGAGAGAGAGAGAGAGAGAGTCAAACTGACCTTGGATGCAATGTTATAATGCATCAGTCAACAACTTCCCATTCACGTAAACAGTGCACTTTTATCCACTCTTAATGGCAATGTATTATCCTTCACTCGGAATTTAACGAAACACAAGCGACTCCAAAATTAATGCAATCCTGTTTTGAGGTATTATCCGAGACGGATGGACCACAATACCCTGGCAACAACCATGACGCACACAGCACTTTCAAATTTACCCGCCACCATGACAGCAGGACTGAGACAATCTCAACGATACTGTAACATTAGACTGAATTGTGTGGCTCATGTTTTCATTAGGGTATCTTCAGTTTTCATTGATGTATTGCATAATGTTTTCCTAATAATACTATTTTGTTGTGTTCCTTTGGCTACATGACGCTCCATCCTCTTCAACAAACTTAGTTTCGTTCACAGTTGAATGAGAATCACCCCATGTACCCACGCGCCTCCATGGTAGTAAAGTAGCGTATATTACAGCGCGATGTTCAATTTTATTCATTAATTGAACGATGTGTAAAATGTTCAATATAACGTTGAAATATAATTTTTATGTTTCAATTGTGTTATTCCTATAACATAATGGAATGATTAATATACTTGTTTTAAGTATATAATAAGATGGTTATTGACTGAGTATTGAAAAATATTAGGTCCTCGTTCATAGAACTGAGCCGAAAAAATCACGGAATGGATGGAAGGAACACTTGAAGAAACATCACAGGCAACGAAAGACCGCAGTCTCTGGTGATCTGTTCTCCGAAGGATATCAGAACTGATGTGCCAACGATCTCAACGATCAAGGATCGGTTACAGATGACAGGTGTCAAAGTAGATTCAAATGAGGTATAATAAACGTGTTCGTGTGATTACACAACCAACTATGCACTTTCCTGCATAAAGTCTTAACAATGTACAATTTCAATACATCCATTAAACAGTGTGTGAGAAAGAATTACCACATACGCAAACAAAATCAGTTGATACTGAAGAGGGTTTTTTTTCACCACATGAATACAGTGAATTCCAGTAGGCGTTTTACAGTTTGCAGCTATACAGGTCTTGAAGATACAATTTTCGTATAACTTCACTTGACATTTAGTAGAAATTGAATTAAGCTATACAAATAAATGTACAATCAATATTTGAGATACGGTCAGTTATAAAATGTGAAAAATAACAAAATTAAAATTAAAAATTAATGTGGAAATTTAAACTGAAATACTCAATAGCAGAGATGCAAAGGTGTGTAAAACCATGCAGATTAAAATGGCTTTACAGTGGAGAAAATGAACAGCCGAGAAAGAAAAATCAAGAAAAATTACATATGCATGCGAGAAACGTTAAATAGAAGCTCACTGTATTTGCACAAGAAAAAACAATTTTACCTTACTATTTTAATGACCGATAGGCCTACATGGAAAAAAGGACCAAATTAATGATGTCAGGTTTTAAACAAAAAACCTAACATGAAATGCTCGTTATCCTTATTTTTACATCAGTTTGACGCTCCATGTATACTAAAAAAATGCACCACACATATTTAACGAGATAAACAAAATTACTACACAACAAATATTATTTTATATACAAACCATTAAACAATTTTGATAACTACACTCTAATATTTGACAGTGATGAAACTGTAAACAGATATTGAGCACAGTGTAACATTAATATTTTGCAAAATCAATTTAGAGAAATCCATAGGCTGTTTAAAGTGGGACTAAATCCTATTATTAAACAAGACACACAATTTGTTAGTGATACTCCAAAGACTGATAACTAGTCTGCAACTAGTCTGCAATAATAAGACAAGAAACTGAAAATAAATAGAAGAAAACAAAGTAGAAATCATGTAACGAAGAAAGATTATAATGATGACAGTCCTAATGTTAGGATGTCAAAGCCTCTGCCAAGAAAACAGTATTGACTATGAACGCTGCTATATGCTTTGTTTACACGTCCAATCAAAAGTGCAAATAACAAACCAACAAATGCTAGAGCAGGGAAAATAGCATGTTGCACCAGTAAAGAAACCATTTGTTCAGCACTCCTAATCACTTACCTTATTTATGAAGGCTTTTAAAATTTTGCCAGCGAATGAATAGTCTTTGCCTCATGATTGAACATCATATCCTCGTCTACCATTTCCTACTAGACCCAAAGTTTCCAATAGACCGAGCAACAGTTTATAGACACATAACTATTACAATGGATATAAAAGCTATGGTTACACCATTTTCTTTAAACTGTTCTTTCAACCTTTCTGCTAATGGTAATGTTTCTCTTATTCATGAACCCTTTCAATGTTTTCTGTTGAAAATTCTTTCAAACTGTATTAAGTGTAAAATTAATTGCATTTTTTAACTTTCAACACTTTCCAACTGTTTTTGTCGTGCAGTGTTTTGTATGGCGCTCTTTCTTTCCTGATGTCTTATATCTTTTTCTTCAACATTAGGTTTCCCTCATTCTGTCTGTGATTTGACAACTTCTACAGCACTTACATAACCACTTAATTCTCTTTGAGATTGTGTAGTGAATAATCTTTTTTCTACTGCAGATGGAAGTCTCCAATTTGCATTTTCATCTGTGGTTTTTGGCAATTAAAGTGTCAACTTCTCTTACCTGCTGGAGAAACGCTTCACTTGTGTACGTTTATTGTTTTTGTTTTTTATTGTTGTGATTGTTGTTTGTGTTTCCATCTCTATATCCCGGGTGCTTTTATTGGTTGCATTTGTGCATCAGTGGGTTCTAGATAACATTAATTTGAGAACAATTTTTCAATTTATCTTCGTTTTGTTTTCTGTACGTTATTGTCAAGTATCAAATAGTTCGAGACTTTGATAATACAAATCGTTAGCAAGAGTTTAGCATTATCAAGCATGGCTTTTACCTACTGACAAATCGCTACAGAAACAAAACATATTATTAACTCTGTTTACCATAAAGGATCAGACTATATTCTCACAGCTGCCTACACGATACTTTTGATAAAGTTGTTTAAGATGTTATTAGGTCAACCACTAGATACGGATATTTAAGAAATTGCTACATTAAATATTCCATTTTCACTTAGTTCATAATTGACTAGCTGATAAACACATCAACTTTTGTCGGATACAATTCTTAAGACTGTAACCACAAACGAGAATAGAACTTGCATTGCTGATAGCTTTGATTTCTTTGGTTATAAAAAAGCATATAGTTTATAAACAGACAAACGTCTGCTGAAGAAAAAAACCCATTATCTACACAAGTTATCATGCAACATTATACCTTCTCTTACTGTTGCCTACTGCATGCTTTTGAAACAAATCTACTCATGTTTTCGATACTGTCAAGCATGATATCAAAGCAATTATAATAATTATTCCTGTTTCTTTTAGTCAGCTAACCAGACAAAATTGTTACTGAATATCTTTTACATAGGATCTGCAAAGCTGATTGGATACAGTGGAACTTATGCAAAACGTAACCGGAAACGGATTGGTACAGCTTTACCTTAGAATAATAATTTGAGGTTGCGAATACATTTACACTATTACAAATGATTTGGTAAGAAAGATCGAACACAAAAGAGGTGTTATAAAGAAATGCAAAGTAACATAACAAGTTTTAGACTTTGTTTAATGTTGCATGGCTATAGTTTAAGGTGCTATGTGCATAACAGAAGCTTTGATGATTTATTGCACGCATAGCTACCGGTGTAGTTGTTACTTTGGCTGTTGGTGGTTTTAGTATAACATTAACAGGATTTGCTGGAAAGATTATCAACGAGATGTTTGTCTACGAGAATTTTTAAACATGACAAAATAGTAACCTTCTTCAATTTGAAAGATGAACAATATCAACGACGTGACAAGCAAAGCCATCAGTGAAAATGAAATCAACCAGAAGGAGGTTGTTTTAACAAAATGAACCATGAGGGGTGTATTTTAATCATCAACGATTGCAATAGGTACAAAGAGAATAAATGTGAGAAAGGAAATAACTAATAGAGAAGGGCAATGCAATGGACAATTAAAAAAAAAGTTAGTCTCTGTGAGGGAGAATAACATAAAAGAGAAAGAGCTTGACCGGTCTCTAAAGAGGGAGAAAGCCTTTGTTGACGAAGATTTGGAGAGGGTGTTCAGTTTAGAAAAGCTCACAACAAATAAGGATACAAATTAAAAAGACAAACTTTAAGGGCTGGATCCGTTAACTATGAGTTTAAATTTGCTCCATCACGTTTTACTGAATACAAGTAATACAAAATATATGTTTTACAGAAGGATGTAGTTCAAATAAAAACGTCAGGCTTGTACATAGTTTCTTTCAATTTGAATATTAATTACGTAGCTTTTCTTGACTATTTACATTAGATTAAATACAAAATAAAGACCAATATGTTGCTTACTCATCAGACGTTCGAAAGAATTTGTTATTTTGGAGAAAGAACTCATGGAACATTATAGTATACAAAATAATCCCTTCCATCCTCTCTAGACGTAAAATAGTTTTATAATTGGATCAAGGTATAAAAAGGTACTAAAAATCTAGGATGGAAAATGAAGAAAAAAAAATAATAATTAAGAAAATGAAATAATAGAATAACTTTTCGATAAATAAATGTTCGATAAATAATCAAATGGCAATAGCAGGAGTGATTATTGGAGAAACAAGAGCTAACGGCCCATCATTTGCTTGAATGAACCGTCTGTTTACTTTATTACATCCAGATGGAGTTGAAGAGCAAATAATTTAACATGATAGGTCACTGGACGATCTACAGAGAAAAAGTGCAGAGTTAATTGAAACAGCAACACTACACTGCCTTTTTGGACGGAAAAAAGAGGAGGTAAATACAGTCCAACAAATTAAATTGTGTCAAAAACACGCTGAGATACAAATTTTCGCCAACAGCAATTTCATAGTTAAGTCCAAATATATTGGTTATGTCAAATAGGTTTCTTTTTCTTCTCGTTTGTTATAAAAGCAAGGGCAACTTATAACAGTGAAGTAGTTAATAATTTATGTATAATGTCTGTGAAAGATCTTACCATATCCTATGGAAGCGATAATCTTTAAACTTTAAATTACTGCAACACCTTCATGCTATGCTAAGATATCCGGTTACCTTATTCAGTTAGAAAACATAGGGTTGAATAAGCCAGAGTCAATGATAATATGGGAAAGTTACGATCAGGGGCAGGTAATGCCCAGAATGCTGGTACTGAAGCTTTACAGGTCGCTGTCTATGGTAAAACAATTTTGAATGCCATTAGACTTTCAGATTCTGACAGATCATTGTACACCGTGTCCTTGTGCTCTTCCACAGATTTCAGATTTAATATAACACTTGTAGACGTCTCAGATGTGATAGAGGGCAGTAACCAAGGAAAATGAAAGCATTTGAATCCAGTACGAAGATTCTGTCGGTATTTATTTCATAATTAAATTATTTGGTTTCTTTATGCCTACATCATGTTTTGAGAAGTAAACATGACAACACATTGCAAGATGGTGTCCATAAATTGGTTAATAGAAAATATATCCACCTGCAGATCAGCAAAAAAAAAAAAAAATGAAGATGCTAACATGATGTATTTATTTTCATATGCTAAGGCAAATATTCAAAACAATCAATTAAAATTAATTAGGTTTTAATCATGACATATAATTTTGAAAGAAATGCTAAGCCTTTTCTTACGTGATAATTTGTGGAGTGGCTAAATATGGAAATACTATGTTTGCACTAAATCCGATAATGACTGAACACGAAGGTTTCTCGACTACATCGATATCATCTATCCAACTTTTCTGTTTAACAAGACTTACTGCAGGAAGTGGCTACTCAAGAATGAAAACATGATATTGATAGAACCTGAAGATAAATTAGTCAAATTGTTAGAGTCACTGGTTGATCTTAACCAAGGTACAGATTCTTCGTTTCTAATTGATCACTGTGGCAAGTGATGCTCTGCAAATAGCCGAGTGGGTATGTCGAGACTGTATTGCTTTCTCAGGAGGTACACACTAGTGGTATGAAGCGTGAAATGGTGTTCTGTGTATATGTTTCCTCTACCCATGAGTCTGTACAAGTCCTGAAACTTAGTCAATATTCTTTGTATGGTGTATAATATTTGAATATAGTTCTTTGTAATTGTTATAGCCTCTGGTTTACATTCATGTAACAGATGAAGGTTCAATATTACTGTAAGGAGAAAGATCAAGTTTTCGTTTCTCCGTATAGTGTGCGTCCGTTTTAGTTTTGTTGGGGCATTAATGTTCAATAGTACATTATAGTCCAACCTGAAAGGAATAAGACTTGGCCATAACGAATATGTACCAGTCACGAGTGGCCTCATTCCATCGCTCTATGTTTTTCAATTTGTTGTAACAGAATTTATCAATCAGCTATTTTGATAATTCGAACACTGGAAATCCAGCGTAAATTGGTTTAGTTCATTTGATTTTCTTATTTTTTGAAACTGACTAATATTATGTTGTCATCAATAATATTCCTCCTGTCAAATGTTTCTGTTATTTGAAATAAAATTATTTTCATATGTATATTTTTTAACTGTTGTTGCTTTCACGCGATTTTATATTTGTTTACCGAATACAGAGTTATTCAACTAAGGCATCTCTGTGTATCTTTATATTTTTAGACATAACTGTATCTGTGTATCTTTTTATATTTAGACGTATCTGTGTATCTTTTTGTTTTAAGACATAACTGTATCGGTGTATCTTTTTATTTTTAGACATAACTGTATCTGTGTATCTTTTTATTTTTTAGACATAACTGTATCTGTATCCAAAGTATTTCTGCTGAATGACATCTTTCTATTTTTCTTCAATGTATATAACAGTTTTATTACCCATGCGATTGTACCCCGTAATCTAGTATTACTTTCTTTGCAACGGTGATAAATCATTTTCATCTGGAATTAATTTCTCTACTGAGCAGAGCTAATAAAATCTCCAAGTCCACACCTAAACTACAACCAGTACCATTTTCATTGGGTATTTAGAACATTGTTTGCTCTACGTATCGAATAATCTCATCAGTTGTCGATTTCAAATAATTTAACGACACGTATATGTACATGGCCATGACATAAAGATTGTTGGAGTATTACTACATAATGATTGACCTTGACCTTGAACTCACCTATTTATGTTAGTGACATTGATGCTATGTCAAAACGAACCTAATATAATAAGCGATTTATATGACTTTTAAAAGTGTTATCGTTTGTGGTAAAATAGTATACTAAATAGCATACAGTTGAAAGGTTACAAATGTACCATTCCCTAAATTATAAGAAGGTATTTTTGTGATATGAATTGCCCTATTTAATGGCAGAGCTTGCTATAACTGGATCCCTCAACAGAAGAATATCATTGACGCGTGATACATGTGAAATAATACATAGTGTAAATGGCGAGAAGAAGAGGTAGAAGAAGAACAAGAGGTAAAAGACGGATCGATTTCGGGATTCTTTTAACTAAATATAGTGATTCATATTAATGACACATTCAGCTGCTAAGACTAACGCGATAAAGTTTAAAATATTAGTGGTACACTTAAATAGCAGACATTTACAGTAAATAAATTACATAGTATACTAGTATTTAAACATTATTGAAAGGTACTACACTGGTGACTTTGAGTGTCTAGTTATAGTTCAACAAAAACATTTAGTATAATCTACATTCACAAGTAGACAAAATGAAGAAGAAAGAAAAAATAATGCTCATCCAATAGGACCAAATTAAATCAATTCAAGTATCATATACTCTTAAATACTATTGGACTAATCACTTGAATACGTTCTATCATATAAAATCATTGAACATGTATGCACATCAATCCCCTGTAAAAGGGTTCATATACGAATCACATTTTTTACGCTTCAATGACACAAATGGAGGTTCTATGAGGAAAACAAACTGTAAAATAATTACAATAAAAGCTAAAAAATTACATTGTTGAAACATTGTTCTATATATATATCCTTGGGAAACAAACATTTTAAATTGTGCTTAAAATATCTAATAGATCTACTCCTGAATATGTCAATATTTGCACATTGCACGGTAACGCATCTACTTAAAATTCGCTGTCAGCGGCTTTTCATTAACAAAACTAATCTTTCTTTAAAACGTTCTCCCGAAAGAGATTTAGATGATTCAAAATACAGAATCATTTCATCATATGCTAATATCCTATATTAAATCTAAAATTCCTAGTTCAGTTTACACCTTACACTTGACACTTTATATAATCTTTAAATAAAATCTGGTATTAGCTTACGCATTATTTACTTACTGTAATTATTAAATGCAAAGCTCGATTATTTGTTTACATTGTTGTGTGTATGGAAGTGTAAGTAAGTAACACTGATAATAAGAATCGTGTATGCAAACGGGAAAATTTAAATAAATTGTTTAAAGAATAATAGACCATATCACTAGTAATATACCTGTGCGCGAATGCCGTTGATCATATGTCCCTTGTATATATGGTGGGCCTTAAGTTTGTACCGTATATACTCGCGTATAAAGTGTTTCCAACTGCAAACTGCATAGACCCAGATCTGCCGTCGCATAATGTGCCGGCAGATCTGGGTCTATGCAGTTTGTAAGGACTAATCAGTAGAACAAACAACATAGACCCTGATTGCCGGCGCATTATGCGACGGCAGATCAGGGTCTATGTTGTTTGCAGTTGGACCCGACTTATACGCGAGTATATACAGTATGTTTAAGGACTTAATGCAACATAAAAAAAACAATGTCGATTAAACATTAAGTGCTGAAAATGTGTAGGTACAAAATTGCTTAAACTTTAAGTAGATAAACCCTTCCAAACAACTTTAACATGTACTCCTACAAGATAAAGATAACAGTTAAAGATCCTACAATGCTTCAAAAGATGTATAAAATAAAAGATACAGGTAACACTAATCGTTAAAATATAGGGTCAAAATTTGCTTTGTATACCGCATACTTTCAGAAAGTCCATCAATTTTCTCTGGTGGTACATCATCAGTAAACTTTGTAATTGAGTTCATGTCACAAAAGATATTCTGCCTCACAGGGTGGAAGTCCATATACTCGACAAGAATTTTCTACTGTCAGTGGACATTGACAAGGTATGCAATCTGGTCTAGGTTTGCCCTTCAGAGATATGCATGGGTGATATGCTCAGTCCTATATGAGATCGGCAAAATACTACCTCAACTTTGTGATTAGTTTTTATAAGGGTTATTTAAAAAATTCCGAATATTAGTGCGCTGTACAATAAAGATCTTTATTAGTGAACAGTAGGTCATTCCATCCTGTCAAAGTTCTTCCCGTGCACCTATTCACACGTTTTCAGTCTGATTATCCAATTTTTAAATGCCATTTTGTATTCAGTGTTTGGCCGGTATGTTGTTCATACACTCGCCAACTGCAAATCGGACCAGATTGCGGCTTTAATAACGGAATTTAGCCACGAAAAAAAAAATAATAATTGGAGATAAATCGGGGCTGTACGGTTGTGGCGAAGTGTGGATACTGTGCTCCTTTAGGAAGTCTGACAGGACGGCGGACGTATGCGCGGGTGCGCTGTCTTGGAGTATATGGATACCTCGCGTACCAGTGCGTGAACAGTTGGTTCGGTAGTGTTTCGCAACTTTTTGCAACAATTTGGGGGCATAAAATGCCCAGTGATACTAGCAGAGTCAGGCACATGTACCCGGACAACCTGACCTTTTACATACCAAAATAATGCGTTTAACACTCTTGAGACAGTCTGACTACGTCGAGCGATTTGTGATCTCTGCTCGATTTCTCCGATCCAAACTTTGTTATTTTCTTTTGAGTCTGGTTAAAACAAGAAAATGTATGTTCCATCACCAGTGACAATCTCAAATGATTCTTTAATATATTAAAAATAGCTGACCAAGTAATGCCCGTGATAATGCAAATCTCTTCCACTGTGTATCGAACATCTTCTTCAACGGCCCCTTCACAGCAGCCACTTCCTGCTCACCAATCGAAGACAACGGTCAGCCAGAACGTGGGTCATGTTCCATTCATTCGCGACAATCTTTAAAACGACGAAACCGCCTCGAAATTGTAGGATACAACACAGAATTAAATACGCAATCTTTATTCAAGTTGGTCTTCATATCCGTCGGAGAGTATCCTAAGAGCCCCCGGATTTTACACTATGCTCTTTGCACAGTAGGAGAATGGTTCTCCTCCGACATTTTTACTTCACTGTCATTTACCAATGTTACGTCATACGCATATATATGTAGGTGTCTGGCGTGCTGCACGTGCAGCTGCAGATCATTTAATAGAACATTATTTTGTCTATCGATAGGCATTACGTTTATTTGCAGGTTCAAAGACACAAAAAGTTGTAAGAAATTATTCAGATTTTTTTAAATATCCCTCGTTTGAGCAGTGGCACTTTCCAATGATGGGTTTAATGTCCCGAAATTTGCTTGTGGAATTTTCATTCCACATATTTTGCTAGGTAGATAGAACATGCTAATTTATATAATATTTGAAGTCTTTATATGTTATCTTGCACTCTAAAACAGGTAAATGCATAGCAGCAATAGCTGCTCTAATTTCACTTTCACAACCCTTAATATCGATATGACTGGGCAGTCAACAGTACAGAATATTTGTTTGTTCCCACAAATAATGAGCAAATCGTGTCTCTCAAAGACTTGGGATATTAACAGGTTGTTAAATGTTATGTTTTGTTAGGATTTCAATATTAAAGGGAATCCGAAAAGATAATAAAAAACCTTGTCTCTATCTTTCAGACCGTATGTATACAGGGACGTATGGCCACGATAGGAGGCTCTGATTTCATTGAACTTACTCTGAAACACCGTTGGTACAGGACTTTTTGAATTGGCAAAGATCAAATATTATTTTGGGAGGTTGATGGTGGTTAATAACCACAGTGGTGATTTGGGACTGGAGAATTTCACGGTACTGGCAGGATTGATTTTTGCAGCTTCCAGATGAGGGCAAATTCGTATGAAAAAAGGTGGAATTAAATTTAGTTTTCCGATCGTACAGTGTTTGGTATTTGGGCCTAAAGCGACATTACATGCGGGATTGGATGGATCAGATGATAGTTTGGTAGTTTACTAAAGAGACAATTTCGTTCGTCTGAGGTAAAGAGATGGTTCATTTGCCTCAACATAGAAGTTTTCTGAAGGGGAAATTAAAAATGCTCCCAAACATAATGGTAAGCTTTGCGAGCTGATCCGTACACAATCGAGTCAAACTCAAGTTCAGATCGTCCTGTATAACTTGAGTAATACCATCCTTTCTGCTCTCATTTTGCGCTGGCCATAACTCGTATTAAATCCAAAGCTTCGTGACATTTTTCCTTGAGATAGTTTGTATATGGTTGGAAAGTTAGGTGATATGTGGTTGGAAAGTTAGCTGCAGAATACGTCTTCAAATTTGGTCTCCTCCACAATATAAGAGAACCGTCAAGTCACAGTTTTGGACCATCATGAATATTTTATGCAGCTGGAAAAAGTGCACACAAACCATTCGAACCCATTTTCTTCTAACCAAGATTGAATTCCATTTAAGCATATATGTAGTTGATCTTGCATACTTGCAGATCAAAGAGTCGTCGACGTATACTGAGCAGTCAGTTCCTGGATTAACTCCTTTGACTATGTTGTCAATTTTAATATGACAAGAGTGACTAATCATATGCTGACTGAAGTGCACCAATACCCTGAGGATAGCTTTCAGAAAGGGAGGTAATACGTACCGTCACTCAGAAATGTGTATTTTTCAAAAACTTGGACATAAAGTTAGGTATGCGACCCATTAGACCTATATGGTTTTTTTTTTTTATGAAAGCTTCTCTGATAAATAGTCTGCACCATTTTAGATAGAACGGGTTTGGGTTTGGCACTATAATGATAAAAATTGTCTGACAATAACATGATGAAAGCGAAAGCATGCGCTTTTCACATTTATTTTCCAGCCGTATCATGCTAGAACCTCAATTTATTTGTGTGCAAGGGAATGCAGTCTCAACATCTTTTGAAATTATTCATTAATTTCTTCTCTGTAAGATCGTCTTAGATAAAACGTGCATCTAGTTTTATCTCATAGTGCACAAATAAAATTTCTTCGCCTGACAAAATCTGAAAGAAACTTTAGAGTTAACATTTTAAATAAGGGAACAAAGTGGATGATTCAAAATGCCAAAGGTGTTTGTTTTTTAAAAAAAAAAAAAAAAAAAAAAACCTGTCTATTTTTACTTGTTAAAGGTTTGAATCTGCTATATGAATTAAAAATTCTTTGGCTTGTTCCAGTAATAATAATAATAATAATAATAATAATAATAATACATGCAATCAAACTCTTATTATAGTACAACATATACAAAGATGAAGATCTAGATAATATGTCCATGTATTATGGTAACGAGTTGGAAGCACGCATGATATTGAATACTGCGCCGGTAAAAAAGCGACAAAGCCCCAAACTAGTGCGAGAACAAGGGAAAGCTTGAAAGACATGACGCTACATAAATGGCTTTTTGTCGATTTGTATCATTTACGGCTTCGGTTGCCATGCGAAATTTGTGCAGTGTGGAGTTGTCATTTACACTTTTGTTGCCATGCTAGCCGTGTGCTCTTCTTTGGCAGGAACAGGGAGGGGAAAGGGTCTAATATCCTTTTAAACTATATAAACATTTTTATTTTGTATTCTTTCTTTGAAACATTCTCAAATGTTATTCATCACTTTCAAATATGCAATCAAACATAACCAATGCCAATGCGGAATTGGATGATATCCAATGCGCATGTCAACCGGAAGGCGACAACGCGACACAGAGCAAAGAAAAAAAAATGACAAGCGACAAAGTGCTAACGCGACAAAGCGCAGACGCAACATGCAACAAAACGCCAACGTGACTAAATTTGGGCATTAAAGCTCGAACACAAGGTGATAAAGCGACAAAATAATTCTATTCCTTTTTCGCCCAAATTGTGTCGCTTTACCTCGCCTTTTTGTCGCTGTGCTGCTTTGTCACTTTGGCGTGCTGCTTCTTGGTCGCAGCGATCACGTGACATGTCACAAAACATCCACTATAGGTAACCTTTCCCGTATGCAATCGCTTCGGAAGAGAGTTTATCACCAGTTGAATATGCATGTACTGTGGAATAAACTCAGCTGTATTTAATTTAACTGCATTAATGAGATCTTCTCTGTTTTGCAGTTCATGTTGCAACTTTGTATTTTGATCTCAACCATGTTCTCTCTTCCTTTCGTTCTCCCCACATGTGGGGATATGATAAATTGGCTATTTCGCATCTGTTGAGAAAATTTACCTTTTGAGTAAAATATTTAATACCTATGTCTAAGAATATATGTTTTATTATTTGAATGTATTCACTGTTTATATATATATATATATATATATATATATATATATATATATATATATATATATATATATATATATATATATATATATAAAATAGACGGACATACTTTTTTATAATTATATGGGCTTTCGCGGTCATTACAACCCGCGGCTGCTTCGGAAGGGAAATGTACATCACTTGGAAATACACTAGTAGTATGTATTTTGGGCATTGTAAATCAATCATTTACTAAAGTGTTGAATTAACACGGTATATTACAACCATAATAGGGTAAGGAGGAGTTAATAGCCAATTTATCATATCCCCACATGTGGGGAGAACGAAAGGAAGAGACAGCACTGTTGTGGACAAAGCCTCAGTAGTCACAAGGAGTAAAGAAGCTCTCAAGTAAGCCAGCCTTCGAAACCATACATACTGACGAGTAGGTACGAAACTGGAGGTTGAGATTTCCGTTTATTTTCCTTAATTGACGTGGAAATAAATTATTCATCAAAGCTAGCACCTGGTCGTCAGACTGGGTTTTTGCCAAAATGTATGCTATAATTTAATATATAAAGTATTTTCACTTATCTGTAATTAATTAGGAGTGAAATATATATTAAAGTATTTCAAATTAAAAGCAGAATGACCTGACATTTTATCATAAGTTCAAGTTATAGTCCTTTTCAAAATAAAATGAAGGCAAAAAACCACACATGGATATCTTCAGTAGTTATGAGGTTATGCTTGTTTAAAAATACGATGTTTTAAGCAGTATAGCACCTGTATATAAAGTGTCGAAGTAATTATTGGACTTGTGGTTGAAAACTCATTTGCACGTCGTCACGTAGTGAGTTGAATGCCTAACCATGTATGGTCTACGCTAAACAATATATCTTTACAGAGTGAAGGCACCTGCAGTGATTTTGACCTTTCGTGTTCATTTTTAGTAGTTAAAGACTCCGATACTTATTATTATATTTCTGAACAAAACACCTTTAGCATCAAAATATACCTGTTGGAATATTACTAAGGTTCCGACGGCTCGTCGTCTGATTTGAACGAGGACGCTGAAGATGAACATCGTCGTCTTAGAAACACCGACTGGTAAGTCTTAATTTCTCAGGTTAAATTATTACAGAGTTAGAGTGGTAACAGAAGAGAAAGACCAGAAACATTATTGCTACCATACCTGATGTTATTTCCATTGTTGAGATAACAATTTTATGGTTAGATGTAAGACCATGTATCTGAAGATCAATACAGTCTACTGAACTCAAGAATTTTTTTATATTTTTTTTAATTCTGAGTTATACTAGTCCTGACTACTTAGATTTCGTAGAAATTTTCCTAATTTTCTGCCTACACACCTATAAAGATCTCACTATCATCAGATTTCCATGACTTTTGGGCACTTGTTTTTTATGTACATATCCTGTACCTTTTACTACTTCCTTTGGAACACTTCCCCACCTCCCCTTGTTTTCAAAAGGCATTTTATCTTATTTGTTTGTTTGTTTTTTGATGTTTTTTTCTTTTCTTTCTTCTAAATTTGATTTTATCGTGGTAGCCTTGGTATAGGTTAATCTCCAACCTCGTTAAAAGCCTTACATGTTTAGTAATTTTTAACTTAATATTTTCATATTTTATGAACAATCGTTCCAAATCTTTCTAGTTCTTAACAGTATCAAACAAGCTGATATACGTGAGAGACCTGCATCCAACTAGCTGATATGCGTTAGATTACTGTATGAAACCAGCTGATCGGTGTTCGAGAAGACTATTCAGTTTTTAGGAAAAGGGTGTATACTGTACGTACAGATTGCCAACTTATTTCAGCTCCAAAATATCGTGAGTTGTTCATGTAAAATTAAATACCAAATTACAGCAAAATCATAAATATCACCATGAAATTACATCCAACATGAAAAACTAATAATGTCGATTGAGTGTTAAGGAAAACAGTGTCAGCCGTGAAATTCAATCACCACTAAATCATCTGTTTACGTCCAAGCCACAAAACGTATTTCCATTAATATTTCTGATTTTACAGTAAGTGTTGGGCATGTTGGCTGATACCACTAGTGAAACTTATCACGTGATGCTTATGGCAATCTTTATTCCATATAAACCAATTGGCTCATTGCCAAACTTGACTTCCAAAAACTAATGACGGTGGACTATCCAAAAAAATACACATAATTACTTATTACATATTACGTATTGCATATCTTTCTCGCTCTGTCTACGTCTCTTCTTCGTTTATCAGCCGGTGCAGTGTTTAAAATAAGATATACCTTTCCATATGAAGAAAAGACAGGATTTAAATTTTTCACCTTACTCGAAATTGCTGACAATTTTATAGTTGCAACTTCTAGTAAAAGACAATTGATTATGTCTCTCACCAAATCGTGACTGGTGTTGACTGAGCACAGTCTGCTTGTCCGTATGAGCGCAGACAGCATTCAATGGAGGCGAATGCTCT
Source organism: Margaritifera margaritifera (assembly GCA_029931535.1). Classification (NCBI taxonomy): domain Eukaryota; kingdom Metazoa; phylum Mollusca; class Bivalvia; order Unionida; family Margaritiferidae; genus Margaritifera; species Margaritifera margaritifera. Next base: position 2,342,617 of record JAQPZY010001434.1, on the reverse strand, counting down.
GGAATCCGAAACTTCTTTCCGGTGGATGCAATCTTAACTGTAGTATAAAACAATGCATTCACATACTCTGCAAAGGAAGATGATGAAATGTAATTTAAGCAAGAATAAAAGTTTTGTAATTATTGGATGAAATAAATTCCATTAAAATGACTTCTATCTTGTGCTGTAATGCATCGAATAAAAAAGATGAGTAAAGGCTGGGGGGGCGGGGGGGGGGATATTGATCACTCGTGAGGTTATAGGAATTAACGTATGTTTCTTGTAGTAAATCTGCAAGTAATACATACATTCTTAATTTAGAACTTTTGTATGTAACAGAGATAGAAAACCAGCATTCTAGGGAATCTCTTGATGTGTATTATGGGAACTTTCTTCATATCATTTATGACTATCGTAAGTAAACAAATTAATCGAATAGCTTATCATAATTATAATTCACTTTACTTGGCCTAATGACATACTGTCCCTTTTTGATGTCTGAGTAAACGACATCAAAATCATGTTCATCATCTTTCAAGAGCATCTCACTTCGTCCATTTTTTAAAAATGAAGGTCAGCCAAACAGAAAGAAAATAAATGAGGAGTAAGTAATGATGTGGTTACTAAAAACTGTTTTTGTTCAATTGGTTAAAAATCAATAAACAACGAAGTAAATTGCTTTATTTAACCAATAATGGTTTACCCTCTACCATAATTGTCCGTCAATTTAATAAGTGATGCCATCAAACTAGACTTTACAAATGTTTTGTAAAAATATCAAAACAATAATTCACCATTACATAATTTTTAAAGCCATATTGATAACAATAAAAGAAATAATAGCACATTTTGTGGTTGATATTTTATTTTCATAATATGATGGGCCCAGGCCACATTATCATTCACACACTCCATTTCCTTTGTTAGAGAATCATTAACATCATTGATCTACTGAATAGTTTCTGAGATGTGCAACAATCATGTCAAGGAGAGAAGCACTGAAGGAATTTATCTCAGTATAACATACATATCAAGAGATAGAGAGAGAGAGAGAAACAGCGAGAGAGAGAGACAAAGAGAGAGAGAGACAGAGACAGAGAGAATTGTGTGATATGATTCTCAAAACTTTTATCTGATTCATAGCTTGTCATATTCCACATTTACGAAAAAAAATAAAACTGCACAGGATTCTCTTGAAGGCTTGTTTCTTCACCACAGATAGTGTCATACTGATGGAAAATAATATGTCAGCATCTCCAATTCTTTTGTTTCTTACTAATTTAGAAGATAAAAAAAGGAGCAAATTATCCCCAAATCACGTTTTGTACCTCCCACCCCCAAATCTAGTATTCTTCATTTTCTTTGAGAACTAAGGGGACAAAATTGCTTTAATATTTGATAAGTTAGTGGGAACACTGATGCAGAAAAAAGAACCTTTTCAAATTTGTAACCGAGAATATAACAGAGGTACACAAGGTACATTATCCACTGATACAATAAAAAAAACTAAGAACGACAGACATACATCTGTTAAAAAAGAGACTGGATAAAAAATCTTTATACTGAGAGCACTAACGTGCAAGTTATTCAAAGAGACTTGAACTGACAATGAAAACCAAGAAAATAGTATAGGTACGTGAGCCACAACAACAGAAATTTTACATTATTCTGTTCTACACATAGAAATATGACATTTTATTTATTAAACGTGCCTGGTTTCTTTTTAGTATACCTGCCCACTATATCTAGAATTTCAATTTATACCGAAGGTGGGGTCCTCAGTATCCACACTATTGATGATGTTCTAAGACATAAATTCCTTGGAGAGGTGGGTCCCGGGTGGCCGAGTGGTCTAATACGCTTGCCTTTACAGATCACTGATATCTCGCCTATGTCTGCCTGGGTTCGAGTCTCGGCTCAGCCAACGTGGGTATGTGAGAAAGCTTGCCAGTAGCTTCCCGTGGGTTCGTGGTTATTTCCGGGATTTTCTCGGGTTTTTCCTCCACCAAATATACTAGCCGGCATGTGCTGATAAATGGGGTTAACCCCACAAAACCCACCAAACTAAAATTGGGATGACGCACCCTCCATCCCACCATGACCCATTCATGGAGACCAGTTATTGCGTTTTCCGTCATCCTAATGGAGACAAGGACAATTCTGTAATTTTTGATCAACCTTCTATTATAACTTTCATGAATGTGTTTTTCAAAAAGTTTAATGCTAATATGCTTCCATTTCATATATGCTGTTAGTGGTCTCTTGTGGCTACAGGGACTTGGGGTCCCCGAGGTAGGTGTCCTCTATGTCTATCTCTTTTGCGGGTTGGATGAGGATATGTGCATGAGACATTCAACTTCTGACAGATAAGGGGAGGGAAGAAAATTCCATAATATATATATATATTTTCATTCACAGCTCTAACTACAGCATGTGTACGGGGTAAGAGCACTAGGAGACACACTAAGCGCTACAAATCGTCGAATACAAATTTGTACTCTAGAACCAAGCTTTTTAATTTAATGAAGTGGATACTTTTATTGAGTGTTTACATGACACTTTACATACAAAATATGGACACGAAATAATCGAAAATACAAGAGTGGTGTTTGGCAGGATAGAACATTAACATATAGATATCAACCTCTTAGAGGAAGCTTATATATACAGTTGCGTGAATAGATTATGTATGTATGTGTGTATGTATGTATGCATGCATTAGAACACGGCACGTCAGCACAATAATGAGTGAATGGATTCTATATGCATTTTTGTACGTATGTATGTATGTATATATGCATACATACATTAGCGTACGGCACGTCAGCATAATAAAGACTACATGGTGCCGATTAAAGACAAAGTTATAAAAATGTGAATATAAAGAATTGCACAAAAACACTTTCGTAAAACAAACACTTCCACTCTGCTCGAGGTTCACCAGTCATGAGGTTTGCATGCTTCACATATTTGTGTCTTATACGCAATCGGCACAATACCATCCCATCTCTGCGATTTTGTTTTGCATGAAGGATGCCACTCTCAGATGATGGATTTGATGTTGCGAGGCTTGTTTGTGGAGTTTTGCATTCCATATATTTTGCCAAGTAGACGGATCATGTGGATTTATATAGTATTTGAAGTCAGTATATCGAATCTTTCATTCAGAAACGGCTGACTACAGGGTCTTTGGGTGCTTTATCTGCCTTTTATTACCCATAATACCAATGCACTAGGCAGTCAACAGTACATAATACTTTTTGCCCTATAAGAACAATAAAGTTTGTATCAATGTAAAACCTAAAGACGGTAGATGTTTCTTCGATGCTGTAGAATCTGTGTTGTACACACAAAATGATCATGTACATAAACCATCAAAAATACAATTTAGATAGTCACTGGTTGGATGGATGCAGGTAGATATAGAGGACATTTATAAATTTTCAAATGAATTTTATAGGTCACTAAATCTGAATTATATACAGGAAGAGGAAGGCAGCAGGGCAACATGCACCGGAGGTACAGCTGTGGAAGCTACATAAAATCTGTTCGAATAACTGATATAAAAACAAAGATATATTGACATTTTGATCATAGATCAAAGTGTTGTCCTAATGAATACAAAGACTATCATTCCGTTAGAATAAAACAAAATTCAAGATTGGTGTCATCACAGATCAACAGACATCACGGACATAAACATATCTGTAAAAAAGTGCTTTAATTTTGTTCTATGCACCAGAAATAATATTGGGACACAGAAGAATGTTACAATGCAGACAACTCAATAGATAAAATACCTGCAAAAGGTTCAGTTATAACAATTTAAAAATTATCGACATCACTTTAACGTTCCATGTGTTATTTATTGTGATTTTGAAATTATCATTGTACTGGGTGGAAATAAAATTGACACACAATGGCAGAGCTCTGCCGAAGGCACAAATGCTTCATGCACTGTTCACGCGGACGACTTTGGCACGGTTGCTGCAACGCATAATCATCCTGGACATTCAGTCGGCAGTTCTAAATTCTGGAAAGAACAAACAAACATGAAATATTTGTACTGATTTAACTAATTCTGGTACATTTTTGTCTAATAAATGACAGTAGGAAATCCCAGAATCAGATTTTCCCATCCTGACTGAACAGTTTAATTGATTCTGGCAAACATTATTGTGTATCTGAACATAGTCATCATCGTCAAATGTTTAATGGCTTGTATGTGAAAAATTTAGTTTCGGTATTGTAAATTTTTATCACGCTAAATACATTTGCTATGTTAGCTTAGTTAACCAAATGTTTTATTACATTGAATCGCAGTACAAGGGTACAGTTCTGCACTAGTCTTTTTTCTTCTTAACGTGAAGACCATTTTGTCAGAAATTGCTAGCGCATGACGATATCCCTTGAACGATTTATATACGTTCTTTATAGAAAATTTTAGAGAAGTTTAAATGTCTCCATAACTGCATAGACCTTTATCTGATTTTCATTTCACTTTAATGTTTCGAAATCTCAAACACTAGCTTGTACTTTTTGTTTTACATTTTATTTAGTTTTGTAGCTTTTAAGATGATGGAGTTTAAACCAACTTCATATTTGTGAATGTTATCTCTTCTAACTTCTTCCTTGATACTACTAATTATGTATTGTGCTTCCTCCATATCCAATTGTAGTCTCGTATTCTTCAGAGATGTGTATCTTTCACACATAATTTGTTTTAATGGAAGAGTTAAACGATTCATATAACAAGCCTAGTACATATTTTGTTTTACAGTTCATCAGTTTTGCTTTCCAAATCTGTTCAACTTTGCATATGTCATCTTGTCTGTCTTATAGATATAACTCTTGTACGGGAAACATGCCTCTGTATTGTGTACATTCCAATCTTCCTGTTGGTAAACGACTAGATAAGCTAAAATTACGTATCTAATTATAAATCTTTCCTCTGTAAATTTAGGAAGGTTGATCCATATTTGATCTGTTTTCTTCCTTCCTTGCTTCAAACGGAGTCATGATTATTTATCTGTGATGAGTTTTATTGTATCCTTAGTTGGGTTTGGTGAAACGTTAACCCATTTTCTGGTTTGTATTGAGTAAATATATTCACATTCTAGTTTTTAAGATTATGTTAAAAATGTATGTTACAGATGCATTTTTATCTGTATATGTTGAATAGTATTCAATATTGTTGATTTGTCTGGCAACAAATTCTTCACTGTTTTCTTGTGAAAACTCTCTTTTTTCACCAAACTATATCTTTTCCGGTTTTTGCTCTTTGAAAATTTCTTTATAAGCATTGTGTATGTTAAATTCCATTTTTTATTTTTACTTCTTAAGTCCAAGAGTATTTTGCGAAGACATATATCACTGTCATAATATATTTATATCCATCATCGAATTTTTCATATATTTGCATGACAGCCATGTCTGCTTGCCAGTTGTCATCCACGTGACTAACATAGACTCTTCTGTATGGACATATGTTCCTCTCTTGCTTGTATAACACGTAATCTGATCGTTCAGTTAACCATTCTTTCAGTTCAGTGTATTCTTTTTTCCTTGTGTCCCGCTTAATTTGTTCCCACGATTTAAATTTGTGTAAGCAATATGATGAAGGATTGTAGTAAAGATGTCTATACTGTTCATTGTCAATAATTTGAAACGGTATTAAACATCCGGAAAATACTTTATGCTTGATACATTTGCTTTAGGTGTCGTTAACAAATCAGTCCACAACAGGTTCTTTGATTATCCGCAATTAGCAACGTTACTTCAATCCCTTTCAAATATATGATGATTTCGGATTTACGTAAATCTTGCCATTCCTATTTTGGATCTAAAACAACTACTTATGCTGAATTGCTATGTGCTGTTTAAATCGAACTTTGCTTTCCATATATTCCACTTTTGTTGTTGTCGTGGCATTGCAAACTGACCTTGAAAATTTACGAACACTCCAAATTACACTGTAATTTTAGCCGTGTTGCACTGTTGTAACCATCTTGCGATCAGATCCGATGCTGCGTATTTGACTTTTGTCGCCATGGAAAGTAATCTGTAAATCTGCATCTTGTTTAAGTATTGGAGGATATATTTTTTTATATTTAAATTAAACAAATCAATAGTTTCGGTTTCTTTTATTTATTTTACAACACAATTACCTTTGTCCACAGGTTTATCCCATCCATACTTGTAAACAACTTGGCATTATCTCTAGATACTGACATTGTTGCTTCATATTAAACTCATGAAATATTTATATCACCTCTTTGAAAGCTGTTGAGTTTAAATATAATGTAGCTTTTATTTATAATGTATTGAATAGTATCAAATTATATTTATATAAATGATCTGATTTTATATATTTAAATTTTTGTATATTATTTAGAAATCTCAGCTTGGCGACTGGGAAATTGTAACCACCAGTTTCGCACCCAGTCACTATTATGAACAGTTTCAGAGGCGAGCTCACTTTAGACCTTTCAAACTCCCTCTCACAAGTGAGGCCATGTTCACGACAGAAGTTAGGCCGAATCACCTAACCGCCTGCAGATTTTTGGGAGTCCGAGCCCTGCAATCCGACAGGTAGGCAACCGACCAGTTCACTAGGCATTTTCACAGCTATTTATACATACATCAGCGGTTTCTATATAAACCATTGCCTGTGATGCAGATAATGTTGATAGGGTAGGTAAATGTGCATATAATTTACTGTGATGCTATAAATAGATGTAATATTATGCTTTATTCCAAACAGTTGGTAACACAGTAAAAAATACATGTTTACTAACAGACAATATTTGTTGTTCGCTATGCTCCGCTCATGGCCAGCTTTGATAATTGTCTTCATAATCTGTCGGTCTTAGTAGTCTGTCTGGTCTAGTAATTATAGAGTAGTAAGTGTTTTGGACATTGTTGATCTTGTATCGAATCATTATATTAACTGCTATTATAGTTATAATGTACAATGTTAATTCAATAATTTACGAAGTAGTTTATAATTCCTAAACTACATACTACTTCCACTATTCTCTGGAATAAACTCATTTTAAATGTGTTGAACTATGTTCATGAAATCTTTCCTATTTCATTATTATTGCTTTACCTTTTCAAGTTTGATTTGAAACAGTCTTCTTACAATTACACTGATATCTGGTGATTGTGAGAGCAATGGTAAGCAAGGAATTCGCTTTCTTCGTTCCGCTGACGGACACGGCTGACATGTAGGTTGGTGAGTGGTCTTTTTCGAACAACCAGCGCTGATGTGAGAAATTCTGTCGCCACAACCCCCATGTAAAATTTCACGATATTCATCTCTGTTTAAATTTCAATAGATATATGCAAGGGGACCAATATCATAGAAACCAATATCACAGAAACAAACCAACCCCTTTAGCTACACTAGATCTTTCTTCTACAATTTCTGACCAATTGTAACCCCAAAAACATAGGTAGCTAAATCTCATTAGCTATTCTCCACACGCAGATTTCTTTTAGTTAGTGTCATTGCCACGTATAACCCACCATTCCATTTTTCTCTCTAAACCACTTCATGAGATTTGTGTCCGGTTAACTTTATATATGGTGATTTTTTTAAAAATAATGTTTATAGCGAGGAGCAGCGGTGACTAGTGATTATCGCGCCGGACCAGCCAGAAGGAAAGGTACAGGTTAGAATCCTACCATCGGATCAGCCCAGGTCTGCTAACGTGGTGTATCCCTGTGAAGGTATTTTACTCCATAGACCTATAACACTCTAACGTCACACATGTAAACAAACCCTACAAGTGCGTTGCATTATGGGATTAAATGGATGGTACCTGCGTCACTGTGAATGAGTCGTGTCGCTGAACAAAATTATTAACAGCTTTTGTTATGGAATTTATAACTGAATTATAGTCCCAAAAGTTAGAAATGATGTTTCAGATAATGTTCAGCATAAGTAAAAGAAAATTCTGGCCAAGGATATTATTGTTTTCTCTGCCGAAAGCACCCTTTGAAATAGGACTGCGCCTTTTAATGCTTAACCAATATAATACGGTCTTAATTTGCCACTCCGCAAACTTTACTTTATTTCAAAAAAATTTTCACACACTTTAAGAACATATATTAAAATATATATAGTGTATAAGTGTTATTTTTTTTTTTTTTTTTTTTTTTTTTTCAATGAAGAAAACTGTCAATACTATTTTGCAAAAGTCCAACTAGGCGGGGTCAAAACGGACGGGCGTTGAAAAAAGATTTTAGACAGTTGGTTTCGTTTATTTGTTTTTTAAAGGGAGCCAATTGGAATAAAAGCTTTTAATCTATGGTAAGTCAAACAGAATTCAGCGTTGCTTTTGGCATGTGAGTTAGTATAACAGCTCACAAACACTAATAAATACAGACAAGCAAATTATTGTGAACAGCCAATCATGGCGATCAAGATACCCACAATTGTTTACTTCGGTCACGTTATGGTACAGTAAGCCTATTGCCTCGGCACGCTATATCCTTCTCGTGTTGCTGTGCCATGAAACATCAAATTAAACCTAACATATCGTCTTTTGAACCCGCTCCAAATCGGTGTAGGGAGAAGACCAGTCAAACAGTTTGTCAAGACCCGATTTTCTCAAATTCCACTTCATCGCACGTATATAGACGCCCCAAGGTGGATGAGTTCACCTGTAACTAAATAAATCAACGTCCTAAAATAAAGTCGATTATTGGCAGTCGTTATTTTCTTTGACGATTTTAGCAGTGAGTAAAGGTGTCTATTGTCCCTCAATCGGTCTATAGGTGTACAGACTATTGCTGCAAATTGAGACTTTAATACAGCATGGTCTTATGTATGTTGTATGAATGGATAGATGTAATTTTTAAATAATTTATTTATTAATTGGACAAGATTTAAACTGTAATTAGTTAATAAATAAATTAATTAATCAGTTGATTACAGAAGAAGCCTTCCTTGTAGTACAGGGCCAATCTCACTGCGTCTTTGCTTAAAAGTTCATAGGTTTCTTAATGTCCATTTTAGCATTAAAAATATAACTGAAATAACTTCATTATTAGTCTCCACTGACTTTGATGTGAGAGATCTACGCCGACCGTGAGTCTGGTAAAAAGTCTATACAAGTGCATGGAACGCCAGAGGCGTCTTAAGTGGTCCGTTTTAAATATATGCGGTTAAAAATACATTACACGATGTGTACTGCTTATTATATGTTGTGCATTCATTAATATATGCTGAACATTGCTTATTATATGATGTGCGTATCTTATTCTATGTTGTGTATGTTTTATTACACGATGTGCAAGTTTTATTTTATATGATGCTAACTTTTATTTATATGATGTACAGTTGTTAGAATATGCTGTGCATTTCTTATTATATCTCGTGCTTTTCTTATTATATGCTGTACATTATTTATTATGTGATTTGCATTTCTAATTATATGCTGTGTATTTGTAATTATATGCTGTGCATTCATTAATATTAATCTGGATGTGCATTTGTTAATATATGATGTGTTAAATTATAAACTGTATATGTGGTGTAAACTTCATTATGTGATTTGGATGTTTTATTGTATCCTGTGTATTTTCCATTGTTTGATGTGCAAACTCTTTATGATGACGATCAATTTGAATACTTTGACTTCAGAGGTCGAAACATTCGTTTGTCTTGCCTGCCAAAGTACAATTGATGAATAAAAATTATGTACGTGTTATTAGCTCCTTATATATATATATATATATATATATATATATATATATATATATATATATACATACATACATACATATATATATATATATATATATATATATATATATATATATATATATATATATATATATATATATATACACACACATTTGATTATCAAATCTTGGATGATAATATCCCACTGTTATTCAATAACCAAATTAATTAAAATTAGGATGAGAGTTTCCCAGCTTTTACTACATGTAATAACCCCGCCCTGCCCATTTTCTAAACACTTGTATGTATTAGATAAGGTAAGATGTATTTGATTATATGAGAACATTTCTACATATCCAGATATCTAAAAGACCGTGAGGTAATTGTTGCTGAAAAATAAAGATGCATTTTTCTATGGAAAAGATTCATTTTCTGCATGAAGATGAGCAGTATAACAACGAAATAAATTTCATGTTTTTAAAGTCAAAATCGTGCTTTAAAATTTAAAAATACCACGTCTCCATGAAATAAGTTTAACTTTTGAAGTAATTTGAATCAAATCACTTGTAGATTCTAAATAAATATTGCTTTAATCAAGACATTAGGCCATATTGTATGATTCACACACTTTCTAGTCGTTTAGATATTATACCTCTATCAGAAACATTCATTTTAAGAAAAGCCTAACCACTTCTGTATTCCAAAACAGGGCTCATCTGAAAGTAGAGAAAATAACGTTTTCGGTATGAGGTATGCTGTAGGTGTGCGACTAACGGGTGCATTGAAGTGGATATTGAAAGGCTTTTTCCCAGGTAACGCTCAACTAGGTGAGCAGCAAGAACCGCGTTGGCCCAAAAGATAACGAACCGATCAGTCACACGCATTTATCTCTTATTAGCCTTTCTGTATATGTCTTTGTGTGATGGGGTTTAAGACATTATTACAATGCGCATACGGTCGGATGATACGGCATAGAGGAAGGTTATCATTACTCATTGCGGTGGGGGTTTTGTTGATTTCATTTACAGATTGGATATTCGTTTGATTTCCTATCATTTGAGTATGCCTTTCAGCTACTCAGTTATACAATATAACTCTGAACATATACATAGTTAGCATATCATACCAGTACTTGGTGTCGGTTAGCATAGTGCCCCAATATCCGTCAAAAAGAATCTTCCTTGAATATCCGCAATGTGCCAACATAACTTGTCCGCACTGTACTTATGAAGTATTGTATTAAATATTCGGAAGCTAGTCTACATGTATGAACTTGAGTTTGTTTAGGCGTTTGTGGAAAGAAATATGGTTGGGCTAGATCACAGTTCAGATGAAATTCAATGCACCCCACTCCCCATTGTGCATCAAACTTGTGCAGTAAACATCATACTTATTACAGTAGTTCTTGTGGTGTAAATATGATAAAGGTCCGCTTTCTCTAACGCATATAAAAAAATCTATAGAGCTTTTTTTTCTTCTTCTCTTTGCTTGATGCATTGAGAGTGTAGTACGCTGTCCTTTGGGCAAGCGATGATAGGTGCCTTCAGACACAGGCTTACTGAGATAGTTGTAATATTAATAATTTTGTAACTCTTGTTTATTTCTTGGCGGTCAAGTCATCAAAGAAGGAGTATGATATTGTCGCATAATGTCTATCAAGAAGGATGTTGTTCTAGCATGTTCAATGTGGGAGAATTATGTCTACATATTTTGATCAACATCCAGCTGTTCCATGATTTGGGGAATGCTTTAAATCCAAATGTAAACACATGCCTGTGTGTAAGCACTTTTTGTGCATTGCGCATTCAATAAAATCCTGGGCCAACAGTATGGTTAGCTCATTTTGTATAATAGTACGAATTTACCTCAGGTTTTTCTTTTTCGACGCCTAACACCTGTTGCATTTTGCAACATAACTACATATACAAGTGTACCTGTTCAATACCACAAGTGTTTACTCGTGTATACTACATAAGTCAAAATTTTAAAAAGTATCAACATCCATTCCCCCAGTTTTTCAGCAATATGATCGTGTTTTTTAAAACTTTTCTCATACTTCGTAGGATTTGCAAATTTCTGATATCTCAATAAAAAAATATCTGATATATTATCTGGAAAAGTTATGTTTGATTTTAATCAAAGTCAAGGGAGTATCACGTTTCTACAATAAAGGACAGTGCCTTTTAAAGATTTACACTTAAAGTAACAACATACTTCCCAGAAGTTAATTCTTCTGTAATGAATTGAGTTACACACCTAAATTATCAAACAGAATTTCTTCAAACACAGGCGGTTTTGTTCCTTGTTTATTTAACTGCGCAAAAAAGTACGCTGTCAGTAACTGGTTGTCAGTTGAACGAGTTGCAAATGATACATCAAAAGACATAGGCAAGTATTGACTTAATTTAATTTGATTTCTTTTGATTGATTGCTAAATCAATTGTATCGTTGATTTATTAATTTCTTAACTGATTCAGTAGAACTCTCAAAGTGTTATCGACGCTTAGCGCAATATTACCCCATTCGTAATGCCTCGTGTCTATTTGTTCATAGGTTTCATATGTCTGATTCACTGTTTAGAAATCTGATATGCAAACCTTAAATATTATTATCCAGTACCTTTGGATACGCAGAATGAGAGATATATGTTCGAAAATTAGATAAATTCTCTCAGATTGCAGTCAAAAGAAGTAAATTAGTTTCTTGTTGATGAATGTATTCAGGGTATTGTTTACATTCAGAGGACAAACATTACTTCTCGGTGAGCGGCAAGGACCACGTTGGTCCAGATTTGATACATGAGTCATTCACACACAATTCTATACATCGTTTGAAAGCTTACTCTCTCTATATTAAGATAAAATGTGTTGTGTTACTCTGTCATAGCTAGATTACCATGGAAACGGGCGCAGGCATTTTTACCGTCGTATGTTTTATTTATCAAAATTTTTCTTCTGTTAGTGAGATACATACAAGTTTGGTTGAAATTATATTTATATAGGCAGTATTCAGTGGTTTCAAATAATCATATTTAAATTGACATTTTGAATACATTTAAAATAAAAACTTATTTTATGTGTTTCTTTTGACTGTAATAACTAAGAATGATATACATAAAATAATATCAACGAGCTCTCCAGTAAAGGGTTCCTAAATTTTCATGTACTTTATTGTGTTCATCTGTTGCACGTAGTCAATTATACGAGAGGTTCCTTGCGAAAAAGTAACTCTGATAAAACTGGGTCACAGTGACCTATGTTTTACATTTCGTTCATTGCATACATACTTAATGTTAATTTCAGTTTGCTGACACAGTTGCCTGTAGGTAGAAAGCATGGCTGGCGCATTTGCAGAGTGTACTACTGGGGAATATGATTTTGGAAGATGTCACGGCAGTCCAATTGTTTTTAAACTTCGGATATGTATACAAGTTACACTGAAAAATACCATAAAATGTTTTCATGATCATCTTCGACGTCTCGGTGGTGAGAGTAGGTATTGCTATGGTCTTCATCCAATTCACAAGAACACATCTCCGTGAATATAAAATTTTGCTGACAACATGTGCAGAATTTACTGTGCATATTTCCTCCGCTACAGGCACATATTAGATCTTCAATGATTTCAGTTACCATTGGCACTTCATAATAAACACGCACAAGACAAGAGCCGTCTTGCCTCGGCTCATTATCTAAGGGTGAGCCTAGATTTCGATTTGCCAGATGAGAGATCAAAATCGTTGTCTGCTATGCCGCTCTTTTTACATGCTGCAAAAGCTGACTTCATATGGGGGACGCTTCATCAGACTTAGATTCTTTTATGTTTTCAGATTCACTCTGAATTATTTTTTAAAGATTTGTATCCTCCTTTGATGTTTCCCTTAGCGTCATACAGAGCTATCACAAATGTCCTGTCTGCTGCAATGGCTGAGTCTTCATTATCACCACCAAATGTAGAAACATCAGAAAAAATCACAGCCATATCCACCATTGTCCTCAGTAATGATTTTCTTCTTGATGCCAAAGAACGAAACGTTACGTTGCAACCCGTCAAAGAATGCACCAAGGAGAGAATCTGACATACTACAGGTGGTAATGATAGATCTATGACACGAACTGGTATGTATCTTCGCAGATCCTTGCTATTTGTCACTGTTCTTGTTTGTATCCGTATCCGTAATTATTTTGTATGTATCCTCTTTGGGAAGTAACGCATTGGACGCACTAACACGTCTAACACGTCTAACACGTCTGTTTAGGGAGAACTGATGATAATCCAATCCTCTGCCTTTTCTGATCCAAATTCCTGGTTTACATCCAATGCACGGAGTATCTGTGAGTCGGCGGCTTCCTCTTGATTACTTGTAAATTCTGGCATGCCACCTACTTTGTCTGCATGGAGTGCCTTTGCATGTTCTATATCTGCAAAGCTTTCTGCAATGTACACTCTTCTTTCAGGAAAGGACACCAGTTGTTTTGTTGCAGTTTCAACCACAACATCAGAGAGCAATATGACCAAACTAAGATTGTTTGCTGGAACATTAAGAAAATTCTTCCAGTGTGGAGCTGCACAAATAGTAAAGACCTCATACTCTTTGCAGCCAAACCCTGTGATATTTGATCCGCGCTCTCTTTCTCCACCCTTTATTGGATTGGTATTATCGTATCGATCAAAATCTTCCACAACGTTGTCAGCAAAGTCCAAACCTTTTAGGAGAATCTTCATGTAGTCACCAGCAAGTGTCGTCATTGTGAAAAAGTGCATTGTATGACCAAGCACAATGTCACACAAAACATCATTCCTACCTTTGGCAATATTTGTGGCACGATAAAATACAAATTCTGAATTGATGATAGCATTTAAATTGGTGGTTGTGGTGGCTCCTCCCGATTATTGATGTTTGTTTCCTCTGTCGTGTTCCTGAATTAGTTTCAGATCTGTTGTAGATATTGCTGAGTAGAAACTGTTTTTTTGTTTTAGTCTGATGGATAAGGTACCGATCGCAAAGTGTTTCATATTCCTTTGGCTATTATCTACAGCTGAAAGCAAGCTTTGCTGTATTTCAGGTGTGACAATCATTACTTTAGAAATGTTGAAATAGTCCTCAGGCCAATCAGATGCAAACCTCATTTGTCGTCACATTCTGTTCTGGTGGTTTGCAAAAGTACCTGAAATTGGGTGATTTTGTACAATCCCAGCTTTAAAATTCTGTAAAGTGTGTTACGACGTATTGTTGTATTACTTTGTGGAATTCCCTAACCAACGCTGGTAAATCGGGTTTTTATTTTGCTATTGCAGCATGTGAATCGCAGACATCTTTCCAAATTGTCATGGGTATGTCTTTTGTGTGCCCGTTTTTTTTTTGTTTTTTTTTGTGGTTTTTTTTTCACATCATGAAATAAATACAAAGAGCCAGAGCTCCGATTAAGCGTCAAAAACCAGCATCAGCTCAGGAATAGCTAGATTGAATTTCTTTAGGGGCAAGGATACTGTCAACTGTACAACCTGCATTGACACCTGAATCCGCCAACAATATATCCCTTAAAACACCATCACTCACTTTAGAAGGACATTGAATTATTTTTGTGAGATACAAGGGCAACGTCAAATATTAACCATAATTTCATGC
Organism: Margaritifera margaritifera; assembly: GCA_029931535.1. Taxonomy (NCBI): domain Eukaryota; kingdom Metazoa; phylum Mollusca; class Bivalvia; order Unionida; family Margaritiferidae; genus Margaritifera; species Margaritifera margaritifera. The sequence continues at coordinate 2,327,315 of JAQPZY010001434.1, read as the reverse complement.
GTCAATAAAACTAATGTAGAGAGTTGCAAATCAGGCTATTCAGTAAATGTTATACCAAAACTGTCAACAAATCTCAATGAAATAGGAAGAAAATACTCCGATCAAAGCTTTGAAAAGATAATCAAATTTGAAATCGTAAAACATTAATAAAGATCACAACATCAGCAAGACAGGATTTACAAATACTGAAAATACACCCGAGACAGATGAAACTGACTTTGCATAAACGTTCTGCTACTGGTTTACACGACCTTGAAAGACCCTCTCTTTTATAACAACTGCGCTATCCCGGAATTTTTCTTGACAAGTTATTAACATAAATTTTATCTCAGATAGATTATGTTAGGATTCTGCTTCAGGGGTTAGGTGGGATGGGAATGGGTTTTGTAGTTGTGGCTGAGGTACTAGTGGGTAGGCGGGGTTGAATTAGCAAGAATGCTAATTGTTCTGTTTGCCGGATTGTTATGTTGTTTATCATATGTTCTTTCCATGCATAGATACTGAATACCCATAACATCAGTGGTTCGCTTATCCTTTTGTGTTAACAACATAACTGATAAGAAATGTTGACTATTCTTTGTCAGGAGAGAGAAAGACTTACTTTGGCTTATTAAATAAAATCATGTGTTTATCTCGCCTGCAAAAGTAGAACTCATGAATACAATATTGAAGCCAAAGTAATATAAATAAGTTGAAAGCTAATCTCTCGGCTTTTATTACATATAATAGCATCACCTTACCTATGTACCCAAAACCTGCATATATTAGATAGAGTGAGGTGTATATGATTATATGAGTGTATTTCTACATATCCAGATATCTAACCACAAGGAAATTATTGTAACTGGTAATACAAAGTACATTTTCTTGAATAAAACAAAAGAATTATTCTATGAATTGAGATGAACAAAATTCAACGAAACAGAGTTTCAAAAGTCAAAATCGCGCTCTAAAAACTCTAAATATATAAAGCTTTCCTGAAACAAGTTAAATTCTCAAGTAATTATAATAAAGTCTTTTGCAGGTTTTATATAAATATTGCTTTATTAAAGAATTTAGGCCATACTGCATGATTCACACAATTTTCAGTTTTTGTCGTTTAGTATTTACGCTTCTATTCTAAACGCTCATATTAACAAAAACCTGACCACTCCTAAATTCCACAACAGGGCTCATCTAAAAGTAGAGACAATAAGCTTTCGAATGAATTATGTTGTGGGTGTGCGACTCATGGGTGCATTAAATTGCAGATGTACAGGCCTTTTTCCAGGTAATCGCTGACCTATAATAAAGAAGGTAAACAACAATGTTTTACGTAATTATTATTTTTATTTCATGTTTTCCTAATTCTTCTAGGCAGCACAAACACTGAAATAGCTTCGTTTGGGTATTAATGCTGAGGTACTATAATGAATTTAACTTTTGTGTCAGAACTCTTATTATTTATTTATTAATATGATGACGTTATCATTAACATCTTCATTAAGTCTAATAATGAGCTTAGGATTACTCTCAGAGTATTTTGTTCTGCCTTGGTTAAACATATTTTATTGATTTTCATTTATTACTACTTGGCATAAATTGCCTTAGGTATTCTTGTTCACTTGATATTTCGACTTACTCGCGCAAAAGTACAATATTACCTTTTGGATTCGGTTCAGTGGATATTTCAGAAAACCATGACGGTAGGTTTATAAAATATTCAGACTAATTTTCAAGCATCAGTATTTTAATCAATTCAACAGCCATTCAACGTATTAGTCTTGCTGTATCGGATATTAATGATAATATTAGACACTAACCAGAGCACTTTTGGTGTTTTATATAATATTATATGTTTTCTGAGTTATAACCAAATTCGGATATATCGATATGAATTGTCGTGTCATGAATGGAGTCGATATGAATGTTCGTGTCATAAGTGGAGTCGATTTGAATTTTCGTGTCATAAGTTGAGTCGATATGATTTTTCGTGTCATAAATGGAGTCGATATGATTTTTAGTGTCTTAAGTGGAGTCGATATGAATGTTCGTGTCATAAGTGGAGTCGATATGAATTTTCATGTCATAAGTGGAGTCGATATGATTTTTCGTGTCATAAGTGGAGTCAATATGATTTTTCCTGTCATAAGTGGTTAACATATAGCAGGAGACTCAGATGTTTGTGTTGGTATACGTGAATATTAAAACTAAATTTTACCAAATTGCCGGACCTGCAAGGCTTGGAGAGGGGTGTAAAAAATCGAATAAAAATTACTGGGCCACTCATATTTGTGTGTATCACCAACTCGCATAAGGATACGACAACAATAAAATTTTTTTATTTAAAAAAATCGATATTCACTGCTGAAGTTAGACGAGGTCATACAAATCCATATTCACCAGTTGAGGTATACATGTACAAATATTTTTACATTGATAGTAGCTGAGCCCGCTAGGTCTAAGCCTATTGTGCAGAATTACAGGTCGAAAGGCGTGTGCCTCGGTTCTTGCCAGAGGTGAAACAGTGTTATATATGAATTGAGAACCACCTCGTATGTAGAGATTATTATAAAATATTAATAAACTCATATATACCATACAATCCAAAATATAAACTCCTCAGTTATGAAAGGGTTTAAAATGTGCACATAAGCTACAAAGCATGCACAAAAGTGTGACCTATCTGCGTAACCCACAAGAACGTTACACGTAAAAGGACGTAAGAAAATTCATAATTTACGGAGCACGAAGTCAGATCGCGTAATGTAGATAAGGCTCTACTATATGAAAGTTCCCTGCACATAGGGCTGGTTAGTGATGCAGTTCCGATATAAGTACTCCAAGGGGCAGAATATTCAGACATCATTGGGGGCATTTTCCGAAAGATTTGTGATAAAGGTCAACAGTTGAATGTTAAAGACACATGCAAAATAGTTCAACAAATAGTTAAATCCCACAAATGCTGTAAAGTTTGTGCATTTTATATGTCTGAGACAAAGAACATACAAAATGTCATTTACTATGGATCGTTAGACACAACAGTTTCATACAGCAGACTGTTGTAAAAATAGGCAGGCTGTACAATGGGGTAAGCGTCGAAAATGTGTATCGAAGAGCAGGCTGTACAATAGGGCAACCGTTGAAAATGTGTATCGAAGAGCAGGCTGTACAATAGGGCAACCGTTGAAAATGTGTATCGAAGAGCAAACTGTACAATAGGGCAACCGTTGAAAATGTGTATCGAAGAGATACTTAAAATGCGTGTACCTATTGCTATATTTGATATTACATTAGACTATTCAACTGTGCACGGGTTGTTCCCTAATAAAGTTTTCCCTGAGGTGAAACACATCTAAACCTGTGCAATTTAAACGCCTTTTTGTCTCTATAACCTTGTTCGAAATATGTGCAACTTTTAATGTCTTAAAAAAGGTGTGTTTTTATGTGCAACGTTTAATGTCTGATAAAAGGTATGTTTTTATGTGCAACGTTTAATGTCTTGAAAAAGGTATGTAATGCTTTCCTTTTATTTTTTCTTCAATTTATCAATTAAAGAATTTAGCTTGTTCACAATTTTAATTGTGTATGATACTGCTATGATGCCAACTGACACAATTGCAATTTTGTCCAAATCTGAGTCAATGATATATATTGATAGGTACAGGCTACCAAGTAAGGCCATTTAAGTCCATGCAAATGAGCCCTGAACAGATCTAAATTATCGACCCTCAGATCTGGCTGTTCTGGTAATTTTCATTTTGTGAAATAAAGTCTGGCTGGTTCCAAGAGGAGACAACTTTTTTACAGCAGGCTTTTGTCTACTCCATGCTGTCCGACTTTGTGCTCCACAAGTTATGAATTTTCTCATGTCCTTTTTACATGTGACGTCCTCTTGAGCGTGTAGCGTACCTATTGTGACCGTGGATCTTGAGCAAAATCAGTACAATTAAAATTTGTCACATTTTTTCCCATGCATTTGTTTATGACTTGGGAATTCCTAGTGAGATATTGAGTGCACACAGTGACTGTAACACAAGTCTGGTTTGCATAGACCGTACGATACCAGTTTGTCACATTTTTCATGCTTAAAATTTAATGTCCACAATTTGAAATCTTTTCTAATCACAGAACTTGTATTTTTTCTCGAGAATTATATTAGCGCTGGTTAATATTATGTAGTAGTCTCTAAAAACAGACAATGAGGTGGCTTATATATATATAATTTTCACCACCGGGAAGAACCGAATAGGAGACATTTTGACCTATAAATCCCGCGTTATATGCCTAGACCAAGCGGGCTCTGTAATTATTGCTGTATAAATAAATGTGATTACTTGTATACTTTGACTTTCAAAACAACCCCAAATCTTTCTGGTCTTGTAACATTTTAATCTTGAATTGTAATGTTCTCATATCTCTAAAAGGAATGCGCAAATGCCAAACATAAAATTAAAAAAAACAAAACATGACTGGTCCAGTTGTTTCTATATGTATTCTACTATCGTATTCTATGAGTAAGTATATAGATTTAATTCAGGTTAAAAAAACTAGAGTAAGACTTTTAGTTACTTATGCACAAATTCATTCTACAACGTGCTGCAAATATGGAAAGAAATAATATACCCAAGTCACGTTCTGCGTGTAATCAAACGTTAAATGAACGACAAAGACGTATAACCTCACCATCAGTGTTGTGACTAGATAATGCATACAGCTATATATATATGTGAGCTAGATTGAGTTTTCTTTCTTTTCGAAAGAAAGATAACAAATGAGGATATTATTACAGTACGCGTATGACATTATAACAAGGTATGGAATAAGCCCATCATTACTCAGTTATAAAATACAACATATACATATTCTGTCTTATAGCAATGTCGGGTGTCGGATAGCATAGTGTCCTATTTTCAGAAGAAGGAAAAAAATCTTCCTTAACTTACCAGATCGTACCAACGTATTTTGCGCACTGTACTTATGCAAGTCCTGTATTATTCGACAAGTAGTTCTTCAAGAATATGAGTATTAATCCATAGCAAGTCTACATGTGTGAATTTGGGTGTGTTTATGCTCTTGTGACCAGAAATGTAGTTCGGGCTAGATCGCCGATCACATATTATTACTGTGGTGGCATTAATTCAGCTGAATATTTTAAATGAATACGTCTATTTGCATAACGAACCAATATGATTAACACAGCAATGAAAGGGTTTTCTGCTCATAGAGCAAAAAGACATACGTGATACCAATAAGTTTGTGTTTTCGTAGGTTTAACGCCAAGACACTGGGAAGAACCGCCTTGAAGCTACTGGCAAGCTTTCTCTCACATACTCACGTTAACCGGAGCCCAGACTCGAACCCACGCGGACAGAGATGAGATGTGTGAGCGATCTGTAGAGGTGAGCACCAAAGACCCCTCGACCACCCGGGGCCCCGATTGCTAAAAGTCATAGAGTACTATTTACATCCCACGTTACGTATTATGACAGCAAACATTTGTCTTAGAGTTACAACTATTGGTCACATAAGAATGGTTCCAACAAGTGATGCTATGTTACATGGTGGGACAGTGTTGACAGGTTTTGCGCACGCGAAACTAGCTCATTTCGAGCATCCAACTCGGGCAGTAAACATACAATTTTCATCCATACCGTATGTACTCACGTATAAGTCGGATCCAAATACAAACAACATAGACCCTGATCTGCCTTCGCATAATGCGCCGGCAGATCAGGATCTATGTTGTTTGTTCTACTGATTACTCCTTACAAACTGCGTAGACCCAGATCTGCCGGCGCATTATCTGGGTCTATGCAGTTTGCAGTTGGTATCAGTATTATACGCGAGTATACGGTATTTCAATATTTTTGTAACATAAATATGAAAAATGTCAGTTTTCTCTAACTCAAATGCATATTTTTGTGACACTTTATTTCTCTGTGTTTAACACTCTCCTTTGAGTAGGTGATGACAGCTGCCTTCGGACACATGTTTCCTGTTATTTTTTTTTATTATTTTGTCCAAGTCCTAATAACTGTTTTTTTTAAAACTCTACCTTTTCCTTCGTGGTCAAGTCATCAAAGAAGAGGTTCGATATTGCTCAATAGTGTCTATAAAGAAGGATTTTGTTCTAGATTTGATCACTGTGGATGTCCGCATATTTCTGGGATCATTCTGCTCTTTCATAGTTTTGTGGAATACGTTAAATGCAAATTTAAACATATGCCAGTCTGTAAGCAATTTTTTGGGTCCTGCACATTCAATACAAAATCCACGTTTACCAGTAAGATTAGCTAAACGGCTAGAAACTCATATCATATGTTGCTCATTTTGTATACTAGTACGAATTTAGCTAGGATTTCTCTTTTTCCCACCTGTTGTATTGTGCATCTAATAACTATACATTTTCTAACCAGGCTACAATCTGACGTGCACATCTTATTTATAACTTTTTCATCCAATCTGGGCTTACCTATTATTCTGTGATAAAGCCACACATATTGCATTATATGACACTATCACGACAATTATGCTATAATGTATCTTTTATTTATATTGTTTTAAAAAAATGAAACAATGCAAGAAACCGAAATACTAGCAGTGATTTATACGTAAAACTCCCTCCAAAAAAAAATTACTCCCCCGCCCCCCCCCCCAAAAAAAAAAAAACAACAAAAAAATAAATAAAAAAACACACATTAAACGATATAGCGTAATGGTGAGAGGGTAAAAAAGGTAGGAGCAAGATATAAATGTTTTCCGCGGGAATCGATTTCGAAAGCTGTTACACTGCCCAATTACACTTACCACTGAGCTTACCATAACACGAAAAGCTAAGTGGTGTATCTAGCAAATCCTATACAAACATTATAAATTTTAAACCGGACTTTTAAATTCTGGTTAAAAAATAGTTTTTTCGTGCGGAGCACAGCCGGGTACCTACGTAATTTATCGTTCACGTTAAACCGTGTTATTGACATATTTCTTTGTAGAAAAATAATTGTGGAAGTGCTCCCTTGCGCTGTAAGTTAAATATATATACATATATTAAAATCTGGAAACCCCATGTAAAAATTCAAATTAAAAATATATTGTAATATTTCATTTTAGTTCGAAATCAAAACTTGAATCTCACTCTTTTGCATTTTTTAAACGAAGAGATAGTTTATGTTAAATATACCAAAAGAATGTGTCTTTGCTCTGTCTAATTCGTGGGTTTAAATAGAGACCTTTTTGTAGACGAATGTAAATTAAAGCGGACTTCTGGTTACGTACGTGTATCATAGGTGTAATTAATACATATACATAAATGACTGTAAAGAAGTAATAGCTGTTAAGCAGAAAAAAGAAGAGGAAGAAGAAGAAGGAACAGATAATGGAATTTGATGAAGCAAAGACGGCTACTCAAATTACAGCTTCATCTTGCTGAAGCGAACAGAAAAAATGTGCGAACATCTATCTCAGTGCTTCCCCTTCAGCAGATACAGACACTTCAAGTAATGAATTCAACAGTAGAGATTGGTTTGACACTAAAAAAGTCAACCTCTAGATACAGTTCTACATGAAATTTAGTACAAAATATGAAACATTGGCATATATAAAGAAAAGAAGAAGCGAATAAATTATTTTAAAAAATCAAAGTAAAGCAAATACATCATAATTTCAGTATATATTTGAACACTTTAAACTGCTATATAGTCTGTTTTATTTCTATTATAGAACAGTTTTTCAATTTTTTTCCCCGCTAACTAACTCAGTGTAGCAAAGATTTCAAATAAGAATAATAGGTGTACATAACTACACAAGAAATGTGCAATTTTCCACACGTTAACGAAAGCTTTTATTCTTTGTCACCTATATCTAATTTGTACAAATGTGCTCCCTGTAGACGAGGGATCAGTTCGCATTCAAACACACAGCTAAGTTTGACCTAATCAGGTGAATACACAAAGCATTGTTTACTCCTCCCGACCTGGCACTGACCTGCATTAAGGACAAGCCACTTGAAACATAAACTCGTCATGCTGTACATACAGTATTTGGGTTGTGTCAGAAAGCAAATAGAACTATGGGCAGAAAATATTAATTTGGAAAATATAGTTTTTTTTCTCCATCATAATTAATTCTCATTGTACACCCAAATACAAAAAAAGCATGCATTGCAATAAACTAGCTTATCGTGTAAACCTGTTTTAATAACTCCAAGTGTTAATCATCCCCATCTCCTTTTGATAAATATTATAAATACAGCAATGCACATGCATCCTGTAGTTATCTAACCTATTATCCATGATACAAAGCAAAGTGGTCGATAATAGCAAGTCAGTACATGCTGTTACGAGAAGTACATTGAACCTATGTAGACAGAGAGTTCATATTCCTGATATAAACATAGACCACAAAGAAGAAATTTAAATTATACAAGTTTTAATTTTTTTCACAAAAGATACCCAAAGAATAATGTGTATGTTTTAAAACAAATCATACAATCTTTCCCTTACTTGAAATATTATGGCTGAATTTATTCAAAATAGTGTCTATAAGACGTTTCTAGAAACAAAGGGTAATGCGATCTAAAGATTCCTACTTTATCTAAGAAAGAACATCCCTAAATTTAATGAACTGAGTCTCCGTCATAAAGCATAGGCCGTATTTTTCCTTGCTAATTAATAGTCCGTATTGTTCTTCGCTAATTAATAGTCCGTATTGTTCCTTGCTAATTAATAGTCCGTATTGTTCCTTGCTGATTAGCTGCAAAAAACGTATACTATCAGTAATCGGTCGTCAGTTGTACAGAGCGGAGTCTCACATGAGGATGACGATACATCAAAAGGACATAAGCAAGTATTGATTTAATTTAATTTGATTTAAGTGAATTATTAATTGATTCAATAGAACTGTCATTTTGTAATCGGCAGACTCGGTATCTCATGTTTAATTGTTGATAGGTTTCTATAATGTCAGCTTCACTCTTTAGAAACCTAATATGAAAAGCATAAATATTATTATTATTATCCAGTGCCTTTTGATATAGGAAGAATGACATATATTTTTCCGAAAAAATTAAACACATTCTTTCAGATATATCGAAGCTCATTTCAATCAAAACAAGTAAATCAATTTCTTATTGATAAATATACTCAGTGCGTTGTCTGCATGCGGAGGTCACAAATAATTTTTTGATGAGCGATGAGGATCGCGTTTGCCCTAATTCAATGCACAAATGAATCACACATATATTCCATGCATCGCTTAAAAGTTTATTCTCTCCACATTAAGACAAATCCTTTTTGTGGTGTTCTATTGTGGTCGGGTGGCTATATAAACGGGCATTTTGACTATCGTATGTTTTGTTTATGGATATCTTTTTTATGTTAGAAGGACGAAGAAAGTTTGTTTGAAATTATATTTAAATAGGTAACCTTCAGTGGTTTCAAATAAGCAAATCTGAATTAACATTTTGAACACTTTTACAAAAAACTGGTTTTGTGTGTTTAAGATAAGAAAGACATATATACGATAATACTAACGAGTTTTCCAATAAATGGTTTATAAATGTACATGTTTTTTTTTTCTTAATGTGTTGCGTGTAGAGCCAATTTTTTATGAAAGGTTTGTTCTGAAAAAGCTAAGTACACTGGTAAAACTGGATCACAGTGACCTATTTTTTACATTTCGTTCGTTGTGTGAAGATTTAGCACTAGTTTGAATTTGCTGATACTGTTGCCTGTAGTTAGATAACGTGACCTGTGTATTTGTAAATTACACTACTATTGCATCTGATTTTGGAAGATGTCATGGCATTTCATTTTGTTAAACATAGGATTGTAAAGAAGCTACAAAAATACCACAAAATGTTTTAATCATCATCTTCGATATCTCTATGGTGAATATCGGTATTACAACAGTATTCATTACCTTCACAAGGACACAACTCATTGAAAGTCAAATTATGCGGACAACATGTGCAAAATTTGCTGCACACATGTCTTCCTTTATACACACACACAAACATTAGATCATGAAGGATTTCAGTTACCATTGACCCTTGATAATAAAGAGAAACCAGACAAGAGCCGTCTTTCTTCCATCCATGATCCAATGGTGAGCCTAGATGTCGATTTGTTTCCCAGATGAGAATTAATCCAAGTCTGTTTCTGCTATGACGCTTTTTTGCATGCTGAAAAAGCTGGCTTCACATGTGGTAATGATTGACATATGACATAAACTGATATGTATTGTCGTAGTGGTACTTGTCACCGTTCCTTTTCGTATCCATAATTATTTAATGTGTAACATCTTTGGGAAGTAATGCACGATGGAACACTACTTCCAGAATGATATTTACATGATCATGTTTTCCCTCCTCAAATTCTAATATTTGTTTTCTCTGTTATGACGTAAACTATTTTTAGATCTGTATTTCCGAGTAGTAACTGTTTTTCTTTTGCTCGATGAATAATGTGCTGTCAGCTAAGTGTTCCATATTCCCCTGCCAGTTATCTACAGCTGAAAGCAGGTTTTGCTGTATTTCAGTGGTGACAATCATACCTGAGAGATGATATTAACGTTTAGGGACGCCAGTCAACATAAAACAGGTCAGTCATTTTCTTCTTAATATTTGTAATTAAAGTTGTCACATCTTCATCCTCATGTCACATAGCTTTGAGGAGAGTTCTTCGTGTGATTTCTTATTTACTTGCTTTGCAAAGCCTGCGCAATCTTTCATAGCAGATACGTATTTCTCCCATTACACAGATTGTAAAATAGCATGGAACAAAGGTCAGTTTCTTGTGGCTGAGATCAATGAGCCCATGGCATCTTTCAAAATGGTCTTCTCTGTTCCTATATCTGACCAGACATCGTTGAATCTTCCAGTTTTCTGCTCAGTTGCAAACTGGTCTGAATCGAATGAGGTTTTTATTTCCTGTGGAAGGTTCAGCATATCAAGCAAAATAACCAAATATCCAGCGTGAATAGTTCTAGCAATATGTGGCTAAATAAATCGGCAACATATTACTCATGCTGCTCAGATGCAGATCCCAGCTGTCCTCACGCTCTGCTCTGGCATTTTGCAAAAGTGTCTGGACAGCTTGTGGAAACATGCCACAGTACTTGAAAGTAAGTGATTTTGTATAACCCTACCATGGAACAACGTAAAGTATGGTGCGATATAGTGTTGTATTTCTCTGAGTAATTCCCTAACCAAGGCTTTTATTTTCAGCCTGTGAATCGACAATATTTGTCTAAACTGTCAAGGGTTGTCTTTTGAATACCTGGGTTTGTCACATCACCTCATAAATGTAAGAGCTACAGCTCCGACAAAACTTCTAAAGCCAGCGTAAGCCAACGAATAGCTCCAATGAATTGCTTACCAGCAAGCATAAGATCAACTATACAACCTACAGAGAAATCCCCAAAAAGGTCCATTAAACCACCATCACTCACTTCAGAAAAGACATTGAATGATATCTATGAGATAAAAAGGCAACATCAGATATTGACCATCATTTCATGAGTCAACAAAAATCAGATATACAGTTGTAAATAAAGTTTTCCACTATCCGTGCTATCAAAATTGGCAACAAAAGCAACCAAATGGGAAGAAAAGACAGCTCAAAGATTTACAATTATAACGGTATTTAAAGTGGTAAAAAGAAAAAATCTGTTAAAATCGCAAAATTAGTGAGAGAAAAAAAAAAGGATTTAAAAATACTCCTGAAGCAGACTAAATTGATTTTGCATAAGACTTTCTGCTACTCGCTTGCTTGACCTTGAATGGCTTTCTTTTTATAGACAATAGAGCCAATCGTGTATTGTTTTGTCAACAATTTAGTAGCACACATTTTATTGCAGATATATTTTGTTACCATTATGCCTCAGCAGCAACACAGTTTCAGGTGTTGGGTGTGGATTGGAGTTGTGGTTGAAGTTCTAGTGAGTGGGTGGGGTAGAAAAAGCAAGAATGTGAATGTTTAGGATGGCCAGATATGCTATTTTTTCTTGTATGTACTTTTCATACATATAAATCGAATACCTATGTCATCAGTGATTCGATAATGAAATGATGAATAAGAAAATTCGGTTCTACTTTCGCAATCGAGACAAACACATACTTTGACTTCTGCCAAAGTAGAATGCATGAATAACATTTATACGTGTTATTAGCTGTGTATATATATATATATATATATATATATATATATATATATATATATATGTTTTAATAATAATCCACTCCTTGTTCAACATTGAAACCTAGATACAGTGGCCAGGTAGCTGCCAGATCCGAGTAATAGGAGTTTAGCCAAGGTCCGAAGTAAAACAAAAGCCGTTACACGCACCTGCACAGATTACGGATAGCCGTAAAAATAGGTTCATTGGTAGTCCTAACTCCTGGGTGACAGCTTTCAAAGTTAATTGTTTGTAATATAGTGGCAGTAGCTGCGTAAATCAAAGGAGATTATCTTTATTTGCGATCATCTGACAATGTCCAAAATCATACACCTAAAGGATCCTTAGTCAACTGCCATTTGGACTTAACACAAGACTCACGGCCTCCACGTTGTCATATATGTCGAAAACAGACAAGAAAAATTTGCAACAATAGTGTCTCATGTTAAGCGGCAACTAACAATCTATCAAATCATGTAAATTTACATAAAAGTACAAAAGCATGTGTTGAGACAAAAATTGTCTAAATACGAACGCTATAAATATCAATAGAAACAAGATCATTACATTTATCAAGCATAAAGTATTCTGTAATAATAATAATAATAATAATAATAATAATAATAAAGACTTAGTACAATGCTTAACCTTTAGAAGCTCTAAGCGCTTTACAATATTAGTTCACACATAAGGACATATATGGACAAGATTACAAAAACAAACAGCAAAATTACAAACAAAAAACATGTTGAACTGTAAATTGCTAAAAAGACTATTTAAATTCAGATGAGATACCAGTTGGGACAAAACAACTTTTTCTAAGATTTTTTTTTTACAAGAATGTGAGGTTAAAAACAGGGTGATATTTTTTTTTTTTTTTTTTTTTTTTTTTTTTTTTAAATCGTTAGGGTCAAGCGTTGGTTTCTTTAACAGAGGCTTTACAATGGCAGTTTGAAAACTGATGGGAATTCCCAAAATGAGAGTTGGTTATGGGTTTAACGACATTTTTCAGCACATGATAGGCTATACATGGCGGCAAGTATATTTGGTGGAGGAAGAACCCGAGAAAACCCCGGGAAGAACCACCGACCCACGGGAAGCTACTGGCAAGCTTTCTGACATACCCACGTTGGCCGAGCCCGAGACTCGAACCCACGCCGTCAGAGGTCTGTAAAGTGATCTGTAAAGGTGAGCGCCTTAGATCATGCCCCCCCCCCCCCCCGATGAGAGAGAAGTATTAATAACATGTGTTAGTGAAGGCAATATTAAATCTAAGAACTCAAGCAGCAGTGATGTCGGAATCGGATCAAGTTCACGTGACTTTGGGGCACTCTTCATCAGGATTGCACGTAAGAAATCCGTAGAGACGGGCTCAAATGCTGTTTAAGGTTGCCTTTGAAATTCTGTATCACAACTGTGTGGTGACTATGAGTCGATTGAAATAATGTCGTCAAGCTGATCACATTATGTCATAATATACGGGGACACAACTTTATTCATCTCATTTTAAGTGAAATTTGAGAAACTCTGTAAACCGAAAACTATTAAAAACCGAAACTTTGCTATTTTAGGTCTTGAGAGGTCTTACTGTAGTATAATTAGCATGAAAGCTAGTCTCTCTCTCCCTCCCTCCCTCTCTCTCTCTCTCTCTCTCTCTCTCTCTCTCTCACCCCCACCCCCTGCCGTTACTACGTACAGTTGCTTAGCAAGGCAAAGTGACACCCAGGGCCAACTACCAAAATTACTCCACCATTACATTCGTATTATTATGATATATACGGTACTCTTACCAAATTGCCGCCCTCTTGAAAGTGCCGCCCGGGTGCACCCCCCCCCCCCCCCTTCGCCCCTCCCCCCCCCCCCATCTGCTTTCTGCTTAAAACTTGCCTATATCAGATAGGGTAAGGTATATCTGATTATATGAGAGCATATCTACATATCCAGGTATCTAAACAAGGGATTTATTGTTGATGGTAATTAAAATAAAGTTTCAGTTTAGGAGTCGAGATGAACAGAATACAAAGAAAGAGAATTATTTGTTTTAAAAGTCAAACTCATGCTCTGCAATTTAAAAATAGAATGTTTTCATTAAACAAGTTACAATCTGAAGTAATTAGAATCAAATTACAGTATATTCTATATAAATATTAATTTAATCAAGAAATTAGACCATGTTGTATGATTCACATACTTTCCATTTATTGTCGTTTAGAATCTATACCTCTATTTGAAACGTTCATTTCAACAAAAAACCTGACCACTTCTGAATTTTCACGACAAGATTCATCTGAGAGTAAAGACAACAACCTATTGAATGAGGTATGTTGTGAGTGCAATCAAATAGAAATCTAGAGGCCCTTTTTTCCTACGTAACCGCTCACTAAGGACATTGTACTACAGGTACATGGTTAGTGGGCATGCGCGGGAATATTTTTTTTTAAAAATCTTATTTCACAGTTAAATAAGCACATGCATATACCGTGTATGTATGTCAGTACTAGTTCTGAACATGTTGGTGCTTTTGAAAATAATCTATAAGTGCTTATAATTATAGGCTTAGATGTTTGTTTTAGCCTAGTGATACTAACATGCGTATAGTTGATACTTTGTATATATTATGTTTATGTCCTCTTAAATGTTTTTAATATATGTATTAAAACTTTATATCTGATAGTGTAATGTTTCTTATCGTAATGTGTTTGAAGTTCATAGCGCTCAAGTTTCTATGCTATATTTGTATGCTGTAAGTATATAATTTTATGCCTTTGCGAAAGTCGGATTAACAGCTAAGTAAATCTTTTGTTGATTGTTTACTTCATCGATTACAAATAAAACTTGAACTGACTTTAAACCACTTCTACTAATGACTTTAAACCAATAGGCGATTGCATGATGCGCCGGTCGATCCGAATCTTCCAGGGCATCACGCAACAGTATATATGTGTCTATTCTCTTTGCCGTTTATTATGCGGTATAAACGTGTACAGATGGTACAACAAGGTAATACCAGTAACACAATAACATTCTTGAGGTGCCTGAACAAAGAAGCCGTCTATTCCTATACATGTTTTTTGTGTGTTGTTGTCGTAAAATCGTTGTATACTATGTACTATGTATAGTATACGCGACAAACTTCAATGTTCGTCATGACTCAGCTGCATGACGGTTGTATTTGAAAGATTTAGGCGCTCGTCTTTTCTAATTATGTTTAAAAGAATCAATTTACAAGTTTCAGCGATAACTAAGAAGAGAAAGATATTATATATTTGCTTTAATACAGACAAAAGTTGTTTATTAGTTTAACTCCGTTAAGCACATACTATTGTTAATGCTCCGAATTAATTGAATATATTATAAGGACATTCCTTGACATAAAACAAAAATCAAGATCACCCTGAGGAAATGGAAGCAAAGTGTCTTTCCCAAGGAAACAACGAAATAGCCCACTAGGGCTGTCCTGGGCGAGTATTGAATCCTTGACCCTTGGATTAAGAGTCGGAGACTCTGCCAACTGAGTTACCCTGCCTCCCTGCCTAGAAAAAAAGAAAGATGTGTTGCTAATTTATATTGATTATCGTGTGTAGCACTTTCGCTGTTAGGATGCTAGATTTCCAGAGGCATAAAATAATTAAAGGGTAATAATCTTTAAGTTATGAAGTTGACAGAAAATGTCTACATAAGGCTTCCGCCGACTTGTATCAGGCTGTGAAATTATTGCTCGAAAACAAAAACAAAAACAAAAAAACAAAAAACAAAAACAAACATATCCTTTTAAATTACTGACACTTAAAGACTCTTTTAATATTTTTTTTTACAAATATAACATGCTCTCTGTATGTTAATTTCATGCACATAATTAATTTTATTGTCAATATTTAAAGAAAATATGTTGATAAAAGAAATGTAGAAAACAAAGTCCTTAAGCTAAACTTCATTTTTAGATTATTCCAACTCGTTTAGGTATGCTAATAATTTTTTCACATGAATAAGTAGGAAAAATCATATACTGTCAAAAAGCTGCACAATCTATGGAACCATGAGGGTATTTAAATATGTTAAAGAGACTGTAAAACATCTAAAATGTTTTGGACATTGTGCAGATAGGTCCACATTAAATAATATACTTAGGGGTCGTGTGCAGATAGGTCCACATTAAATAATATACATAGGGGTCGTGTGCAGATAGGTCCACATTAAATAATATACATAGGGGTCGTGTGCAGATAGGTCCACATTAAATAATATACTTAGGGGTCGTGTGCAGATAGGTCCACATTAAATAATATACATAGGGGTCGTGTGCAGATAGGTCCACATTAAATAATATACTTAGGGGTCGTGTGCAGATAGGTCCACATTAAATAATATACATAGGGGTCGTGCACATTTTGCTATTTTGCGCACGATGGAAGAGTTTGAGACGAATGCTCAAAGGAACCTCTTGTACATCGGAAACGTGTATCAGCCGTGGATTCTGACATTTATAAAGGAGGTTTAAAATTTTGACAAGTCTGTTAATCGTTTTGCTTAAATTGGACAACTTTCTGTTTTTCAAAGAATGTGAACCAGGAGAGGGAAGGAGTGGGGATGGGGTGGAGGGAAAATAATCCAATGCCCCGGTCGAACTCCGGTCTAAATCCGACACTGTGTACATTCGTTATTCTTACATGGTCAATTACAAAACGAGTTGAAAAAACGAAAAGAGAAACCACCCACCCATCCCCACTTACGATGTTTGAATACAGCTTAAGTCACACAATGGCACATGTCCAAGCGGCTGGGACAGGCAGGTTCTTGTCAGAATATAATTTATCCGGCTATGATAACGTTAGGCAGAGAGCTATGATAGCGCTATAGATATACTGAGAAAAGGAAGTGATGCATCAGTGGATCCCAAAAGGACAGAATTAACTTGATTTAACACATTTAAATGATTAACCAACCGAAAACTCTTCACTACGATCGTATTATGTCCACTGCACGCAGCAGGCAAGATGCAAATTAATCTTTTTAATGTAACCAATATAAATATACATCTGTCTTCTGCTGTGCCCAAAAATATTTACATTTGCAGTATATGAGATGGAAGGATAAACACAGAAAATCGTGCTATCAAAGGAAACAGAAATGAATGTGACTGTGTCTCTATTATTTGACTCCGAGTTGGATTATTTAAAGAAGTCTTTATTCAAAGGTAAGTAACAATAATATAGCAGTCTGTGCAATCAAAGGAGCCAGAAATTAACGTGACTGTGTCTCTATTATTTGACTCCGAGTTGGATTATTTAAAGAAGTCTTTATTCAAAGGTAAGTAACAATAATAGCAGTCTGTACTTCATTCAATACTCTCAGCGCCAAATTTTGGAAGGCATACCATAACACAAAAACCTCTTGTCGAAAACAAATCAACTAAGTTTTAGTCACGTATATTTTTGCAATCCATTTTAGGAGGTAGTTCACACGAAAGACCAGTATGGCGAGAGAACGGACTCAGATTGAAATTTTCACTGAACCCCAAACCCTACCACGAAAAGTTTTATCTTCCTTGCTTATTGCAATTCTTTAAATTTGCATTTTTGGATACTCACTTTTAGTCTGCATAATATAGCCAGTATTGTGCTGACGTGCCGTTAGATCATACCTACCTACCTGCATACATACATACGTGAAATTCAGATTGAATAAAATGTGTCTGTATCACGCACGTAAATTATGTACATCCGGGCGGTTAACCTTGTTTTAATATTTTTATTGTAATTTTTTTTTTTTTTCATGTTATAGTGCATTATTCAATATTCAATGACTCAATGAAGCGCACGCTAATTCATTACTTTTAGATATTTTGAACAGAATTTTATGTCTAACGTCATTACCTACGTCAGTAGTCTAAATCAATGTCTAAGTTTGGTTATATTTCAAATGAAGTACCATATTGTATTATTACGTGATATTTATGGTGTTTTATCAAGATAATTTTCAGCCAGTTTAAATATATCTGTTGAGGGTATGATTCAAAATATAAATGTATCACGTGTATAAGGCGTACAGTTTTTGTACTAAGTATTATTCGAAATATAAATGTATTACGTATATAAGGCGTACAGTTTTTGTACTAAGCATGATTCAAAATATAAATGTATGACATATATAAGGCGTACAGCTCTTGTACTGAGAATAATGCTAAGGATAAAGTAAACCTTGACAACGCTTCAAACTATTTACGCGTGCGTAAGGAAATTTATGGGAGGTATGATGGAGTTACCTTTTTCCTACCAGCTTTTGTTGCGCGGCCCCCTTTTAAAGGCCAATTAATTTGAATGTTTCAGGTCATGTGATCTTTTGAGCCAATCAGCTTTCCGTCGCGGTTTTCATCGCGCGGAAGAATCCATTCAGAAAGGGAGCTAAAGCGTAAGTTGGGCTAATTTCGTTAAAGTGACGAGACGTATGTATATACACTCAGAATATTTTTAACATTATTAGCTATTTTTATGTTTCTTTGGATTTAAAATGCAGATCGACCGGAAACAATAATTATTTTTTCATTATTGTTCTCTGCACGTAGCAATGAAATAAACAATAAAACCAACGAATTTTTCCATTTATTTCCCTCGCTTTCCATCTTAAATTGTTTGATTCACTTTCTCTTCATTACGCCTCTCGCTACACGTATATTGAGCCATTCGATCTGTTGATTGTTCCACTGGCATTTCAAATCTGAAACATATTAGACTCTGCCTTGATTTCTATATTCGGCACAATTGTAAGATATCTAATCATGGAGTCGGGCTAAACACTGTTCAGAAAATAATAAAACACGACTTTTCATTGGTGAGTAAAGCTAACTCTGACATAGTTGTTCTTTTAGCCGGATATAACAATTTCAACCTGGATTGTACGAAATCCGCCGATGAAGTCGCTTATAAGATATTGGGATCAGCCTCTCATTTGCAACACAAATATGAGGTTAAACAGGTACAGTTGTATGAACCTTTCTACAGCGGTTTTGTACGGCGGAGAGAGCTAGGGATGATGCCGCGCGTACATAAACCCGTACAGAGAAAAGCACATCTAACAAAGTCCATTCTCACACTTAGGGCTGAGAAAGCACACCTACCCATCCTCATGGTATTATAAAAACCAACTCTCATTTTTTGAAGAAACTAGAACTTGCATTGACAACTTTCGGGCTGACGGTGTTCAAATGTCAAAGAAAGGCTAGTGTCACAAGTGGCTATAATGCTATCATACATGCTTGCAGACAAACTGTTAGGCAGAAGAATGACGTCAAATTAACTAGTATCCACCGTATTGGTTTCATGTCGCATGGTCATTTTCCAGGCCATAGTTTTAGTATGATTACATCCATCTAGGAAATATTATTTAAAATTGCTACGCTTTCTGGTTTTTCTCTTTTAACGCACCCCACTATGTTTCAATATCTCTTCTCAGGTTTCCTCCGTTCGTGTATTGTGGTACATACCACCATACTGTGACCCCAACTGAAAACCAAATGTATATTACTCGACTCTGGTTCTGCATCAAAGCTACATTAGTTTTCTGTATGCTAATAACAAAATAGCGCTGTTTTGTATAACCTCGGTGCTTAAAAGATCGCCTTTCACCACCCTTTTATTCTCGTTTACTCTTCGAAGAAAACAAAGGCGATCGCGAGGTTAAAGGTAACATTTAAGCGTTGATTTGTTTTAGATTTATTTATGTGTGTATTTAACAAGGTTTCTTATTTAGATTCATATATTGCTTGCCGTATTTGCTTGTACAAACGATAATAACATATACATAAATCAACTTAACCACTTCGTGTAATTTGGTACATGATATTTCATGTACATTTCAAGTGTCCATTCGAGGACGGCTTGGCTCTATACACACTTAGATGCACACGGTAGATTCATAAACTTAACCTTTGACCTCGCCATCCATTCGTGGTCTAGTACAAGGGGTGTAGGATGGGTAAACAATAGAGTGCGTGCTGATGCAATTTTCACGCACGTTCTCAAGTACCCCTCTTGGTACCAGCCTCTGTCTAATCCGAAAGGTATAAAACAAAAACTACTTTTAATGAAAGTGTCTTATAGTACAGGCAATTGAAGTATTTCAGAACAATAACGTACAACAGCATATATGTGCATTGATCATAAAATACTTCAATAATATTACTGAAGATCTAACTAATGTTATGTATATCGAATTTATAATACGTGCCCATAGGGTAAGTTGTACTTTAGTCATTTGATAAACATGTTTACTGCATTTGAGATCAAGGTCAGTTTTGTTTACATAGCATTTGGTACCAGAGTGGAATTTTCCACTGCTTCCGTGCGAGAAGTCACGTCCGCGGAGGAATATTTCGACTGGAGTCGCGCATTCTAGAACATTCTGTCACGTGATTTGTGTTTATATATGAAGACTTCGGTGGACATTGTTTCATGCTTGTTCAAATGGTCAGTCTAAGAAGAATCATTCTAATAATCAGATGTTTACAGTTGTGTTGTGAAAATTCAGACCAAAGTCAGAGAGACGAATTATTTATTTGAAATAATAATTGACATTACCAAAAGTGCTCATTCTCATATTGGATTATTAATTGACTTTGGGGTTTATGTGAATTTATTCAAAGCTATTCTGGATTACATCATTTAGGCATATTAGAACGTTCAAGACTACTAGCACATTAGGACATTCAAGGCTTCATTCATTCATTCATTCATTCGGAACATTCATTATTCGGAACATTTTATATTTAGGACTTGTGATTAGGACACATAGGATTATTGGATTATTTGGATTTTAATTCACGTTACTGTAAATGCCTTTAGAATTTTCACTTTAATTGTCTAGAAATAGATTGTTTGTCGATTTTACATACATTGTTGGTTTCACTATCTTTCTGCTACGTTATTTTAAGACCACAGAGTCGTAACAGTAAGAATAAGAAAAGTATAAAAACTTTCATTACACAATGATCCTATGTCACAAGTTTGTCCTTAATTTTATTGCAGCGAGATGAGAAGGAAATAATTGAATGTGCATTTGTTTTCAAAGTATTGTTCAAATTGTTGTATATTTTAAATATTGTTTTGAGTTGCACTACTTTCTTTGAGTTAAGGAAATCCAGTGTGTAGAACTTATGCGTCAGGTAGGGTGTATCAAAGTCGTAACGAGCACAAAGCTGTACGCATTGCATTTCTTTTTTGCTTTTGCTTTATACCTGTTCCGGCAATTGCGCAAGGAACAGCTTTCATTATAGTCATTCGTCATGAACAAACTTGCTGATACATACACAGTCTATGTAGACTTTGCTCTGTAAGAATTTGTGCTTTTGTCTTTTTATAGACTTACAGATTTGTTCTTCTTCTCAAACATTATCAAAATTTTGTATTAATTATACCGCTTGATTCAAAATATATAGGCATGACAATATTGATTCATCCATTTTAGGTTAAAGGGACTGTTTAGGTCGTTTTTTATCTGAAGCCTAGACTCGCTGGTTCAACACCTGGCCAAGACGGGCAATGAGGCATTTTGCATCACGTTGCAGCACACGCGCGAGGACATCAGCCTCCTCACTCGCAGGGGGGTATACCCGTACGAATACACAAGCAGTCGGGAGCGATTCGAAGAAACGCAGCTTCCGCTGATAGAACCCGTCTACAGCCAGATCAGCCGTGAAGACATAACCGAAAAAGACTATGAGCATGTGCAAAACGTGTGTAATACATTTGGTTGCCAGAACCTAGTAAGCTACCATGGCCTATACCTCAAGACCGATGTTCTTCTGCATGCGAACGTGTTTGAAGCACGGTAGACGCCGGCCTCGGCCTGACTCACATGCACGTCATGCTTGGCCAAGAGCTGCGACAAGGAACTCATAAATTCCCTACCCGTGTCAACCTGCAGCAGTTTGTCCCACAGCGGCCTCCGCTTGTAGATCCGTGCCAACACTTTGGAATCTTTCGTTGTGGTCAAGGGTTCAGCTTTCTTGTAACGACTGGCGCCATCAACCACGGTCAGCGCATACTTGCACTTGTATCGCCCAACCTTGTCATGCGACAGAAACAAGAGGTCGGCCTAGTGCACCTCGTTAGGGACAGAAACATTAAACTGTGATCGGAGGATTTTGCGCGGTCTGGGCAGGTAAATCTGCCACATTACCTACTTCTTGAGCCATTCCCTAGCTTCATCTTGTAAGACTTCTGCGTCTTCTGCCAGCTTTTTGATGGCTGCGACGCCTTTCCAGTAACCTTGCTGGCTGTATTATATTGCCTCGAGCTTTGTATCTATCGCGTTTTTACAGCCGTTCCGTCAGTTATTGGTCTATAAACGATCAGCTACCTCTCCAATTTGTCGATGCAAAACAATGCATGCACTTGTCAGGTTAGAAATAATTATAGGCCACGTATCCGAGAACAGGGAGCTCACCGTCAATAAATATCAGCTCACATTTTTGCATTTCGAGCAAGGGCGTGTAAAAGTCAGAAAGATTGGGCCCGGCTCCGATCTTGGGCGTCGTCTTTTTTCCCGCCTGTTACCAGGTAGTACTCGCGCAGAGCTTCGCCGCCCTCTTTGTAAGTCTTTTCGGTATGCTGTTCGGCGCTCAGCCTCTTTTTGAGGTAATCTAGATGCAATGTGTGCTTCCAATTGAACACAAACTGCGCAGCTTGGGGTCTTCCATAACTTTGTCGTGGCGGATGCGTTCGGCGTCAGATAGTTTTATTTTATCTATCTGAGAGACAAGGAAGTTTGAACCAGTAAAGTCGAGGGCGTTGCTGATTGCCCCACCGACCATGGGAGTAATCTCGGCTATTAGGTAGTCGTGATGATATAATCATGAATGATGCCACGCTTTTAATTACTATGTCCGGTGTCAAATGGCTCAGCGCTACGAATGTAGCGGCCTTTGCTGCGTCTTCGAAGTCTGGGCGGATAAGGTCGGCCGGTTTCATTCCTAACAAGCGTTTGGCAATAATTGTATACCCAATCTCAAATCCGCCGAGTACTGCCCCATGGTAAAGGAGATTTCTGAGGTGGTTGGCGTACGGTGGCGTTGACATTTGCACCTGGGTTTCGCACACTGCTATTCCATGTGAAAAAGGTCTGGCTTGTATCTAACAGCGGCTGCTGGCGCCTGCGGCGTTTCTCGTTCCCACGGACCTGCTGCTTTATGCTGCCGCTCTGGGACAAGCTCCACATCCCACCGCCCGTCGGACTCTTGCGGCAAGCCGCGGAATAAGGCGTATGCAAGGCCAGCCGCCAAAGCTAGGCCGACCCAGTGAGCATGAGATGGCATCGCACTATCTTGTACTCGAGCACTCATCGCTGCGCTCGCCTGTACTGGAGCGGCGTGAGTGTCGGCTTCCCTCACAGCAAGTCTTTTACCAGCAGCAACTCTTCTTTGGTGTGCAAACTTCCTGAGATTATTGCGCTCACGCATCCGTCTTCGATTGCACTGACGGTTCCGCTAATCGTTTGTTGTTTTTTGACTCTGCATATTTTTGCATGCTTATATACCAGCTGCAATTAGCGCAAGTACCGGGCCGTACATGAAGTAGAGGTGGCTGCTGATGCTTGTCAAGGAAGCCTGGATGACCAGATCATTGTTTAAATCCCTTGTAAGATTCTTGCGGTTGTCTATGGGCTCACGATCAAAGTGTACAGGTCAAACAGTGACGCCCTTGGCGATGCAGTCATCCTGGCCCCCAGTTTAGCCTCGTATATGGCATAGGGTTTGGCAACGTCTTTATCGCTTATTGTCCTTAGGAACGCAAAGGTAAGAGGCCTACCTATGTATTCTTTCGCCGCTCCAGAAACCTGTAGCTTAGACAGGCGGTCAGGCTGATGTGCTAGTGTTTCACTAATGGTCTACGTTGTGCCTTCCGGCATGGTTGCCAACCCATGTTGTAGCTCCTCAATATCAAGGTCACTCACATCTTCTGCCATGGCTCTTATGAAGTTTTGAATATGTTTCACTGATCATCTAACTCTAAGTAGTATGTAGCCTCAGGCCACAAGCGTCATGGCGTGGCTGGCGATGCACACAATAGAAAGCCTCCACATCACGCACAGATCACATGTTTCACGTATCGTCTTTCTTACTCAACACAACCCTGCGATAAGTAGCACTCTGGTGTACAAGCAAATTTTGCCATGTATATTTGCCGGATAATGCATGCGAGCTCTGCATGAGTCACAACGTCGTACTCCAGAGAGATAACGTTGATGGTGTAGCTCGCCCCTTTGTTAGTTCTCTGGATTACCCTGGCGTAGTCGTTAAACGTCAACTCAGTTGTGAGGCGGTCTAAAAGTCCAAACTGGAAGTTTGGCATATGGTCATTTAGCATCTCGAAGTCGAGCGGCACAATCAAGATGTTCGGAAAGCAGCAGCGATAGATGCGTCAGGTTGGGTGGCGGCAGTGGCATTGCCAGCACTAACACGTGTAGCAGCCGCGTTGGTCCTCTCATTGCCCAGAGTTCTTTGTAGACGCCCTAAATGTCGGCGTAGACGATGCACGTAAATTCATTGCCCTCGAGCTTCACACTTATTTTCTTGGCGATGGCACGGCCTAGGTTTGTAACGACCATGCGGTTGGCGTCAACCAGTGATGCTGTGTCGCCGCTCAAAGCAATTGTGAATGCCAGCCTGGTAGTGCCGGGGACAATTACATCGTTGTTACCGAGGTTGGGAAATCTGACAATAAGCAGCTGATTTTTTTCTAAGGTGTTTGGGTTATTAGTCACCTCGACAGTGATCTGGGCTCCCTTTATATCAAGCGCGCGTCAAAGGGAGCGGAATGGGTCGAGTTTGTTCCCGTATTGAGACATGTTTAGTGCTATTGGAGTTCGGGTGTCCTTTCTTTCATACTGATGTGCCCCATTAACGCTCGAATTTTACGATGGCTGAAGGAGGGCATGATCTTGAAATGAAAGAGTTGGTAGAGAATATGCTAATGCACCAGATCAAATAGCAGCAACTTCATTTACCGACCCTCCCAATGATTATTACCAGGGAACACAGGAATTGGAAAACCGGATACAAACCCTTCGTGGAGACGATTTAATAAAAGCTGTAAATGAAATTCTCAATGAAAGGCCGATAGGTTGTTTTGTTAAGGAAAATGGTATAATGGACAGGCATGTCTATACCGAATATGCTGTAGAAAATAATCTATTAAGATTTTGGAGATATAACATAGAATACGAAAATGGAGGGTCTATTAAGCCGTACAAACTTTCCACACTTGAAAAGGATCATGACCGCAGCATATATGAAAAACGAAGCTTACAACGACCTAAGATAAGCAGTAAGACATCACAAAAACTGGTAAATGTGCAAAAAGAATTGCCAGCAGATACAAGTGGACTCATAGTAGCCTAGATCATTGCTGTGTTGGTATCGGAGGACAGAGCGCTCAGAGAAGCGACAACACTGGCATCTGACAGCCTCCCGATGCGAGAAATCCTGTGGCTTAAGAGGACACAGGGCGAGCTTGTAAATAACATTTCAAAGTTTACAAAGCTCGATAACTACATCGCCGTGTAACAAAGAAAGTAACAGAAGCGGAAGACAAAACGTCGCGCCTGTAGAGACGATATCGAAATCGTCAGCTAAATGAGGAGTATGAACCGCTGCTAGAGGCTGCCAGCGCTAACCTAGAAACACGGACAAATTTACCAAATTAGAGAGAGCATCAACACAATTGTCTACGAGGATACAACCCTTGCGTAGCGGCTGCGAACCGTCTTTCGTAAGCAGGGCATTACAATCGACTCGATTCTCACGGTGCTCTGTTTTATTACAAGCACAATTCTGCACAACCCCAGCTCCCTCACCAAGACACCTAAGCTCGACCCGGGTAGCACAAAAGAAGGGATAGAATAACATTTGAAGCGGCTGGCCGGGATGCTAAAAACGTCTGGCATCATTGGCACTATTGTGTCATTCCTCCTAAAAACGGTGGGCAATGCCATTGGCTGGCTGACCGGGAATCTGGTGGTGCTTGTGATCACGATAGCACTTCGGAGGATTTCGTACAGAACAGGATGGTACAATGTTTCGGCTGCGCTTGGTAACAATACATTTGATATGACCTTTGGGCGCCCAATCAGTGTGAAAATTCCTAATCGGTATTACAACATAAATACGCTCGGAGGATGAGGATCTCCACGATTCTAACTCAGTTTCATGTATTTTTCTAGCTTTCACTGTCCATTCTGTACTTACTACTTGCTAATTTTTTACATCGCATTCTGTCATCATTTATTTTCCCTAACTCAGCCGATTACTTTATCATAGCATTTTCTACACTGAATTTTGACATATCACACAATGGTTGTAAGTTATGGAGATTAGTCATGCCATTCTCTACTATTTATTAGTGATATGCTTCCATGCTCCCATTTTTTTCAGATATCTGTTTCTAGCTCACGATTTTTTTAGTGATTTTTCAAGTCACTGTTTATTACATACAGTTACGGCCATTTGATACATTTAACAACAAAAAGTAACGGTCAGTGAAATTAGTTTATCACCTTGTTTGATGTGGTAATTATTTGTGAAATATAGCACTTACTAAAATAAATAGTAAATGCCAAAGCCGTGCCCAAGGCAAACATCCCAACGAGCTAGATTAATTCAATTCATTTCAAGCTGCAAAGTCTTTACCCGCAACAAAAGAGAAACAACAAGATAAAACATAATAATGTGAGATAATAATAATGTTGCTGAGGAAAGAGTAGCCAAAGTAGACAAGAGAATTTCAACTGAGGAAGCGAGCAATCTTTTTTCAAATGAATTTAAGATATTGAACCAAGAATAGACAGTTTGCACAGAAGGATTGATGAATTTGAAGGAAATGTGAATCGATTACTTGTATTAGTCAGAATACATCATAGCGGGTTAGAGGAGGATATCGAATAGATGGAAAATGAAGTAATCAGCGAGGAAACAAAAGTTATGACAAGATCTGAGGAAGGTTTTAAATCGATGTCGTGATTTACTTATATTGCAATGATTTGTATTATCTTCCTCGCCATTAATGCTGTAGACCCAAGGCCCAAGCCAGTTAAAACCAAACTTTAACAAACAAAAACCAATTGATTTATATTCCAGAGATGTTTTGAAACTGTTAGAATTTTTCCTAATTAAATATACGAAGTGAAAACATCATTAATACCCTCTATGAGTCAGTGCACAATACAGCTTTCTTTGTGTCATACAGAATTTCTTCGTACAAAACTAATATTGAGGAATTGTTAAAACTCATGATGCCAGTAGGTTTGTCTGAGGTGATTAAGGTCACTCTAATTAGTATTTCTTTGCTGCCTGATAAAATTGTGCGAAAGTAATTTCTATTTATTTTGTCTTGCTAAGACTTTGCATACGCAGTTGTTGCTAATAACGCAGTTACTAGCTATACAGAAGCTGCTAATAATAGCGCAGCTTTTAACATTAACGCACTTGGATACTATAACGCACTTATATACTTTAACTCACTTGGATACTATAACGCACTTGGATACTATAGCGCACTTGGATACTGTAACGCACTTGGATACTATAACGCACTTGGATACTGTAACGCACTTGGATACTATAACGCACTTGGATACTGTAACGCACTTGGATACTGTAACGCACTTGGATACTGTAACGCACTTGGATACTATAACGCACTTGGATACTTTAACACACTTGGATACTATAACGCACTTGTTGGTAACACCATAATGCTATACATCTGCATTTTGTCATTTTGTTATGTAGCTATAGAAATAGTTCTTAAGAATTCACTATTTGTTTTCAGTCATTTTCTTTTTCATTTTCTGTTGTAATTGATTCATTACAATTTAAATGTATGTTTTGCGTAGCATCAGAGTAAAACCAAGCTACTATAACATCTTTCAAAGTTTGCATTTTAGTAAATGTTCTAGCCCGCTATGAAATTTGAAAAGTCAGTAAAAAATATTAAACAAATAAAGAAAATCGCCACTATGCTAGAATTGTCAACATCTATGCTACTTATATCATACAATTAAACTAATATATCCGATATTTCTGCCTACAAACATATGCAAAGCCAACGTCATACCATGATGCATATAGTTATGATGTAAATTCATGGATTATCATATAGATACTTTTGATTTTATTGCCTCATTTGGACATAAGGCCTATGTGAGATTATGGTATGGCCCTAACTTCTTGTGATAAACAACTGGAAATATTTCAACCAATCTTGGCAGACAGCATCATATCATAAAGCGCTTTCAGATTTGTATGGCCGGCGTTTCCTAAAAAATACACAAATTATGAAACGACATTTTTTCGAAAAGCGCTCAAAAGAATGATACAAAATGTGACAGAAGGTATCCTGGACTAATGGGCTTTCAAGCTCGTACAAATGATGCAGCTCCACAGTAAACAAAATTTAAAAAATTCCACATACCTTGATGCATATATTCATGATGCAAAGCCATAGATTATCTAAGAGATGCCTTTGATGTTTTCTCATTGGGCCATAATGCTATATGAGGTTATGGTATTGTCCTGCGTCTTGAGTGTATCGTGCGTCGTCCGCCCACAATTGATATTTTCAACTTCTTTTGATAAACCACAGGAACAGTTTTAACTAATCTAGGCAAAGAGCGTCCTGGCATAGAGACTTTCAGATCTGCGATGCCTATCCGCCATCAATTATGGCCGCCGATACTAAAAATAGTGACATTCTTAAACGACTTTTTCTCTACAACAGCTCAACAGAATTAGACAAGCTCTGACAGAAGGCATCCTGACCTAAGGACTTTCAAGCTGGTACAAATGATGAAGATCCACCGTCCAACGTGGCCACCGTTACAAAAAAAAAAAAATAAAAAAATAAAAAAAAAAAAAAAAAATAGAATAAACTTTTAACGCCTTCTTCTCCAATACTGCTGAACAGAATTTGATTAAATTTGACAAAAAGCATGGCTTTATAATCTGATCTCTATTTTCAGACATGCCTGAAGAAGATGAGATCATTGACGACAAAAGATGCTAGAGAAATTAATCATTGGAAGACGATGTTGGTGTTTTACGAGTAGCCATGAATATGCATTGTTGTAACCAGTTATTACAAGCCAGTAAGCATTTTAGTGTCATGATTGGACCATATTGTATTATGACTTTGTAGAAGAAAGCATCAAATAATATGAACATGCGATGACATTAACGTCACAATATCCCTCAGAAAGGAGGCACAGAAATTCGTACATTCTGCGTCATTAGTGCCTACGAGTTGCAGGGTGTAAGGTTTTGATCTTGAAAATCAAAACGGTGAATGAAATACCAAAAATATATCTAAGAATCGATTGCTGATTCCTTTCCGAAACCAATGACCACATAACGAAAATGAAACGTTCAAACGTAAAAAACACTAAATGGCAATCATCTTTTATTCTCGTACTGGGCTTAACATTATTTTCAATATATGGCTACTTTCGATACGAAAGATTGATTTTTAGTAATCATTATTTTGCCAATGTAAGCCAGCAGTTTTGTCGAATTCCAGCTCTGAACCCATGGGATCCCTCCATTAGTACGTATATCACAAAAACAGAATCTGAATGTCCCAACTTGCCTCCTCTTATGTCTGTCGATGACCAAGGCTTTCTCAATTTCAATGAAACTTCAGCTCGCCATTTTGGAATAAAAACTGCAGATTTACAATGTACATACTCTGTAGTTCAACGGAATGGTGATAATGATGTAATATTCGAAGTGGAAAAAAGGATAGAGTTACCGTTCTTTGTTCCAGGGCGTGTGTATCGTGTTCAGTGCAAAAATAAGACAGAGATTGTAGTTTATGATTTCGTTCATATGAATGTAGAATATTCGGAGGCTATTTCAGAGAAAATGGTAACACCAGAGGATAACCAAACGTATAGTTTCTTCTTGGTTGGCATAGATTCTGCATCACGCTCGCACGTGCTACGAAATCTGCCACTCACGCATGCGTATCTTAGGGACGAGCTACATATGCATGACTTCAAAGGGTTTATGAAGGTAGGAATAAACACTTTCCCAAATTTATGCCCTTTGCTGACCGGAAAGAGTGAATCAGAATTCCCCTTTTATCTGATACTCATGAAGCTAGATGCTATGCCACTCTTATGGAAGGAAAAGGAATTCGAGAGGTACATGACGCTATATGTTGAAGACAGACCGGAAATAGCTCTGTTTAATTTTCACAAAAGGGGATTTGTTGACCCACCCACATCGTATTACTTTCGCCCTCTGTCCCTGGCTATGGCAAAATTTACTCCTGTCATCGTCTCTCCGCTACCAGAGGTAAATTCCGAATGCTACGGAAATATACACCAATACAACATTGCTCTTGATTTTTACCGCCGATTTTTGGAAAAATTCAGACAAAAACTTCGGTTTGCATTTTTTTGGAATAATCAACTGAGTCACGAGAGCTACACGTCCTTAGGGCAAGGGGATGGACCTTTACTGCAACTGTTCAAATCAATGAAAGAAAGAGGTCATTTAAACAATGCCATCATGATTGTGTTTAGCGATCATGGATATCGTCTGGGAGGGTTGAGTACAACGTACGTGGGTCGACTTGAAAATAACCTGCCATTTTTGTCTTTGTATGTTCCGGAATCTTTAAAAAAGCGGTTTTCGTGGGTGCAACACAATTTAGATGAAAACTCAAACAGATTGGTAACCGTATATGACATCCACAAAACAATATCTGATATAAGCAAAAATCAGTTCGAAAACAAAACAGATGGGCACGTTTATACCCAGCGTACAGCACGAAATTTACTTCTTCCAATACCAAAAGAACGCACATGTGTGGACGCCGGAGTTCCAGACAACTTTTGCACTTGCCAAACAAGTATACAGATAGACCCATCGCATTTCAAAATAACATTACTTGGGAATTATGTTGTGGACAATATAAATAAGTTATTACACAAATTCAGCAAACATTGTCAAATCCTGCAATTATCTCAAGTTACTGACGCCCGTGTTATCTACAAAAGTAAGGAACAGGATTTGTTGGAGAAATTTAAAGTTTTTATGTTTGGTGCTGAAGATGACGATACCGGAAGATATACGCTCACAATTGAGACTGTTCCTGGATCGGGACTTTTTGAGGCAGCAATAGTATATGATGAAATCAGGGAATCAAGTGACAAGATGAAAACTTCTGTCATTTTAATTGGTAATCCGACTAGAATAAATAGGTATGGCAACCAGTCTCGTTGTATTGATGATAAATTCCTTAAGCAATATTGCTATTGTAATGATTGATGTGAACTGCAGACATTGGTGGTTTTCAAAGATAGATATATAGGTAGGTAGATTTAGAGATACCTAGTTACTTTTTGGAATAAGTATTTAATATTTGTTCCATTAATCAATGCAAAAGGATTACGTGCATTTCAAACTTTTTCATAATTTTAATTCTTGTATAATTCGGTACTTTTTCCTTACCCATGGACACAATGATATTCATAGATTGAAGTTGCCACATTAATTACTGTACCTCATTATTGTTTTTTTTTTTTGTCTTTTTTTTTGTTCTTTTTTTTGTGTGTGTGAACTTCCTCAACAATATCAATGCAAATTTTATTTGTTTTGTCAATTACAGGCATTTTTTTCAGACCGTTGGAATAAGCAATGTTCTCTTTCATAAATGCAATTTTCATTTGTATGGCTAGTACAGATATTCAATTTTCTTTTATCAATGCGATTTTTCATATTTCTCTGCGTGGAAGGTATATTTTGTACTTGAATGAATATTTATAAACAATACTGGTATATATAGTCGTTGTGTTTAGCCATATAAAGCCAATTTTTTGCTTGAAATGACACTGGAATCATTTTGTTGACATTAAGTTTGACATATTTAGACTTACTTCTCCTGTATTGTTTTAAGACATCGAATGTGTACAGAATTAGTGACTCTTTCACAGTGACTGTTCATCAGATCAGTGTCAGATAATTGGACTTTTTTGTTATGAAACGATTTTAGGTTTTGTAAAATATTACTTACAATATCTGCAAGGCTCTAAACAGCAATCACACCGCATCTGCACATACCGTTACCAAAAGTTACCTCCCTTTGCTTGATAGTTACGTCCAATTAGGTGCAATTAATTTTGTTGTCGATTGTAATCCTTTTTCAGGAAACTCCTGTGTTCTAGAGATACTCAGGAGTAAAATTTGCAACAATTACTTTTTTTTTTATATTTTAGTAAAATATTCATCCGTAGTCGATGGACTGATGGGCACGACGTTTTAAAATATTTTTATTGTCCGTAAGATCCTTGAATATGCGCTATGATGGATTTACTTCTTTCTCGACAGACTAAAGCTGTTTTTCAAAAAGGAAGAGCAGTTATCTGCAAAGAAGCGTATTGACCTGCATTTTAAAAGATTAAAACAGAGATGCTGAGCCTGAGAATAACTTCTTATATAGATAAAACGAACGTAGTAAGGTCTGCAAGTAAACAGAGTTACAATACTAGTATTGTAGTCATGGGACTTTCAGTGCGGCATGAAATTCAGTTATCGGTAATATAACCCAATACATAGATGTTCTGCCTTATTCTTAAAGTTAACATCTAATAGCAGAACTTCGGTCTCAGTTATCAGTTGATATCAGTCATCAAGCGATCTTAGTGCTTGATTTGAAACTCAGTACAGGTTTTAATATCTATAATGCAGAAATAAGGTCCTGTTGCGCTTTAAGTGCAGTACTTGCTAGTATTCAAGTTTATATCCCATTATTTGTGTCATCGTTATTTAATTTTATAGAGGCGAGTTTGTGGTTTTTTTTTTTTTTTTTTTTTTTTTTTTTACTTGTGACGATATGGGATATGAGCTTTGGCTAAATCAAATAGGGCATCAAATAGAGCTTTTTCTCTATGCCAAAAGTTTGCATCTTCTCCCGCTCATTTAACATTCCTTTAATATAGGACATTTAAATGTCTGTGTTATTGGTTTGCGTTGTTATGTATATTGTATTTTCAAGTGTTTGATTATTCATACTGTTTAAGATGTGGAATTTGTTACTTTTGTAGTGTTGCATGGCGTGGTAAATAGTTTCAGAAGCTGTATGTGTGCACAGCTAGTATAACAAAACTGTATTTAAAAGACGGTATTGTTTAATATTGCTGTATGCTGGATGTCCGTCTTGCCTATTGACAGTAAAAGTTCTTCTAGAAGTTCTATGAGGTGGTTAACGGAATCATGGACTGGTTGTCGTTGTCATTTCGGGCTCCTATATTTAGATTGGAAACACAGCGGTAAGCAAAAAGTGATTTGATGTGTCGGTATAAATCTCTCTTGGGGTTTCGAAACTCTAGTGAGAACAGTATTGAATAGGGTTTCATCTGTAGATTCGTGCAAACCTTTACTACATCAAACAGCTTTTCAAAACATGTCTATTTGTATTTAACTATGTATACATACTCCGTCTTACATAGGTTAATATTTAGTGTACTGGGACTTTCATAGTTAGAGGCCACCGCAGTACAGTGGTTTAAGGCATTTGACTCTTGAGAAGAAGGGTTTTCAGGTTCGATTCCGACCATTGGAACAGGCCGGAAGGGCTAAAGTGGTGTGTCCTGGGGCGAAACACTTTACTCACTTGCCTGGGCACGATAAAACCTTCAAAGTGTTGCTGTGCCTTAAAACCAAACCATACTTTCACAGAAACAGATTAAATGCTTCTTGTCATTATCTCTTTCTACATCTTGACGTGTGATCTCCATGGTGCTTATACACTGACTTAGGGTTGCTAAGTTTACGATGAAAATGATCAGATGATGATAATGTTGATAATAATGATGATGATGATGATGATAATTATTGGTATTGAAAAAAATTCTAATCCATTTTAATTGTTTTCTTTGTTACTAATAAAAAATGTCTGAACCGAACACTTATTATTATTAGTAGTAGTAGTAGGAGGAGTAGTAGTAGTATTAGTAATTGTAGTTGTTGTTGTTGTGACTGTAATTTATAAAATAAAAATTAGATAAATATATATGGTCTAAAGATTTAGGATATTACCATCAAGTTCTGTATATCATCGTTCTGCTTAAGACTTGAATGTGGCTGCTGTCGCATCCTTTTGTATATAACCTCTGACTGACTGAAGCTTATTGCCTGCTGAGATTGTGAAACAGCTAGATATTAGTAAATTCCGGATGGCAGTTAGCTACATTGAAAAAACATTACCATAATTCCAATCATATTTTATTTATTTAATTGTACTCTCCCTATAAATCCAATCATTATGTCACTGCCATTAGTACTACCATTCTGTCCATCACCTCCAATCTCAACCAACAATCTTTTTTTTCCAGCAACTTTTCAGAATATGTTTTATACACTAAAATCAGTCTCGACACACTGGTAAGAGTCCCAGCATTGGGTTGCATAGAAATAGGAGATAGATGATTCAACCAACTAAAAACTGATGTAAGATTTTATTGTAAAAACAATAGTATCACAGATTGTTGGATTTATAAATAAACAACCAGGTATAACATATATTAACAATACATTTTGAGAGAAAGACAAGCACCACAGTTCAGTCTTGACACCTCGTACAACAACACTCAAATGTTTTGTATTGGTTGACTTAACAATCCTACACGGTAGGGAAGCTGGCTTGAGTGGCAATACCACACATGTTGTCCTCATTTCTAGCCATCATAATGTATCCCTGCATACCCCAGCTCGTGCCCCAACTGAAATAGGGAACAATTAACAATATGAAAAAGTTTATAAAACGTACCAGGTGTTTCAAACAATTCTAAAATTATAAGAGCACGAAATTTACGTCATTCTAGTTCAGGTGTTAGGACCTCTCTCTCTCTCTCTCTCTCTCTCTCTCTCTCTCTCTCTCTCTCTCTCTTCGACCTAAGTGCATATATCTAGTTCAAGTAAATCACAAATGAAAGTATACATCTCAATCTCTGACTCTTATATAAAAGTGGGCGTTTCTCGTGGAAATTTTAAGTAACCGTTTTAGCATGCTTAGGTGGGCGTCGGAGCGATTTTGTATTTGGGGTGGGTTGTTTGCGAATAAGGTAAATCTGCTAAAATTAGTGGGGCGGCGATATATACACATTATAAGAGAAAAACTGGTGGCGCTCCGATGGTAGTTCGGGTTCCGAAGAACTTGAAGTTTATAGCACTAATAAAATCTTTGAGTAACGATTATGTTACGATCACTCAAGGCGTGTCCGTGGCATTGTAATGCAATTCCAGCATAGCGCAAGAATAAATATGCATGCAGACAGGTCACTCCTAAAGATGACGTTGCAATCGTTCATGTTTCATGTCGTGAGGTCGAAACTATATTGTTTTTTTACAAAGCTGGTGTAAGTAATTTAGTTATGTTAGCAAATCCTAGATTAAACAAATATTCGTTTGATGAAGTTAAATTGCTTTTGTGTGCCTGATCTCATTAGACGGTGACAACTAACCAATCAGAAAGAAACGTACTTGGCAAAATCGCATTTGGATGTGTTTGTGTTATCCCGCAATCTTGCAGATAGGATTGCTTTGGTTTCCGAATAGAATAGAACTCTGACCTGTCATTTTCTAAATATTTAGTACACAAAACTCTACCTCAAGCGTAAAGTAAAAATTGCTCTTTACTTCGGATTAAGCTAGGAGCGGAATTTCCCATAATTTCAAATCCTCCACCTGCTCGCTAAATTCTATTTGCATGAATGTAACCCGAGTAATAGGTTTAATTCTGTAAAGGGTGGGGTCCGAAGCGCGAGTTCTGTTTGCTATATGTTTGGTTTGAAATTTTAGATATCTATATTAGTGTCATAAATAAAATTTTGCTCAAGACTGACCTGTTCTTAACCAGCCAGTATTCCTGCCAATCTTCAACACCGTATCCAACAGCTAGAACTCCGTGGTCAAGGTTAACTGAGCTGCATGCACTATCAGTGTACACACCAGTTTTGTACAGCTGGAAGGACACGTGACTAGCGTCTATACCAACCGAGATAGGGCCAACCGTTGCTACGGCCCTTTGAAGTTCATGTTCACTTCCATGTTCGATATCCATACAGCTCACTTCAGTGGCTCCAATATTAGCCTGCTTGAACTTGCATACTTCGTCCTGAATATAACAACGAAGGAAACAATTATACATTCTTTTCAGACTTTATTTTGTTATCATCGATTTTTAAAATATTCTTTAATTGTACATAAGTCCTCACAACTAATACTGAGAAATCTCGAAGGCAAAAGTGGAGATGTTAAAAGGTGGAAGACTCCCAAGTAACAGCACAAATTTAGCGACTGTTGATAATGATAAAAGCCGAGATCGATATCTGAACCATATAATGTGCAGAGCGAGTGGCTTAACCTCTATATTCACATATATGCTATGATGTTCCTTCACATGTAAACTGTTTTAAACCTTTTGCAAAATATTCAACTATTCATGTGGAAAATTTGCGAAAGCTGGGTTTCTGGGAAGATACGAGGATTCGGCCGATTGATGGTGGAATGGTAATGCGAGGTATTTCGATCCAACTGTGAAATCTTAATGAGGTATTGTGTTCATAAATGTGCGTGGAAATGTATGTAAGATATGTTCTTGTGTGTGCTTGAGTGTGTGTGTTGATGCGAGTGTGTGTGTGAGAGAGAGAGAGAGAGAGAGAGAGAGAGGGGGGGGGGAATGAGAAAGAAAGAGAGAGAATACCTTTGCTGTGTATGGATAAGACTCTTCCGTGTCAATACCCTTATTTTGGATAATGTAATCAAAAGCCTGGTCCATAAGGCCTCCCTGGCAACCATCATTACCTAATGATAAAAGGGGTGTTCAGAGTTATGTACAATAATGCAATATTTTATGTACATTTTTTTTTAAATGCAAGAAACTGAAATATCAGTAGTGATGTGTTCAATGACAAAAGTAATAAATCTTAGTAAGGAAATGACGATAATGTTTTCCGTGTTTCTTCGTCAAGGACTGGGATCCGTAAGTGCAGACTATGAGAAGGAGAGCTATGAAACAAAACCACACATACAACATAAAGAGAAAACATAAAGAAAAAACATCACATCAAGTATATTCCGTCTAAATATTAAGTGAAACTCAGCATATATGTTTTAATTAAGATGACCTTTGTGACAATCCTCCGTCTTTCGGAACACCCCATACGATTGTTACATTGTCAATACCTCAGGCATTTTACCGAGTTTATATATCTATCTCGACAGCACATTTCTTCGCCGTATACAAACCTGTTTCTTCACTTTACAATGCAATATATTTCTCAAGCTCATCCATTGTTAACTGCGTTATTCTACGCCTCTGTCAACGTCTAAGAGTTATACAAGTCTTGTAAAATGCAAACTAGGAGATTCAAATTTAGAGTTTCTGTTCTTGTTTATTTTTCATCCTTCCCAATTACTGCGTGTATTGTAAATAGAATTTTAAACAGTTAACGGAAACAACCTCTGATTAAAATATTCAGTGGACTATTTCGCGAAGGTGTCACTAGCAATATGCAGGTTGTCTTACTCCAACTTATTTTGTATGTGGTGATAAGTCCAAAGTCATGGGTCATACTAGACACAGTCAATGAGTCGGTGACAGATGGGAACTTAGACTAGCGCAATGAATAACGAGAGATACTCCGCAG
Source organism: Margaritifera margaritifera (assembly GCA_029931535.1). Classification (NCBI taxonomy): domain Eukaryota; kingdom Metazoa; phylum Mollusca; class Bivalvia; order Unionida; family Margaritiferidae; genus Margaritifera; species Margaritifera margaritifera. The sequence continues at coordinate 2,289,458 of JAQPZY010001434.1, read as the reverse complement.
CTCTTAGAAGTAGTGCACAAGGTCATGTAAGAATGGTCCGAGGTGTTTCGATTGGCTATATTGACAATCTAAAGAAGTCTCATAATGCATTATAATTAGATTCATCTGAAGTAATACTGATGTAAGAATCGCCAGACCTGTTATGAGTAGATTATAAGTGCAATTGCTCCAAGTTCTGCTTTTGCCGGTCATCGGCTCCACGACTTTCGTGTCAATTATTAGCTGTATACATCAGCAGTTTACCTTAGTAATTTCACCGCGCATCGGATTCCAATGGTTACGGACGTCATATACAGAAGCTGATGCATGATTTCACAGCATTTACTATTTGCTGCCGAAATAGTTTGGAAGTTTTAAACTTTGGAGATATTTTACAATGTTCAATCTTTCTCAATAACGTGTAATATTTATAATCTTTACCTTCCTCTTTGGAACAGTCAACGAGATTTTGCTCAGAAAGGGATACAAGTTTTCCTGTTTTCTTGAAGTGTTGCCCTTCCATTGACCCGGTGGATGAGAAAGCCCAGCATGACCCGCACTGACCCTATATGGGGACAAAAAGAAACAAAATGCCTTTACAAATAGCTATTCAAGATAGGTTCACTGCTGAGGCTAGATTATGTCACTGGTAGGCTCTGTGCAGACTCCATTTTGAGGTCAAACGGTCTTCTTATGTGATCTGCATCAATGACTTGTATCGAATCAGTGATGTACAATAACAAAGTTAATTGTTCAAAGGTCTCTGTGATGAATAAAAACTAAGTTATCATGTTACAAAAAGTGGTGGTATTACGCTTTTCTGGAGGACAAATTCTTACCATTTTACGTTGTTTCCATGCAATTTATAATCTATTTTAACAATTCAATAGGTCTTTAGCACCATACTTATCACCGTCAAGTAAATCCGGATCTAGTAACTCCTGGAAGTACTGCAAACATGCTATTTCTATAGCTACACCATCACCACCACAACAACATTGTTGTTTCTCCCTCGCTAGGACAAATGCTCTTACTTGTTTCAACAGTGCAGTATTTTTTACTTAACGTCGTTAAAAACGTTATTATTGCAATGGGGCATCTAAAAGTGTCATATTATTGATTCTCGAAAAAGTCATGATGTTATGCACGAATGATTATTGTAAAGATTTTGGACAAGATGTCTTATTCCTTGGATGAATAACTCCGTCTCATCCGCAGTGTTCAGGTAAAGAAAAACGCGAAGAAGATCACTGATACAAACTCACGACCTTTACATTGATACGTAAACTATACAATACAAATTCTAGATAAATTCTGTCAGACTCATTTGTGATACAAATCATGAACTGGTCAGATTTAATTGTCCTAAAATTGTGTTAATTTTACACGGACGATCACAGCTTTCACATCCTTCAACAGAAAGAGAAATTTCTTAAATATCAACACTTGTGCAATCAGCTACCAGAGGATAGTGCAGTGGTCGGTATTTACCTGGTTTTTAACGTCTGTGACGTAGCCCTCTTTCCTCCAATCCACTGTGAATGGAAGGTCATATAATTCTACGTGACTTGGGGCCATAAACTTTCCGCACTGAAACGTCTTGGTTGCATTCACTTTGTATCCATTCATTGCGCTGACAAACTCCTCGGGTGTCTTGATAATAATAATAAATAATAATAATAATAATAATAGTTTATGGTTTCTTAATAATAATAATAATAATAATAATAATAATAATAATAATAATAATAATAATAAAGAACACGAAGAGGGAGAAGAACAAATAATTAAAAATATGTGGATGTTAACGCTTATAACAATTCTTAACTCAAACAAAATTAACTGCAACATGTTGATTTCTAAGAAATACAACAGGAAGACGAGGATGAAGAGTGAAAAAAGGTGGCAGAGATGACTGGTGGCGTGTATGTAAAATGTAGAAGAGGAAAAGCGATGTTGAAGGAACTAACAAGACTGACTGACAAAGTATGCTTTAATCAAGCACTAAATCCCACACTATAACGGTACGTTAAGATTGATGCATTTATACAAATTCGCAATCTATAAAGTACTTTAACATATGAAACTAATTGCATAAAATCAAAACAATTCATTTTATAGACCCTGCGTATTGTCGAACAAAGTGTGGAAATACCATATCGGCATATTCGTTCATTCCGAGCCAGAAAGTGTGCACGCCACGATCCGCTTCTATGTTGTGCTGCTGCACGTGCTTCAGGTTTCTCTCCCAAATAATGCGTCTGAAACAGAACGCACTTGCTAATATAAAAAATACACTGAAGCATTTTGAATTCCTAATCAGTTTACTTAAATACTGAATGGACATGATCATGGACTTATCATATGATTTTACTTAAAAATTATATGCATCTTTCCTGGACATGTGTTGACAGTGCATAGATGTCAATTTACTTATTAGATATTCGCAAGCCACGCTGGCTGAGCGGATAAGGCGTTTGATTCGTGACCAGACGGGTGCGGATTCAATTCCCACTATATGATCTGCCCAGATCGGCTTACGTAAGAAGACCGAAGTGGTATATTATGTTCCTGAGCACTTTTAGTAATATTTGTTTAGGTATTTATCACAGAAACTGGTTCGAATTCAAAGTTTGTTTAAAAACAAATCCTAAGTTTGATGTTTTATATTGATTCTCTTGAGACTTGTACTGGCAATAAACATAGAATGTTTATTTGGTACTTTTGTCCAAACTCTTGATCTTATTTTCTACATTTGAGTTTTATTCCATTTCTATAAAGAAAAATAAGGAAACTAGAATTCCAAGATGTGATAAAAATCTAAATTCATCCTGATCTTACCTTAAAAGCCCTTCTTCTTGGGCATAGTTCTTGTTGTACGTAGTTTTAAAGATCTCCCACTCGCTGTTAAGCTCAAGGTTGATTGGTCCAGCAACACTCAGAGCCATGAAACCCGCCAATACAAACACACGAAACATCTGAGGAAATTTCATAAAGTTCATTAAACACCGTTTACTAACATTGTAATATTTTACTACATAAACTATTTGGAGAACTAAAGCTATAGACTCCAGATGAGGCTGTCATGAAGAAGCACTATACATGCCAAACCTTGAAATGTATTTTCCAATATTATCTGTAATACTTGATAGTTGTCTTGGAGATATTTTAGTTAGCTTTTATCGTTCCAATACACACGGCACTTTTCCAAATATTCTTAAGAACTCTTTGCGTAATCTCCCGTTAAAAACAGTATATTTCTAAAACTATTCACACATGACTCTAATACGTGTAGCTTCATGGTTATAATTTACAAAACAAAGCAAACAAATAAAGATCCCTGCAGATATAATTTAGATAAATTGTGCTTCTCCATTAAATGAAGATCTAATTTAGCGGTTGTTTGTTTAATTCAATTACTATACTTACATATGGGATAAGGGATAATAGTAGCTCTTCAATGTAAACACTTGAAGTGATTATTTTACTTACATATAAAGGAGAAAAAAAAATAGAAATCAACTTATTGCATGTTTAAATCACTAAGTAACATTCAACATTCAGCGTGTAACAATTCAGCAAACAAAGAGTATGAAGTATATGTAATGAAAACTCTCCAACAACACGTATTAAAACTTTTATAAACAGTATCTCCTGTAACACGGCTTCCTCTGCAGACGCCCCCACCCCATAGCGCGGCTTCCTCTCTCTGGAGACTGTCCCTTATCCTCCCCGCAGCCCGAAACCCGGCTTCCTCTGCACACTGGTCACATATGTTGTACATATTTAAACTTTTGTAAACAGTCTCCCCTGTAACCCGGCTTCTTCTGTAGACTGGCTACATATTTTAGTCCCAATAAGACCATTCTAACGCTAATAAAACTCTTTATACTGTTCACGTCTATAAAACGGTCAAAAGTTATGATCTCAGCAGTGTCTGCTTTAGGGAACATTTGCTGTACATATAAATAATTTCTCTGACAATGACAAAACACATATGTGTTTCTAAAAGAAAAATGTAAATTTTATGTAATAGAGCACCTCAAAATAGCAGTAGAGGTAAACATTCACTCTGTCATTTGGTTTTTATCCATGTTTTGAAGTAGTTAAAAAAAAAAAAGAAAAAATCTCGTAGAAGAGAATAAGCTTATAAAGCTCTAAATTAGCTGAAGTACAGTGTGTCAATCTAATAGCCTGCGTCTGAGTAAAAGTGATGCTTTTACACAAATGACCAGTATTACAAATTAACCATGGCGGTGCTTTGATGCGAATAGGTACTCAAGCAATTCTTCTGCCATACTAGTAAAAATACTGAAAGCATCACTGTCGTAAACGCTATTTATGGAAATTCTTACTTTGTCCCAAATTTAACACCGTAAACTTATTTAATTAGACTTTAAAAAAAATCTTTAGAAAGGGATCGTGAGAAACAAGCAACTACACTTGCTGAAAATAATGTGATCCTATTGCATTTCATTTTAAATTATAACATTTTTAAGAGCTCACCTTATCAATTAGGTTATTCAAGGATCCAGGACAAGTAAACTGACTTAGTCCACCTCTCAGATATGTTCAGATACAACTGTGCACATGACTATCATGTTACCCATGATTGACGTGACATCTAATCGGAGAAAGCTCGGCCTTTTCTGTCATTAACAGGGAAATAGCTCGTGAGTTTCGTTAGAAATCTAAAGGTGTTCCGATTGGAGCGGCGTGCTTAAAATCACATGCTATGCTCTGGGCATGTGAAACATCTTGTATCACATTATGTTACTGTTATTCAAGTGTTTATCTAGATATCGAGAGTTTGCGGAAATATATATACCACGAATGAAGTTGCAGCTTTTTATAAATTGCAAAGCGGAGAGATAACTTCTGACCTCACCTAACGGTCGAAATATTAGCCATCGCAGTGACTACTTGAGGTAGTTCGTTATCTATCCCTGTGTCGTATTATTTAGACATATGAAATTTTTTTGTTGTTCTTGTTTTCTTACTCGCGGCAGATAATCGTTTAATACGGTCCTTTAAAGTTTATATATAAATCCAATTGCTCTGGCCACGAAGATATTATATGTAGAAAGTGTGTAATAGGTTTTAGAATACAATTGTATTGTGAAACAGTATACAGAATATTCAGCTTACACAATTTACGTAATAATCATAACCTTAATGTTTACAGGGTTAAAACAATGTGCTTATACAGTACATGTATTTACAAGTATTGATATATGTACAAACACAATTAGAAATAAGCCAAGACAAAGGTGTTAAAAATTGTATACTATATCTTATTTTCATTGAAAAATAGATGTATTTAGTTAGTCTAATAATTGCATTTTTTGACTTAGAAGACACGAGCGATTGAAATTTTTGTAATGGAGGACAAAAACATAGGTAGCAAGGTAAATATTTGCTTCGAAGGTCTATATACAAAGGACACACAAGGAGGCAGTGACGCACGATTTGATATTCATTAGGGAAGGGAATTTTTAAGGGCTTCAGACATAACGGTAATGACCTTGTAATCTTGGGTGGGATATCAAGACGTCACTGTCAGGAAAATTTACAGTGGGGATAGAGCGATTAAGTGTAAATTTAGGAGCTTGTGTCAGTATTAGAGAGTCCATGGTAAGACCTCAAACAGGTTGCATGCTACACAAATTGGTGGCAGCGGTGGGATTATCTTTTGTGAAGTAGCCACAAACCCTGGAAAATCTTATGAATACATGAAAATGGCGCAATCACAGACAGTATCATCAATAATGGATGCACAAGAAAGAAATAACCAAGAAATTCTGGAACTGGAGCAAAAAATCAAAAATAGTGCACTACCAATGGGCTTTCAAGCGTATTTTAATACATGTGCTGGGATAAACAAATGGACTCATAAGAGATGGGGCTTTATCTGGCAGTGAGTCTTAGGTGTCAGGCCCAACAGCTATTGGGTTCCGGAACCCCAGGTTATAACATGCTCATGGGCTCGCTAGAAAGAAGGTTTGCATCAATGAACCAAATATAAATTTACAGAATACAACTAAAAAACCGCCTTAGAAGGGAACATAAAACACTCCCGGAATTGGGACAAGCGATACGCCGTCTTGCTTCCCAAGCATATCCCAAGGCGCCAGAAGAATTGCTAGAAACACTGCCGAAGGAGCAATTTATCGATTCTTTAACTGACAGCGAGCTTAGGTTAAGCATCCAACAGGCACGTCCTAAAGCCCTTGTTACGACTCTAGATCATAAAATAATGTAACAGAAAGAAAGTGAAAGTATAAATGTAAGTAAAATGAACAAGCAATTTATTTCTAGACAATTAAAGTGAAAATTCAAAAGACACTTACAGTAACGTGAATTAAAATCCAAATAATCCAATAATCCTAAGTGTCCTAATCGCAAGTCCTAAATATAGAATGTTCCTAATGAATTCCAGTAGCTTTGAATGTCCTAATGTGCTAGTAGTCTTGAATGTTCTGATATGCCTGAATGATGTAATCCAGAATATCTTTGAATAAATTCACATAAATCCCAAAGTCAGGTATTAATCCAATATGACAATGAGCACTTTTGGTAATACCAATGAATATTTCAAATAAATAATTCCTCTCTCTGACTTTTCACAACACAACTATAAACATCTGATTATTAAAATGATTCTTCATAGACTGACCATTTGAACAAGAATGAAATATTCTCCACTAAAATCTCTATATATAAACATAAGTCACGTGACAGAATGTTCTAGAGTAAACTCTAATGGAAAATGTCCTCTGCGTACGTGTCTTTTCTCACATAAGTCATGGAAAATTCCAATCTAAGTACTAAATTCTAAGTAAACAAATCTGACCTTGAACTCAAATGCAGTAAATATGTTGTTACAAAATGTCTAAAGTACAATTACCTCACGGAAACATATTATAAATTCAATATACTTAAAACCCTTGATGAAGCAGTTCAAATTGGTGTAGAACTTAAAGCTTTTAATAGAGCCGAGCTTCAGCGAAAGTATTTGGAAAGATATGTACGACACATCACGATGTCTGATACAGGCCTAAGTGAGAACCAGGAACTTAAGAGAGAAGTTGCAGAACTCGCGACTTTACTAAAGGATGTAAAATCAACATCTGGAGGGAAAAGTGGAAGGCAGGAAAAATCTTGTTACAAGTGCGGAGAAATATGGCATTTCAAAAGGGACTGCCCAAAAGGTAAGCCCAAACATTCCCAGTCGGAAAACTAGGTAGGGTCCACCCCAAGGGCCAGGGATGGCCCATGATTCCAGGCCCAGAAATATAAATGACCGGGCAGTGATGAAAGATGCTGGGATGTTCTTTCTGGGATCTGTACACGGAATAGGGGTCAACTTATTAACAGACACAGGTAATACGGATACAATGATAGCAAAGGGTGTCTATGAGAGGATGGCGCAGGAATAACGACCTCGGTTATATGAGGTTGCTGGAAGTGTTCTGTGTGCAGATGGAAATCCGCTAGAAGTAGTGGGAAAAGGAAAATATACCTTGTAGTTCGGACTAAAACGTCATGAGCATTGTGTTATCGTTGCAACGATGGGCTTGACAGCAGAAGGAGTTTTAGGATAAGATTTTCTAGAAAAAGTAGCAAGCAAAATTGATTGAGTTTGACTATTGGGGAGACCATTTTGTCATAAGATGTGATTAAATCAAATTCAATGGAATGTGCTAGAGTTGTGCTATCGGAGACAATATCGATCCCAGCAAGGCACGAAATGAACATTCCTTGTAAATTACAAGCTGAAGGGAATAACAACGCATCCGGTTCGACCGGGATTGTGGAACCCGAGGAACGATTTATTGAAAATAAGCAACTTCTGGTGGGAAAAGTACTCGTTAGGGATAGACCCAATGATTTCATCCCTTTAAGGATCATGAATGTTACCAAGGAAACAAAATTTGTTCATGCTGAAAGAACTGTTATGAGTCTCTATGTACTAGCGGATGACGATGATGTTAATAATGTTTCTGGAGATTTATTGGCTCATGTCGCAGCCTTCCAAGTGACTGAACGCCTGGAAAAGTTATCTCAAGATATGAAAAAGGGTCTTACATCGGCCCAGAGCAAGAAAGTTGATCAACTTCTATGTAAGTTCTCAGGATTATTTGCTAAATCAAAAAATTATCTTTTCAGAACTGATCAGATACGTCGCAAAATAAATACGGAGGAATGCTAGACCAGTGAAACAACCGCTACGTAGAATTCCGATTCATGCAAGAGACGAAACTGGAAAACATGTGGAAAAATATGTTGACTCAAGGCATCATAGATCTATCATCAAGCCCCTGGGCTTCACCCTTAGTAATTGTACATATAAAGGATGGCACTACTCATTTTCGTGATGACTATAGAGCAGTAAATCAACTAACCGTGAAGGACGCTTATCCCCTACCACGTATAGACGATTCATTGGATCGACTTTCCGGTGTATCGTGGTTTTCTACACTTGATTTAATGAGTGGATATTGGCAAGTAGATATGGAAGAGCAAGACAAACCAAAACCAGCATTCGTAACACCAAATGGACTGTATCAGTTTCGTGTAATGCCTTTCGGACTATGCAATTCCGGTTCCACCTTTGAGATATTGATGGAGACTATTTTGGCAGGTTTGTAATGGAAAACATGACTGATATACCTGGATGACATCATTATTTTGGGTAAAATGTTCGAAGAGGAGCTAAGCCGTCTACAGGAAGTTTTCGCTAGATTACCTTTAACTTAAACAATCCAAGTTTCTCTTGTTTGCACGAAGTAACATACTTAGGGCATGTCGTGTCTAAAGAGGGGATTAAAACAGATCCTGAAGAAAAATTAGAGGCAGTGAAATCTTGGACTACACCAAAGAATGTGAAGGAGCTTCGCAGCTTCCTGGGGCTTTGTTCTTATTATAGGAGATTCATGAAAGACTTTTCATAAATTGCTAGTTGTTTACGTAAATTGACAGAATCATGGAGATACGTTAAGTGGACTAAGAAGTGCCAGAAAGCGTTTGAAATACCAAAAGCTAAGTAAACAACGGCAACAATACTCACATACCCTGTCATGACAAAACAATTCATTTTGGATACTAATGCCAGTGAAAATGGAATAGTGCAGTCAGTTCCCAAGTGCATGAAGGTCGCGAAAAAGTCGTGGCCATATGGAAGTAGGACACTGTCAAAATCAGAACGATCCTATTGCGTGACACGGAAAGAATTACTTGCTGTCGTGTCCTTTGTGAAACATTTCAAACCATGCTTGTATGAGAAACGATTTCTCATTCGGACTGATCGCAGTGCATTGCGTTGGCTCATGACGCTAAAGGAACCAGAAGGTGAACTGGCCAGATGGCTTGAGATGTTGACTCAGTAGACTTTAAAATCCTACACCGACCAGGCTTGAGCCATAGAAATACGGACGCATTATTAAGAAAGACATGCCGACAGTGCGGGAGACAAACAAATATTGAAAACGTAGGAAACGATTAGAAAAATGTGCAACACACAGTTGATTTGAGTACGTTGTGTTCGAAAAATGAAAACCAGGGTACAGCTACATCGGCAGATCAAGGCTGCTGGAGTCTCAGTGCAGCGATATTGACCTATTCATAGTTAGGCGGTGGGTGGCTGATGGCATAAGACCAGGTTGGAATGAAGTATCAGGCCAAAGCAATGAAGTTAAAGGTTTATGGGCCCAGTGGGACCAACTTGAGTTCCACAATGGACTTCTGTGTCATAGATACCAAACATGTGACGGTAAAGCTGGGCGTCATCCGCTGTTACGGAATTATGTATATGGAATCTATAGTGTGCTTAAACTTTTGTCCTATGACTCTACTTTAAAGTTGTGTCAAATAGTGAGTCATATTTAAGCTGGGTTTAGTTGTACTATTAAATCAAAATAACAACATGTTTACTTACCTTTTGTTCAAAATAAGAGTTGTTTACTGTATCTGGGGTACATTTTCATTAATAGACGCATTTAGTATTACATTCTGGGTCATAATGTGACACGTTTCCTGTTGTGAAATGTGCCATTTGCAAGTTGTATAAAAGACCTAGAAATACGAATTAATTTCATTCCATTTTAGATCTTGATTTGAAAAGAACTGTTTCTTTTTATGATCAGCTTTTTGGAATCATCAAATCGTTTGAAATAATAGCCGAGCTGGAATCATAATGTGATGCTATGCTGTATAGATGATTCGAAAGGAATTATTTATTGGACCATTCAACAGAGCTACCTGGATCATATTATCATTGGAACATCATGACAATCCAGACTAATTCATTCGGAACCATCATCTATTCGGAACATTCGTTCATTACGAAGACACATTCATTTAGAACATTCGTTCATTACGAAGACTCATTCTTTCGGAACATTCGTTCATTACGAAGATTCATTTGGAACATTTATTAACTTGGAACATTCATTCATTTTGGAACATTTTATAGTTTCTATATATACAGGACTTGTGATTAGGACACTAATAATTGTTGGATTATTTGAATTTTAATACACGAAAATGTAAGTGTATTTTGATTTTCACATTAATTATTTAAAATAAATTGTTTGTTGATTTTTACAAACATTGTTGGTTTCACTTTTTTTGTTACGTTTGTTCGAGCCATAGGGTCGTAACACCACTATAAAATCAAACAAAGTGGACTGAAATCTTCCCATAATAGTAAAACTGGAGTCCACCTGGGGATTTAAAAAACTTAATACAATCAGGCAAGGATATTATTGGGTTTGATTACAGCATGATGTTAGGGACTGGTGTAATACATGCGAAGTATATGCAAAGAAAAAGTCACCAGGCAAGAAGAGGAGCTCCAATGCAACTCTGCAAGTCAGGAAGCCCAGTGAATAGAATGGCACTGGATATTATGGAACCTTTAGCAGAAACTTCACTTGGAAAGAAATATATTTTGTGATTTATAAAGTTTTAAATTATCTGAAGTCCACTGCATCGATCTAATAGCCTGTGTTTGAGTAAAAGTGATGCATTATTGCAATTAACCTGAATTATGAATTAGCCATATTGGTGCTTTGATTGGAATAGCTACTCAAGGATTTTTTCTGCCATACTAGTATCAGAGTGTAAGCATCAATGACGTAAACACTAGTTACGGATATCCTTACTTTGTAGCAAATGTGACACGGTAAACTTATTTAATTAGACTTAAAAGAATCTTTACAAAGGGATTGTGAGAAACAAGAAAATACACTTGCTGAAAATAATTTGATTCTATCACATTTCATTTTCAATTATTAAATTTGTATGTGCTCACCTTGTCAGGTAGGTAATTCCAGGATCTAGGACAAGTAAACTGACTTAGTCCATCTCTCAGCCATGCTTAAATACAACTGTGCACATGACTGTCATGTTACCGATGATAGATATGACATCGAGTTGGAGTATGCTCGGCCTTTTCTGTTATTACAGGGAAATACCTCGTGATGTTCGGTAGAAAAACTGAAGATGTTCAGACTGGGGCGGCGTACTGCCATTCATATGCTTTGCTCTGGTCATGCGAAAAGTCCCGTGTCATGTCGTATTATGTTATGTTATTGCTGACAATCAAGTGTTTATCTACAAGTCGAGAGTGTATGGAACGCATGTACCACGAATGACTTTAAAACCTTTTCTTTTCATTAATTACAACCCAGCGAGATAATTTCTGACCCCACCTAACGGTCGACAAGTTAGACATCGCGGTGACAACATGAGATAAATCGGTATATATCATCATTTTAAGTTAGGGAGACCTATGTGAATTTGTTTGTTTGTTTTGCACTTGCCTCAGATAATGGGTTAATTCGGTAATTGATATTCTTATAAACCAAATTACTCTATCCACGAAGATATTTATTGTAAACACTGTGCAATGAAGTTTTGTAATATAATTGTTGGAAGGAAATATATACAGAAGTTTATTCAGTTTAAAACATACACGGTGTTTGTAGCCCTAATGTGAACAGCGTTAACAGAATATGCTTATATGATAAATGTGTTTACAAGTATTAATATGTATACAAAACAATTATCAAGAATCAAACAAAGTCAGATCTGTTGAAGATATTATGTTATCTCTTAATTTCATTGATAAGCAAACGTATTTGGCTAGTCTGATAGTGCTATCTTTTGCCTGAGAAAACACGAAAGATTCAAATATGCGTAATGGAGGACAACGGCACAAATATCTAGGCAAATATTTGTTTCGAGGTCACAAAAGAAAAGACGCACATGGAGAACATACTACTCTTTTTCAATCGCATATTGATTACATAATACATAAAACCTAACATCTCTGGGTATGTTTCTATAACGACCTGATTATATAGCAAGATTATGTGATACTGTTTTAATATAAGTAAGAGCTATTCTAAATTTAACATTCGTAAATGTAGACAGGTATGGTGCCAACTTAGAATTGCTTTTGTACAGTGCATATTAAGACAATATACTAGAAGTTGCTAGGGACTCCCTCCATGATTGTATAAACTGCTCATATAATCTTTGTTTAAAAATTGGACTATGGGGTATCACAACATTATACTAATTTAGCCATACATATACATTTATACTGATTTAGCAATACATATGACAATCCTTATTTCTCGTATACATTTGATAAATTACAAGTTTCACTATTATAAACTATATCCGAATCGACTTTATTTTTCAACTTTAAATATATTTCAGAGAGCAAGGAATTACGGCCTAATAGAATCCCTGACAACCAAACATTTAATCGTTTGTAATTTTCGTATTATGTGAAGTGGTGGTATTCTACCAAGCTCTCCATAGACGGCATCCATATATGTGCATTTTTAACTGTCAAATTATTTTTATAGAATTTCAAATGCACATTTTATACATGTTTAGCGTATTGAAATTCCCATAATTCAGCACCATAATGAATTACAGAAACTACATTCTTCTGTGTATAAAATAGTATACACCTTTTTCAAAGAAATGAACCGTATAAGTATGCGTAGACGGATTGAAGTTGTAATGGTGCAAATTTCTGTCGCTTTCTGTAGAGCACATTTTAGTTTGACAGAGAACAATTAATTAGATTTATGAGGAAAGGTACCGTATGAAATCGCTACACTGCGATGGTTTTAATGTTCCTGTTGTGGGAGAAATTGATTTTTAATTAACCATTCCTTTATTTATCGGTCAGACAGATTGGAGGGAAAGGATTAACTTGGGTCTAGGTATCGGAAATGTCAACGTTGAGAGGTTGCAGGGATTGTTTGTAAAATTGCATTATCTTTTGAGATTGTCCAGAATCAGTTACTTAAATAGCGCGAAATCTAGAAGGTTACGCTGACCGAATTGTCGCATATTTATAAAAGGCGGTAGATCCGTTTAATCTGATTGGCTACGCTAAATAAGGGGCGTATTTCCCAGAAGAAATTTCATGGTTTTTAATATGCCCCATTGCAAAATTTAGTCAGTCTAAGTTTTTTCTGCAAGAGAAATAGATTTGACTCCGAGACTGAATTTAGAAGAAGTTCTCTCTTAAAAACAATTATTCTAGGGACGGATGTCTGGAAAGTTGACGGACACAATTCTGGCGGTAGAAGCAAGCGAGGCTTGAAAGCACAAGTATCTCATGTAATTCGTTGATACCAATATAATTATTTGCTTGAATTTATTTGTTTATATTTGCATGAATTTATTTGTTTAAATTCGTAGATCAATTTTCTTGATATGAGTATAACTATTTGTTGGAGTTAATTTGTCTGAATTAGTACAATAATCATCTTTATATGAGTTTGACGAATTGTTTGAATTTGTCGTCTTGATTGTTATAGGAATCATGTATTCTAAGGATTTCATGTATTACTTTATTTAATACAAGTTGTCTTAGATGATTTCATGTATGATAGAGACTTAAGTATTCACTGGAATTAATGTAGTTAAGCCATGAAGTGAATTTCATTGATTTATTTGTATAATTAAGACGTGAACTGAAACTGTTATGCCTCGTGTGTTGTTAGATTGAGTCGGTGAGGAAATAGCCGTTAGAAAATACATTAATCTTCTGAAACTAGGTTTGTTTATGGTCTGCCATGCTTGGCCTGACCAGATAGCCTTTGGTATCTGTTTGAATTCCGATAGGATGGTATCTGACGTAACGAGAGTGGAGTAAGGTTCTATTCCCAGTAGGATATTTGACGGAAGATTTAGGTTGCTTCTCTGTTTATTTTAAAAGGGGAAATAGCTCCATCCACGTACCTACGTATCCACGTATCTACGTATCCACCCACCTACGTATCCACGTATCCACCTACCCACACAAAGTTGAGGGGCGACAGGGAGATAGAGAGAGTGCGGAGTGAAAATAGCAAAAGAACAAAGAGAACAGCAACGGTGAATATGGAGGGTCCAGCGTTAACCAGGTTATGCTGTTATGCATGGGCAATGACTTCGATTGTTCGCTCAATTATATGATGAACTAATTATGTCGTTTAAAACAGATCGGCTATTTGCATAAGTATATTTGTTTTGAAATTCACTAAATGATTTATTTCAAAAAGAAGTGTATTTTCCTAATGTAATGTATTATCTCAGTTTGTTTTATGTAATTGATTAAATTGTTATCGATCATGTACGGGGGCTCGTGTTATTCTGTTCTATATATCTGCTCAGATCTCTATTTATTCCATCTATAAATCTCATAATTTATATTATTATTTACTCGATCCGGGCAATAACACCGAGGTCGATCATCCTCTAGGTAACGATAGCCAACCAAATAAAGCGGACACCTTGTAAAGAGGGTAGTCCGCCACAGAAGTAGAGACCAAAACCTCCCTTAACACCAGCAGGATGGTGAGTCCACTGGTAAATGGAGGGGTATAGCTGCTCATCAAAGTTACAGACATACTGGTCATCAAATACAAACCGATATTATAAATTTACCACAAGATCATATGCTGATAAACTGAAATAAATAATTTCAATATGGCCTTATAAGGCAAATTGCTTGTAGTAATCAA
Source organism: Margaritifera margaritifera (assembly GCA_029931535.1). Taxonomy (NCBI): domain Eukaryota; kingdom Metazoa; phylum Mollusca; class Bivalvia; order Unionida; family Margaritiferidae; genus Margaritifera; species Margaritifera margaritifera. Next base: position 2,274,441 of record JAQPZY010001434.1, on the reverse strand, counting down.
AATACCTTTAAAGAGACACCATAGTCACTATGAAAATCAAATCAAATAGAAAGGTTCACACCAATTAATTAGACGAATGTTAGAACAATCGTCCTTCTATTTTATTTAATTTCTGTATGGTTCTAAAAATTACCATATATTTTAGAAAATGTGTTTTTAAAAAAAATTAGATTTGAAGCATTAGGAATGTAATTTTGTCCTAAACTTTTTCTCCGATAAAGCTTTCTGGGTGGAGAATAATTGCTATTTTAAAATATTTCCACAGTTCCCAGACAATGTTGAAACAATTCGGCCTTCTTTATTGTGTTTAGGAAGTAGCTATGCCGTATCCAATGGCTTATTCGCCACTACTGACACGGGATTCATCTTGTTTAATTTCAAGCAAAAGAATATATATCAGCTTTTCTGTACCAGTAGGGAAAACGTTGGACTGCTGTAAGGTACTAAGTCCCTAAGGGACCTATGAATATTAATCGTCAAAGTTATTACCCCCAATGGTATACACACATTCAGAATTATTGTTGTTTCCAGCATTGATCCCTATTAGTTATTTTAGTCTAGAAAGAAATATTTTTAAAATTATTTGTAACGATCAAAAGGGTTTTAAAATCCTGCTGTAACCCCATCTCTCTATGTCTGCATTTCTGTCTCTTTCTCTCTCTATTCTCTTTTCTTTTATCGGTGTACAATGAAATAGACTACACGTTGATATTAGGTAGCTCAGTAGAGAGCTTGCTGGACTCGTACGTAATAATACCGGGTTCGACCCCCAGGCCAAGCTGGGTCGGCTGCCATATTGTATCCTTAAGCAAGACAATTTACTCTCATTGCCCAAGAAGAACTAACCAAAGTCACGAGACAAAACACTTTCAAGCGGGACTAGTTCAACCAAACCAAAAGTGTTGTTGTGCGTCTCTGATACACATCAATAGATTTGTAAGTTAATGTTAGAGCTCAGAAGTTCCTCTTGAGCTTAGATGTTCATATTAGAGCTCAGAGGTGCCTTTTATGCAAACAAAAACACAATGCGGCTTACCCCATCCATATCAAAATACTTGTGTGTGTCTCTGATGAACACTAATAAATAGAATAGTCAGTTTACTACTATAAAATGTATACATACTTCTGTACTGAACTTACAAAACACTAGTCTTATAATTTTTCTTATGGAAAATAAAGAATGTAAAAAGTCAAGTTATTATAATATAACTGTTATAGTTTTCTTGACTTTGATTCCTGTTAGCATGCCATTTTTCAATGATGGTTCTGTACCCCAAGTAGTTTTCTGATATTCGAGTTTGAGCCTCAGCTTCTTGCTCAAAGAGTTCATGGAGCCCTGGTCTCTCTAGGATAATTTAGACCAGCACAATCCAAATGTAAATGTTGCCAAGCTAAATTTTGCGTATTAAGGGTCCCAACTTACGCCATAGCGACGTACATATATTTATATGTTTATACCTTACTTTTCAAATTCTGGAAATGGAATACCATGCACTAGATGGGCCTTTTTATATTTGTATTCGTTAACAGTTGAGGGTTTTAAACGGATGTACATAAAGGTTTCTATTTCTATTATATTACTTGAGCTGCAGATATGAGACTCTGGTCCTAATAATTCTGACGGAAGTGGCGTCGTCAATATTCCCGTGATTGTGGCAGCAACTATTGGTTGAGTTCTGATTAAAGGGTTGAGCTTTATTACAATAAGACTACAACGTTTGGGTGGGTTAGTTCAATATTTGGATTTTAGCATTAGTAAGCGGGTCCGTTTAAATACACACACAACTTTTCGGCCATTTGCTACTGGGTCATTGTCAAGAGATTTGAAAATGTTAATTGTCGTTAAAGATTTTCTGTATCAAATTCCTTGATTGTTTCACATTTCACTTTTGCCTCTGATGCATATTGACTCTGTGTAATTATTGGTAACACATAGATATTGTAAAAGTGTTCAATTTATTTCTCCACTATAATCAAAATTCCTGGTTCTCACTTCCAAATTCAGTTTGCTCTTCTATGGTTCAATGTCACTCACTAACTTGTGTTACTAGTTCCAGTGTAAATGCATTGCTACACCACATGATATTAATATCCCATTCTTTGTGACATAAATATTAAAATATCTCTTCCAGTTATCTGCACTTGTATGCCAAGATGGAGACAAAATATTCAACCTTCTGGATTGGCATCGATAACTTCTGCAATTGTTGTTTTTTGGGGGTTTTTTTGGGGTTTTTTTTGGTATTTGTGGCAAGGACATAGGCTTTAGTACTAGACATTCATCAGCCAATTTATATCCTTTTGCATTTGGATGAAAGAGCAGAATTTTAGCAACGCGCCTGGCTCCTCGCCATATTTTTCTACTACATTCTCTTGATGTAAAAATGAAGCGAATCACTTATTGGTGAAAGTTCCTTTAGTGATTGACACCACATGAACAAGACGAAACGTCCCCTGTCTGTTCGTTTGATCATTGGCTCCAGGATACCATTGTCTATACTTATCACTAGTTCCTTGTTCTGCTGAAAGACTTCCCGTGCGTTCTTTAGTCGTGTTCAGCTAGATAAACGGTCGTGTTTCAACCAGTAAGTACAGGGAAAGGTATAACATTTTATAGAACAGAGTGCTCATGGTCACGGTAAAATGTTCACAAACCGACAGTGTCCCATTTTTCAGCTAAAGCTGCTGCCTGTATTTCATTATGCTTCTGTAGGCTAGCGAGAGAATAAATACACCCACAACACTTGCTGTGAGCAATACACGGTCAGATTTGCTGTGAATACAATTTAAAATGATGCTTGTATCTGCACTATCGTTATGATCTTGCTGTTGACTCTCATAATCTGATCCTGCTTTAAGGACAGATTAAATAGAGATTCAGAGCCTCTTGCAGGTAAACTGGTCACACAAGAGGATAACCAAAGATATAGATTTTTCTTTGTTGGAAAATATTGTACACATGCTCGCACGTGGTACGAAATCTGCCTTTCGCGAACAAGTATTTTAGAGATGAGTTACATATGTCTGATCTTTTTTTTTAAAAAAAGTGGTTATCGTGGGTAAATAAAAATTTCCATGAAAACTCGAACAGATTGCTGACTATATTTGACATTCAAAAAATACCACGTGATACAAGCAAAGATCAGATCGAAATCAAAACAGATGGGGACATTTATTCCTAGCGTACAGGACGAAATTTATTTCTTACAATACCAAAGGAACGCATAAGTGTAAACACCGAAGTTCCAGATAAGTTTTGCACTTGCCAAACAAGTATACAGATAGACTCGTCTCATTTCAAAATAACTTTTCTTGGGAATTATTTTGTGGACAAGATAAATAAGTTATTACACAAATTCATCAAATATTGTCGAGTCCTGCAGTTACTGCTGCCGGTGTTATCTACAAAAGAAAGGAAAATGATTTGTTGGAGAAATTGAACGTTTTTAGTTTTGGTGCCAACACGGACGAGAACGAAAGACATACGTTCACTATTCAGACGGATTCCAGATCAGGACTTTTTAGGAATAGTATATAGTGAAATCAAGGAATCAAGTGACAGGAAGATGGAAATTACATCCGTTTTATTAGTAACCCGTTTAGGAAAAATATATATGGCAGTTACTTTCATTGAATTGATGATAAATTATTTAAGCAATAACTGCAATATTTATATATGAACTACAGACTTTGGAGTTTCTCGCAGACAACTAGCCACACACACACATATATATATATATATATATATATATATATATATATATATATATATATATATATATATATATATAGATAGATAGATAGATAGATAGATAGATAGATATATATAGATAATACCAGCTTACGTTTGGAATGGGCCTGTTACATTGATATAATTAGTCAGTGCAAAAATGTCACGTGCATTTAGAAGTTTTTCTGAACATTATATCTAGCATAATTTTATATTTTTTTTACCCATTGATAACATTGTGTACAGAAATTGCGCTTACCACATTAATTCCAGTTCTGCAAATATGCAATATTCATTATTTTCTGAGGGTGAGTTTTGTAAACTTTTTCATCATCAGTGTAATTTTAATTTCTTTCTCAAGTACAGCAATTATTGTAGACTTTGGTATTAAACAGTATTCTCTTTCAAAACTGCAGACGTCATGTTTATGGCCAGTACATCCATTGTTTCCAAGCTGTAGAAGCGCATGCTATTCTCTTTCTCTTTCATCAATGTAATTTTTCATTTTTATCTATGTTGTTTGTATATCGTGCACCTAAAAACAATACGTGTATATAGTCATTGTGTTACACCATATAAAGCCAGATTTTGTTTCAAGTGACATTGGAATTGTTGGGTTGGCGTTAAGTGTGACATATTTAGCTTATCTTTTATTTTATTTTTAAGCTATGTGTCCAGAATCAGTGACTCTTGATCAGTGACTATTCATGAAATCTGTGTCAGATACGTGAACATTTTGTAATCGAAAACAGTTCTGTGTGTAGAATATTACTAAATATTTCTGCAAGGTCCTAAACTGTAATCGCACCAGCATTTGCATATTCTGCGACTTTGCCTGTTAGCTAGGTGACGCGCGTGTAAGGTATGTCCAACTTGCGACATAATTAATTTTGTTGTCGATTTTAATTCTGTTCACGAAATTCTTGTGATATAGAGATACTCATGAGTGAAATGTGCAACAGTCACCTTTTACGTGCATATTTAGTAAAATATTTGACGGATTGAGTGGCAAAACGTTTTGTTATATTGTTATGTCATCAGGTTTTTGAACGTTTATTTTCTATTCCTTATAACAGGTGAAACCTAAATGTACAATTGACTTATGCGCGCTCCAATGGGACTACTTTTTTCTGATCAGATTAAATATGTTTTCAAGAAAGGGAGAGCAGCAATCTGTAAAGAAGTGTATTGGCCTACGCTGCCAAAGATTAAAAGGGAGATGCTGAGCCCCAACTTGTAACATATATAAAAACGTATGTAATGATATTTCAAGTAGATGGAGTTGTAATACCAGTATTGTAGTCACGTGGCTTTCTATGTGATATACAATTCGTTTAGCTTTAACCTTCTTTCTTAAAGTTAATATCTAATAGATGAATTAAAGTGATTTAAAGTGAGAGTCATCAGTAGATCTCAGTCATCAAGAGATCTTGGTGCTATTTATCTACGCATAATCTTAGTGCTTAATTTCAAATCAGTATAGTTTTTGGTATTTACACATAAATAGGAACAATGTCCAGTTGCGCTTTAAGTGTAGCACTAATATTCAAAATTATATCCCATTATAAATGTTCTAACAAACCTAGGATATGTGTTATTTGTATTTACCTCTCGTTTATATTTTTGACAGATTTTAGTGATTAGTTGTTTGATTGTGGGGAATCTGTGTTGGGAAGATATTTCTCAAACTGAGTAATTAGCCAAATAGGTGCAGGCATCGTTCAGACTAAACTGTATTCACGGGACTTTATAGTATCATAGATTAGTTTCCTATATTGACCATTGTCAAATTTCTTAGAATATTCTCAGGTAAAAGTGTTTAGCAATTAGAGCGATTGATAATTTTGTGTGCTAGATGTTTAGGCCCTCGTACCGATCTATAGCTAGGAATTGCATACTGATAAATCATACCAATGTGAAGTAAGAAGAACCATACAAATCTAAAATGAGAGTCTCGTGAATGTGTTATTCTTAGTTTGATAATGGGTTAATTATTTGTGTTATTAGCTCGCTTAAGAACCCTTCAATTGACAAAATCTTGAGGTCCTTGAAAATAGAGGAAACAACGACCACAAACCAAATTCACGCAGTGTTCGATATTTCTGTTTTTCTTTTTCCGGTCGATCTTCAGGTGAATATATACTAGCTTCTATTAGACCACTGGCTTGTTACAAGGTCATTATTACTGAATTTCATAAAATCGAGTTTCAGGGCTTTCATGTACTTGCCACGATATGGGATACTGTAGTATCATTTATTTTCGTGGGGCTCAATTTTCGTGGTTTTGTAAAAAAAGACATTTTCGTGGGTACTTAAATTCGTGGTTTTGCCTGTCAAAGTTTGCATATTACTAAGTGTTTAATTTCGTGGTTTAACCTTTACAAATACCCAAAATAAAGAATACAAATGAATAAAACTCTGCCGACGCAAACGGCGGTCACTTGAATGTTTATAACAATACTTTCACATGTATGAGCACAAATAAAAAACCTGACAAGTTCAATACTGACACCGTGTTTTTGTCCAAGTGAATAACATCAATGGAAGCCGACGCAGCCAACAACACTAAAACAATACTACCGCCTCTATGATCACAAATAACACACATGTCAAGGTCAATCACTTACACCGTATTTTCGTCTGAGTGATCAACATCAAAGGAAGCCGACGCAGACTACAACACTAAGTCAATCAGTTATTAAAGTAACATGTATGATCTCTAACTTAAACCACTATCCATAAAGGGAACAAAACACGTGACCGGCTGCCCTTTGCTTAATGCCATCAGCAGACAGTGGCAATATTTGATGTGTCTAGAGCCCATCAATGTGAGAAGATGCTAACTAAATTGAAAGACAGTGGAATCACGCGTTTATTTGTGCCTGCCTCATGTACAGACCAACTTCAACCACTAGACTTGAGAATAAATAAAGAGTACAAAGAATAATTAAAATCACACTTCCACAACTGGTTTGCTAAACAGGTCATGGAGGCCATCACGAAAAAAAGGAAGATGTTACTGGTGACGATCACTGATTGCAACCTCATTAATCAAGCCAATCCGGGCTGAATGGATAATTGCAGCACATGCGACAATGAGTGAAAGATGTGACCTAATTATCAGTGGTTTGGAGAAAGCTGGACTTGTTTAATTCTGCAATTTGGGGATTATTTACCTGACAAGCATTTGTGTGTACATTGAGACTTGATTGACACGATGTTAATACAGTAGCTTTGTCAGAAAATCAGTGAAGTGTGAGCTTTAATACTCTGCTGTAATTAGTGTATATACGTAGTGTTTCATTAATAATAGTGCTTCAAGCAATAGTTCTAGTATTTTACAGGCTTGTTGTTCTTTTGGATTACAAATGCATAGATAAAATGAAATGTGGTTTCAGAAGGATTTAAATTGTGTACATTGAGACTTGATTGACACGATGTTGATACAGTGGCTTTGTCCGAAAATCAGTGAAGTGTGAGCTTTAATACTCTGCTGTAATTAATGTATATACGTAGTGTTTCATTAATAATAGTGCTTCAAGCAATAGTTCTAGTATTTTACAGGCTTGTTGTTCTTTTGGATTAAAAATGCATGGATAAAATGAAATGTGGTTTCAGGAGGATTTAAATTGTTCAACAACAGTTGTACTCGAGTGAAGGATCGATTTGAACAAGTATTTAACTTAATTTTCATATACTATTATTTTTTATTATTCTTTCTTTCATTTTCAACATTACTAGTGTTTGAATACCTTATGCTTTTTCTCGTTTCTCTCTATCCTTACTTATCTCGCATATCGATTTAAGAAAATGAGTGGAAATTACAGCTATCTGATATCTTATCGACACGTGTGCATTGAAACAATATAAAATGCTTTATAATTCTTTTTTCAAAGGTTTAAAATATAACAAACACGTTTAAAAGCTAATATTTGATTTCCAAATTACAGTATTTACGTTGATTTATGAAATACTAGTAGGTTCCTTAATCTCTAGGAACGACACACAGTAAGAAAATGAGCGGGGGGGGGGGGCGTCATCATCATACGTGGCTAATGTTTCGTTGGGTATTTAAATTCGTGGTTCGGGGCAACAACGAAAACCACGAAAATTGGTAATCCACGAAAATTTATGATACTACAGTATGAGATTTGGTTGGATCAGGGAATAGGGCATCCAACGATTTTCCCTATGTAACATTAGTTTGTACCATCTTCGCTCACTTTAAATTCCTTTCGTATATGACATTGAAATGTTGCACTTATTGACTTCCATTGTTCCAAAACAAATGTAATTTCAAATATTTAATTGTTCATACTGTCTAAGATTTAGAATGTATGATTTTGCAATGTTGCATGTCGTGGTAAGGAGTTTCTTAATCGATATATGTGCATGTCACACGGCTCGGATAATATGAATGTATTGTTCAATATTGCTGTATGCTGGAGGGCCGTCTTGATTATTAGGAATAAAAGTTTTTTAGAAATACTATGAGTCGTTTAACATAATCCTGAACTGGTTGCCATTGCATTTTTGGACCCCCATGTTTAGATTAGAAATATAGCGATAAGCAAAAGGTGGTTCTGAAGTGTCAGTATAGAACTCTCTTGGGCTTTAAAATCTCCACCGACAACAGTATTGAAAACTGTTTCGTCTGTTCATTCATGCAAACCTTTATTGCTCGGTTAGCTGCTGAAACACGATTATTTATATTCAAATATTTATGCAAAACGAATTCTAAATAGCTTAATCTTCATGTACTGGTATTTGAATAGTTCTAGTTAGGATACTAGATTTATGACCAGCTACAGTGGTGTATCCTGGGGATAGCACTTGCTCTACTTGCCTCTGCACGATAAAACCTTCAAAGTGTTGCTGTGCCGTAAAACAAAGCCAAACCAAGCTTTCATAAAAATAAACTAAATGCTTATTTTCATTATCTATATCCTGACGCATGCTCTCTATCCTATTTGAAAATTGAGTCAGGGCTGCTTAGTTTACGATACCAAAAATTTCAGATGATGAGAGCCTTGATAATGGTGATGGTGATTATAGTTATAAGGGCGATAATTGTTATTACTAAACAAACAGTTATCATCTATTTCGTATATATCTTTTTATATTAATGAAATTGTCTAACCAAGCCATTAATAGTAATAGTATAGTAGTAGTAATACTAGTAGTAGTAGTTGTTGTTGTTGTTGTGGTTTTATGTTGTCGATGTTGTGAATTCGCACTCGCAGTGGGAATATATTTTTTTTAAAAATCAATATACAAGGTATAAAGATTCAGGATATTGCCATCATACTCTTTGTACATCGTTTTGCTTAATACTTGAAACTCGGCTGTTTTCTACCCCTTTTGTATAAAACCTCTGATCGAATGGAACTTATTACCTGCTGAGATAGTGAAAATGCTGGATATTGGTAACTTCAAACTAGCAGTTAGCTACATTCAACATGCATTACCATAATTCCAGTCATACTATAATTTATTTATTTATACTTTCCCTTTAAATATATTCATTATATTACCACCATTATGATTACCATTATGATCACCATTATGATTACCATTATGATCACCATTATGATCACCATTATGATTACCAATATGATTACCAATATGATCATTATGATTACCATTATGATTACCAATATGATCATTATGATTACCATTATGATTACCAATATGATTACCAATATGATCATTATGATTACCATTATGATTACCATTATGATCACCATTATGATTTCCATTATGATTACCATTATAACCATTATCTCCATTCTAAACCAACAATCGTTTCTCCAATCAACTTTTCAGAATATGTTTTATCCACTAAAATTAGTCTCGACACACAGCGTTGGGTTGTATAGTAATAAGAGATACATGATTCGACCAACTAAAAAATGATGTGATGTTTTATTGCCACTGAAAAGAAAATAATATCACAGAATGTTGGATTTATAAATAAACAATCAGGTATCACAGATATTAAGAATACATCCTAAGAGAAAGTCAAGCATCACAGTTCAATCTTCACACCTCATACAACATCATTCAGATGGTTTGTATGTATTGACTTAACAGTCCTACACGGTGGGAAAGCTGGCTTGAGTAGCAATACCACACATATTGTTATTATTTCTAGCCATCATGATGTATCCCTGCATACCCCAGCTCGTGCCCCAACTGAAAGGGAGAAAATTAATGACATGAAATAGCTTATTAAACGTAGCAGATGCTTAAACATTGCTAAAAAAATCATAAGAGCCCGAAAGGTTACCGGCAATTTAAGTCATGAATTCTTAAGTGCTGTTGGTTAGGACACTTCCGGTGTGCAAGTAAGAATAAACCGCGCTATCTATCTCTCTATCTCCCTCTTCGACCTTGGTACATATATCTGGTTCAAGTAAATCAACAACAATTTCTCCATCATAAATAAAATTACATATTTCAACCTCTGGTTCTTTTTCATAAAAGTGGGCGATTCTTATGAAAATTTCAAGTAAACGATTTTACGTAGTTAGGTGGGGATTTTGTATTTGAGTCGGGTTCTTTGCGGATAAGGTAAATTTGCTAACATGAGTGGGGAGGCAATATATACTCATTACAAGGAGAATAATCGGTGGCAGTTCTATGATCGCCAAGGTCTTTCCGGTTCAGTAGAATTTGAAGTTTTCGGCACAAATAAAACCTTTGACCTAGTACGATCATGTTATTGCTGATGAATTAGTTTTTGTAGATCTGTCGTGTACCCAAAAAGTACGTCTAGGAGTGTCCGTATCAGTCGAATGCAATCCAAGCATGGTGCAAGAATAAACATGCATACAGAGAGGTCACTCCAAATACTAGCCCTTTATTCGTTCATGTCGTGAGTTCGAAACTGTATTGATCTTCAAAGCTGATGAAAGCAATTTTATTACCTTAGTAAATACTAGTGTAAAAAACCATCTTTTCACTAAGTTGGAGTTCCTTATCTGTATACATCGTGGCGACTAGCCAATGAAAACGAAACTTACTTGTACCTTGGCAAATTGCATTTGGATGTGCTTGTATTATCCCGCAATGTTGTAGATAACATTGCTTTGGATTTCGAATAGAACTCTCACTTTATTTCAGATTTTCTGCTTGCTCGCTAAATTCAATTAGCATGGACGTAAACCAAGTACCATATCTAATTCGGAATGGGGTGGTGGTTAGGATCTGGAGGCAGAGTTTGGTTTTCTAAATGTTTAGCTTGAAATTTTATCTTTTCATATCAGCGTCGTAATTAAAATCGTGCTTACTAAACAAATAAATATTTCAGACTGACCTGTTCTTAACCAGCCAGTAGTCTTGGCAACTTTCAGAACCGTATCCAACAGCTACAACTCCGTGGTCAAGGTTAACTGAGCTGCATGCACTCTCAGTGTACACACCAGTTTTGTACAGCTGGAAGGACACGTGACTAGCGTCTATCCCAACCGAGATGGGGCCAACAGTCGCTACGGCCTTTTGAAGGTCAGTTTCACTTCCATGTTCGATATCCATACAGCTCACTTCAGTGGCTCCTATATTAGCCTGCTTGAACTTGCATACTCCATTCTGAATATAGCAACGAAGGAAACAATTATTCATTGTTTTCAAACTATTTTGTTATCATCATTTTTTTCTTCTTCTATACACTTCGATAGTACAGAAGCTATCACAACTAATATTGGACACTCTGGAAGACAAACATGGAGTGGTTGAGAGGTGGAATACACTCAAATAGCCGCAAAAATTTAACGACTGTTGATAAAGGACCAAAGCCGAGTCGACATTGGTACCTCATATTGTTCAGAACGAGTGGCTTAACCTCCATATGCACATAATCTTATGATATACCTTTGCACATATGTCCGATAACATGTAAATTGAAAAATTTGCTTCTATTGATGTGTAAAATCTGCGAAAGCTAGGTCTTCACAAAGATACAAGGACTCGGCTGATCGATGGTTGAATGGTAATGTGAGGGCATTATTATCCAACTGTGAAATCTTAAAGGAGGTAATGGTGTGGATATGTTTGTAATGTGTGTTCTTGTGTATGAGAGAGAGAGAGAGAGAGAGAGAGAGAGAGAGAGAGAGAGAGAGAGAGAGAGAATGAGTGAGACAGAATACCTTTGCTGTGTATGGATAGGACTCTTCCGTGTCAATACCCTTATTTTGGATAATGTAATCAAAAGCCTGGTCCGGAAGGCCTCCGTCGCAACCTTCATTACCTAATGATACAAGGGTATTCAGAGTAATGTACAATTACAAAAGTGATGAATCTTAGCAATGGAATAATAATAAAGTTTTCCATGTTGCTTCGTCAAGGACTCGGCTACGTAAGTGCAAACAATGAAAAGGAGAGATAAGAAAGAAACTCCCACACCCATAAAAAGAAGATATAAAGAAAAAAAATTACGTCCAGTATATTTCGAAAAAATAGTAAGTGAAACTTCGCATATGTGCCTCAGTTAAGATATTTATCCTGACAATCCACCGTTTTTTGGAACATCTTGTGCGATTGTTACATAATCGTTATTTCAGATGATTTATGGAGTATTGATGTGTTCTTCCACTGCACATTTCTTTGCCATGTACAAAACTGTTTTTTCGCTTTGCAATACAGCTCTCACTCTCACCCATTGTTAGCTGCGCTATTCTACAGACATCTCAAGTCTTGTAAAATGCCAAAAGAAAGTTTACGTTTAGTGTTACTGTTCTTGTTTGCTTTTTTTTTTTTTTTTTTGTCCGTTCCAAAACTGAGTGCAATATGAGTAGAATTTTAAATAGTTTTAAACATACTTTGATTAAAATATTGAATAGACTTTTTTGCATATATACATATGTTGAGAGGAAAACATTGCATTCCTCTAAATAACGACTTATTTACTAACCATGTAAATCAATCATCATTATGTAATTGTGGAGAGGCGCACCTAAAACTGACCTGCTACTTCAAGGTTCATTTGAACTAACTTGTGATCTAAATTGTAAAATGTTTAAAGCTTTTCAAGATTTTAGCAAGGAAACCAGACACTGTTCCTGATTTATTTTCTTCATGTATAAATGATCTCTTACAATACCAATGCAAATATTAGTATCTGTATAACGCATCTTCATGTATTTCATTCATAGTCCTCTCTCTCTCTCTCTCTCTCACACACACACACACACACACACACACACACACACACACACACACACACACACACACACACACACACATTATGCTAAGTGTTTTTATGTAGGGAAAGGCCTGTACCTAAGTTGAAGAACTTGTTGCCAAATCCCAATCGATTCACTTCTATCGCAATAAATAATGTTTAATCCAATGGACTATTTTGTGAAGGTGTTACCAGCAGAATGCAGGCCATTTTACTAATCCATACTATTTATGTGGTGGTAAGTCCAACGTCATCGGTCATTCGCGACACAGTCCATCCGACGGTGGCAGATGGGAATTAAGAGTAGCGCAGTAAAATATTTTTTAGAGATATCGCATCGGATTACAAAGGTTTACAAATGAACGTTAAATACACAAGTTGAAGCCTAATTTCACAGCATTTACAATTTGCTGCCTAAATATTTGAGAAATTTTAAACTTGGAAATATTTTCAAATATTCCATTTTTTGCAATAAATTGCAATATTTAGAATCCTTACCTTCCTTTCTGGAACAGTCCACGAGGTTTTGTTCAGAAAGGGATACAAGTTTTCCTGTTTTCTTGAAGTGTTGCCCCTCCAAGGACCCAATGGTTGTGAAAGCCCAGCATGACCCGCACTGACCCTACATGGGGACAACAAATTACAGTTACAAATAACCATTAAAAATAGGTTCGCTGCTAACGCTAAATTGGGTCACTGGAAAGCTCTGTACATACTGTATTTTGAGGTAAGACAGTGTTTACGGGTGATCTGCATCAATGATTTGTATCGAATCAGTAAAGTATAACAGAAAAGTTAATGGTCCATACGTCTCTACGATGAATCAAAACTAAGCTGCCATATTACAAAAAGTGGTGATATTTGCCTTCTCCTAGATGAATAATTCTTTGAATTTTATGTTGTTTCCATGCAATTGGTAATCTATTTGAAAAATTCAATATGTTCGCTGACACCATACTCATTATCATCAAGTAACTCCGGATCTGGTAACTCCTGGAAGTTCCGCAAACATGATATTTATATTTTTACACTACCACAACAACATTTTTTCTCTCTCGCACAAGGACAAATGGTCTTACTTGATTCAACCGTGCATTGTTACATGCCATCATTCAAAAGAGTTCTTATTGGTGCAATTTCGATATCTCAAAGTTTTATATTACTGATTATCGAAAGTCATGACGTTTTATATCACTGATTATTGTTAATAGTTTGGACAAATGTCTCATCCATTGGGCAAATGACTCCGCTTTACCCACCCTGGTCATGCAAAAAAAAGAAAGAAATTACAGGGAAGATCGACCATATAAGCTTACAACTTTTTATTAATACAAATATTATAGAATAAAACTTATAGATCAATCCTGCTAGATTCATTTGTGATACAAAATATGAACTGGTAGGATTTAATTGTCCTAAAATTAAGTTAATTTTACACGCGCGCTCAATCTTTCAGATCCTTCAAATAAAAGAGAAACCGCTTTAATATCCAGCGACCAGTGGATAGCGCAGGGGTCGGTATTTACCTGGTTTTTAACTCCTGTGACGTATCCTTCTTTCCTCCAATCAACTGTGGTGGGAAGGTCAGATAACTCAATGTGACTTGGAGCCATGAATTTTCCACACTTAAACGGCTTGGTTGCATTAATTCTGTATCCATTCATTGCCCTGACAAACTCCTCGGGCGTCTTAATAATAATAATAATAATAATAATAATAAACTTCGCTGCTGTCTTACGTATGTAATAATTATATTCTCTGGTGTACTGATGATAATAATACTAATAATTATCTCTGGTGTCTTATCGTTAATGTTAATAATAATAATAATAATAAGAAGAAGAAGAAGAAGAAGAAGAAGAAGAAGAAGAAGATGAAGAAGAAGAGGTATGAGACGAAACAATTAAAGATACGTGAATATTAACTCTAACAAGAACTCTTAACAACTCAAGCAAATTTATCTGCAACATATTGATTTCTAACATAACAACAGCAGCAGCAGGAAGATGAAGATGAAGAGTGAAAGGAGGTGGCAGACATGACTAGTGGCGTGTATGTAAAATGTAGAGGAGGAAACGCGATGTTTAAGGAACTAACAGGACTGACTGAAAAATATGCTTTAATCAAGCACTAAATTCCACTCTACCAACGCGCATTAAGATTCATAAATTTATATAAATTCGCAGTCTATAAGGCAATATGAAACTGATTGTGTAAAATCAAAACATTTCATTTTATAGACTCTATTTATTGACGAACAAAGTGTTAAAATACCATATCAGCATATTCGTTCATTCCGAGCCAAAACGTATGCACGCCACGATCCGCTTCTATGTTATGCTGTTGCACGTGCTTCAGGTTTCTCTCCCAAATAAAGCGTCTGAAACAGAAGGCAGTTGCTAATATTCAAATATATACTGAAGCATTTTGAATTCCTAATCAGCTTTTTACTTGAGTACTGAATGGACGTGAGCAAGGACTAATAGTACGATTTATCTTAGAAATTATATGTATCTTTCCTTGACATACGTTCACATTACGGAGATGTCAATTTGCTAGTTACTTATTCGGAAACTGAGGAAACTGTGTGTTTAAGATGTTGGATGCCTGACCAGATGGGTGCGGATTGGATTCCAATAATTGGATCCTCCAAGATAGGCCACCATGGTGTGTCTTTGGGCAAGGCACTTTACTCAACTTGCCGTGACACAAGATAACCTTCAAGAGTTGCTGTACCGTAAACCCCTCTCCCCCAACACTTCCACTCCCCAAATCCCACCCACCCCCAAATTAAACTTGTTACGTATTATGTTACCGCCTTTAACGATATGTGACATTCGTATTTCTGGGATTACAGTTTCTGAAATTCTTCTTCGCAACTACAGACGATATACATGAGAACATATACCACTTTGAGAGCGAGCTTGTGTTGTCCTTTTAATTTTCACCCGAGGTTACTCCTAAGAAGACCTAAGTTGTAGTTGTATTTCTCAGCACATTTTCTAATGATTTAAATATTTTTAAGCAATTATGACGTAAAAAATCTCAAAGCTTATCCATCTGGTTTGAATTTGAAACTTTGAAAACATCATAATCTTATTATCCTATATTGATTCACTTCAGTCTTGTACTGGCAATGAACATAAAATGTCTATTTGGTGCTAAAATTCTGATATAATTTTCTACATAAACACAACTGAGGTTTATAACATTTCTTGAAGAAAAAAAAATAAGGAAGGTAGAATTCCAAGATGTGACAAAAATCCATATTCACCCTGCTCTTACCTCAGAAGCTCTTGTTCTTGGGCATAGTTCTTGTTGTACGTGGTCTTGAAGAGCTCCCATTCGCCGCTAAGCTCAAGGTTGATTGGTCCAGCAACACTCAGAGCCACGATAGACGCCAATACAAACACACGAAACATCTGAGGAAATTTCATAAAATTTATTAAACACCGCTTACTATCTCCCTAATACTGTATTGCATGGGTTATTTTGAGAGTCAGAACTAAAAACTCCAATCAGAGTCCCAGTAGAGGATGTCATATGGAAGCGCTATACGTGCGAAACCTTAGGATTTAGTTCCCAATATTTTCCTTAATACTTCATAGCTGTCTTGGAGATATTTTAGTTATCATTTTTCGCTTTGAAGCACACATAACTTTTCCTAACATGCTTAAGAACTCTTCACATAATCTCCAGTTAAAAACTGTATCTTTTTACAAATATTCACGAATGATTCTAACACATGTAGCCTCGTGGCTATAATTTACAAATTGAAAACAAAGCGATCAAGATACTTGCAGATGTAATTTCGATAAATTGTTCTTTTCGATGAAATAAAGATCCGATTTAGCGTTTGATTGTTGAATTGAGTTTAATTACATGTGCAATAAGGGGATTATAAAAGTATCTCTTTGAATTTGAATATTTTGATTCTTTTTACTTACATATAAAGGAGAAAAAAAATAGAATCAACGGGTTACATTTTTAAAACACAAAGTAACATGGAGCGTGTGACAATCTAGTGAATAACGAATATCAAGTATATGTTAATAAGGCATAGAAAATTTTAATCAATGCATACTGAAACTTTTATAAATAGTATCCACTGTAACCCGGCTTCCTCTACAGACTGGCTACATATTTTGTAAATAATATCCACTGTTACCCGGCGTCCCATACAGACCGGAAACATATTTTGTAAGTAGTATCCACCACTGTTACCCGGCTTCCTCTACAGACCGGCTACATATTTGGTAAATAGTATCCACTGTTACCCGGCTTCCTCTACAGACCGGCAACATATTTTGTAAATAGTATCCACTGTTACCCGACTTCCTCTACAGACTGGCTACATATTTTGTAAATAGTATCCACTGTTTCCCGACTTCCTCTGAAGACCGACTACATATTTTGTAGATATTTAAATTTTTCTAAAGAACATCCCCTGTAACCTGGCTACCTCTGCAAACTGTAAACATATACGTCCCATTAATACCGTTCTAATGATAAAACCTCTTTATACCGGATACCTCTATAAAACGGCCAAAAGTTTTGATCTCAGCAGTGTCAACGTTAGGGAGAAGTTACTATACATGTAAATAATTTCTATGAGAATGACATAACAAAGATGTGTTTCAAAATGAAAAATATCAAACCTGAGGAAAAAGAGCACTATAGATAAAAAACAAAACAAACAAAAACAAAAAAACAATAGAGGTAAGTGTTCACACTTAAATGTGGTTGTCCTCTATCTTTTGAAGTGAAAAATATTATACTTCTTATAATAAATAAAGTTTTCTAATGTCTTCAATAAAGCAAAATCCCTCAGACGTGCTTAAGCTTATAAAGCGTTAAATTAGCAGAAGTCCACTGCGTCGATATAATAGCCTGTGTTCGAGTACAAGTGGTAAAATCTCTCAGACGTGCTTAAGCTTATAAGCGTTAAATTAGCTGAAGTCCACTGCGTCGATATAATAGCTTGTATTCGAGTAAAAGTGGTACTTTTACACAATTATCCAGAATTACAAACAAACCATGGTGGTGCTTTGATAAGAACAGATATTCAAGAAATTCTTCGGGTATACTATTATAAGAGTGTATTTATTGGAATCCTTATTTTGTCGCAAATGTAACACGGTAAGCTTAGTCAATTAGATTCAAAAGAATCTTTACAAAAGTATTGTGAAAAACAAGTAAATACATTTGCTGAAAATAATTTGATTCTATTACATTCCATTGTCTATTAGAAAAATGTGTGTGTGCTCACCCTGTCAGGTAGGTAATTCCAGGCTCCAGGACAAGTAAACTGACTTAGTACACCTCTCAGCTATCCTTAAATACGACAGTGCATATGACTGTCATATTACCCATGATAGACGTGACGTCTAATCTTAGTACGCTTGACCTTTTATGTCATTAACAGGAAAATACCTCGTGATTTTCGGTAGAAAAACTGAAGGTGTTCAGACTGGATCGGCGTGCTGCTAATCACATGCTTTTCTCTGCTCACGTGAAAAGTCCCGTGTCATATTATTTTATGTTCTTGTTGATAATCAAGTGTTTATCTACAAGTCGACAGTTTATGGAACACGTGACGTTGCAAAGTTTTATACATTGGAACGCGGAGATATAACTTCTGACCTCACCTAACGGGTGAAATGTTAGACATCGTCGATACAACATGAGATAATTCGTTATCTATTCCTGTGTCGTGTTAGGTAGACCTATGAGGATTTTCTTTTTTTCTAAATTTTTTGGTTGGGGGTGGGGGCCAGGATGTGTTTTTTGCGGCAGATAATGGGTTCATTTGGTCATTGAAATTCATATATACATCCAATTGCTATGGCCACGAATATAACTATTATAAGCAATGTGCAATAGGTTTTGTAATACAAATGTGGCAAGGAAAAGTACACAGAATATTCAGCTTAAAACATAATATTTATAGCCTTAATGTGAAGAAGGTTAAGACAATGTGCTTATACAATAAATGTATTTACAAGTATTGATATGTCTATAAAAAAACAATTAGAAAGACGCAAACAAGGACAGAAGTGTTAAGGATTTTATGTTATATCTTAATTTCATTGATAAGCAAATGCATTTAGCTAGTCTAATAATGCCATCTTTTGACTGATAAAAAATTTGCATAATGTAGGACAAAAGCACAAGTACCTATTTGGAAGGTCACGATACAATGGACATTCCAAGAGGAAATGATACTCTGTTTCAGTCATATTTTGATTATATAATTCACAAAACCTATAATCTCTGGATATGTTTCCATAACAACGTAATAAAAGAGGAAGAGTATGTGATACTGTTCTAAAATGAGTAACAGCTTTTTTAAATAAAAAATTTGGAATTGTATATGGGTATATTTCCAACTCAAAATTATTTTTATACATAGCATAGTAAGTCTATTTACTAGCTGCTATGGACTCCCTCCATGATTGTATAAACTGCTCATATAATCTTTGTTTAATTAGACTATATGCTATCACAACATTACACTGATTCATAAAATGTCAGTCGTAATTTATCTAGTACATGTGTGATTTGATAAGTCCAGTTTTTACTATTCTACGTTATTCCAGAGTCAACATCATTTTTCGAGGTTAAATATATTTCAGGGAGCAAGGAATTGCGGTTTGATAGAATCCCTGACCAACAATTATCATTGTCATTTTTCGTATTATGTGAAGTGGTGGTACTCTACTAAGCTCTCCATATAATGCGTCCAAATTTGTACATGTCTTAACTGTCAAGATATTGCTACATAATTTAAAATGCACACTTTCTACATGCTTTGGACAGTGAAATCCCCATACTTCAGCACCATAATGATTTACAGAAACTACTAACGAATCATATAAACTACATTTTTCTGCGTATAAAATAGTATAAAATGTTTGAAACCCTCCCCCCCCCCCAAAAAAAAAAAAATAAAAAAATAAAAAAATAAAAAAAATAAAAAATCAACAGTGTAAGTATGCGTGGACGCACTGGAATAGAGATAAAGAAATCCCTTAATACCACCTGGATGGTGAGCCCCTTGTTAATTGAGGAGATAGTGAGGGGATAGGTACTTATCAAAGATAAACAAATACCAACCGATATCATACATTTCTAATAGGTCATATGCTGATAATCTGGAGTAAAGAATTTAAAGAGGGGCTTACAATGCAAATGGTTAGAAACAAAAATTTTTGTAGTAAAAAAAATAATAGTAAAAGAGACGCGATATGGACTATGAAAGTCAAATAGTATCGCACACGCCACTTAATTCGAGAAAATGTTACGACAAACATCCTTATATTTATTTAATTTCTCTTTGGTTCTAGAATTTAGCATAGTTTTGTGAATTTGTGCACAAAATAGGATTTGAAGCATTTTGAATATAACTTTTGTGTTAAAACATTTATCGGGTAAAGCTAGCCTGGTCAGTTATAATTGCTATTTTTGTTTTTAAATCCAGTTTCCAGACAAAATTTAGACAACTAGACTTTCTGTATTGTGTTTAGGAGTTAGCTATTCCGTATTTATTGGCTTGCTCGCCAATACTGACACGTGATTCACGTTGTTTAATTTGATGCAAAAGACTATATCAGCTTTCTGGCACAACGGAAAACGTTGGACTACTGTAAGGTACTAAGTCTCTAATGAATAGTAATCGTCAAGGTTATAATCAGTGATGGTTTGCACACATTCAGAAATATTTTCCAGTATCAATCTCTATTGAGTTATCTTAGTCTAGAAAGGAATATTTTTTTAAAAAAATCATTTTTAAAGATCAAGAAGAGTTTTAACCCTGCTCTCTCTCTCGCTCCCTCTCTCTCTCGCTCTCTCTCTCTCTCTCTCTCTCTCCTTGTATATATCTGCCATGAAATTGAATATAAGTTGTTGTTACGTAGAACAATGGTTAGCGTGCTGGACTCTTAGGTAATAATACCAGGTTCGACACCCAGGCCAGGCCGGGTCGGATGCTATGTTGTGTCCTCAGGCAAGGAAGTTTGCTCTCATTACCCAACAAGGCCTTACCAAGGTCACGAGGCAAAACACCTTCAAGCTGGCTTAGTTGTTGTTGTGCGTCTCTGCTGTAGACCAATACATTTGTAAGTTAATTTTAGATCACAGAATTGCCTCTTGTGCTTAGATGTTGATGTTAGAGCTCAGAATTGCTTCTTGCGCTTAGATGTTGATGTTAGAACTCAGAAATACCTCTTGAGCTTAGATGTTTCTGTTAGAGCTCATAAATGCCTCATGAGCTTTTATGTTGATGTTAGAACTCAGAAATGCCTCATGAGCTTAGATGTTGATGTTAGAACTCAGAAATGCCTCATAAGCTTAGATGTTGATGTTAGAACTCAGAAATGCCTCATAAGCTTAGATGTTGATGTTTGAACTCAGAAATGCCTCATGAGCTTAGATGTTGATGTTAGAACTCAGAAATGCCTCATGAGCTTAGATGTTGATGTTAGAACTCAGAAATGCCTCATGAGCTTAGATGTTGATGTTTGAACTCATAAATGCCTCATGAGCTTAGATGTTGATGTTAGAACTCATAAATGCCTCATAAGCTTAGATGTTGATGTTAGAACTCATAAATGCCTCATGAGCTTAGATGTTGATGTTAGAACTCAGAAATGCCTCATGAGCTTAGATGTTGATGTTAGAACTCATAAATGCCTCATGAGCTTAGATGTTGATGTTAGAACTCAGAAATGCCTCATGAGCTTAGATGTTGATGTTAGAACTCATAAATGCCTCATGAGCTTAGATGTTGATGTTAAAACTCAGAAATGCCTCATGAGCTTAGATGTTGATGTTAGAGCTCAGAAGTGCCTTTTATGCAAAAAAAACTCTAAAGCGGGCTTAGCCCAGCCAAACCAAAATACTATTGTGCGTCTCTGATGCACACTAATACTAATACATAGAATATTCAGTATAATCCTTTAATATGTATGCGTACTTCTTTATTGAACTTACACAACGCTAGTCTTATAATTTTATTTTTACGGAGAATAAAGAATGTAACAATTTAAGTTATAATAATAGAACTGTCAGAATTTTCTTGACTTTAATTCCTCTATTAGTGTGATATTTTTCCATGACAGTTCTGCACCCCAAGTATTTATCTAATATTCGTGTTTGAGCTTCAGCTTCAGCTGTTGCGTGTTAAGTGTCCCAACTGACGTCAAAGTGACGTACATATATTTATCTGTTTATACCTTACATTTCAAAGTCTGAAGATGGATTCCCAATGCACTAGATGGGCTTTTTTTGTAATTATTTTAGAGGGTTTGAAATGGATGTATAGAGGTTTCTAATTCTATTATCTTACTTGATTTTCGGATATGAGACTATGGTCCTAATAATTATGACGGAGGTGGTGGCGTCAATATTCCGCTGATTGTTGCAGCAGCTCTTGGTTGAGTTCTGATTAAAGGGTTGAGCTTTATTACAATATCCTACAACATTTGGCTGGGTTAGGCCAATATTTGGATTTAAGCATTAGAAAAACAGGTCTGTTTAAATACACACACACCCCATTATTGTTATTCACTACTGGGTCATCGTCATGTTCATTTAAACATTTTAATATAAGTTTTGGTTAAATATTTTCTGTATCAAATCCCTTCGAATTTATGTTTCACATTTTGCTTTTGCCTCTGATGTATCTTGACTCGTGTAATTTTTGGCAACACATAGGTATTCTAAAAGTGTGCACTTTATTTCTCCACTATAATCAAAGTTTCTGGTTCTCACTTCCAAATTCAGTTTGTTCTTCAATGGTTTAATGTCACTCACTAACTTGTGTTACTAGTTCCAGATTCGAATGTAAGTGCATTCCTACTCCACGTGATACTAATATCCGATTCTTTGTGACATAAATATTTAAATATCTCTTCCAGTTATATTGACTTGCATGCCACAATGCAGAGAAAAGATTAGACCTTCAAGATTCGATAACATCTGCAATTGCTTTTCTCTGTTTTCTCTTTGGTATTCGTGGCAAGGACATATCCTTTGGAACAAGCCGTTCCTCAACCAGATTCTAGCCTTTTTGTGTTTGGATAGGAGAGTAGAATTTTAGAAGTGTGCCTGATTCCACACTATATTTTTTGCTAATGCACTGTCTTGATGTAACAATGAAGAGAATCACTTATTTGTGAAGGTCTCCAAATATCCACATATTCAAAGGTTTATCTGGTGAATATAACATAAGACAGCTTCTTCCATCAAGAGTAATCTAGTATCGCCTTTATCACTCTGCTTTGATGCTTTAAAAAAGAAATAAGCAGAAATTCATGTTTTAAACCCTGTTTCAGATGACCACTATACTTCCAGCTTCCTACACATTATGAATGCGCCACAGAACGCTTCTGTCTACCTTCAGGAGTTTTGCCTTTCTCACGCCAGATGTTTGTTTTTGTATAAGTTTGAAAATGTGGGTAACTTGTTTAAAGAGTAGATTCTATAAATGCACTTGCTTATTTACCTCTGAAAATTATATTAGCCAGATTTTTTGACAAAACTGTAAAACTGTTCTTGGCTCAAGAGTCCAGAATTCACAATAATTATCTCCGCGCATTCACTGAAGCGTGGAGATATTTGTTATACAATCCGTAAGGATGTACGGGCTTACATACGACCTACGCGTAATGTCCTTGATTTTCTGGTGCACCGTTAGAGGTCTACACTTGAAACTTGGATCAATTTATAATCCAATGGATTTAGATTATGCTATCAAATGTAAAATTGTGATTTCACCTCTAGGGATGGGGCTAGAAAGGTCGGTGATTTTACATAAATTTCAAAAACCTTTTGAGATGTTCGTCTCACATGTATGAAAAATGGCTGGGACGATCCATTACCCAAGTGTCAATACATGTCAGGCTGGGACCTGTGGGGCATACCCGTGGGTTCTATCCACTGGGTCATAACATATAAACTATTCAGATTTCACCCTATGATGATATATACAATTACTGGACATGAAAAGATATGCGATCAGTATTTACTCTG
Source organism: Margaritifera margaritifera (assembly GCA_029931535.1). Lineage (NCBI taxonomy): Eukaryota > Metazoa > Mollusca > Bivalvia > Unionida > Margaritiferidae > Margaritifera > Margaritifera margaritifera. Next base: position 2,250,499 of record JAQPZY010001434.1, on the reverse strand, counting down.
GGGTTCATCCCTAATCCAGGAACCTAGCCCTTGGGTCACCACTTTGAAGCCATTAGGATTCCCAGCATATAATCTTATATACACTTCTGGGCATGAAAAGACAAATTTATGCATCCAACTGCCATTTACCCTAGTGTCAATCCCACCTCCCAGGGACTTAGTTCCAGGGTCATAACTGGGAAACTGTTCATGTCCTTAACCTATAACCACGTATAAACGTACTGAGCATGAAGAAAAAAAAAGTTTATAAATACAGCTGGCACTGGTCCTTGTGTCCATCCTTACCCCCAAGGGATTAAGCCGCTGGGACATAATTTGGAAACTATTGAGATCCCCACAATATAACCATGTAATACATACTGGGAATGAAAAGACAAATGAACACACCCACGTAACATTTGTCCTTTGGATTTAATGCTGATTAATAGCCTTGAAGTATTCACAGGTGTGAGAAATTAGCTTCAAGATCCTCCTGCTCCGTCGCTAGCTCCAGACTCTTGTGTAATGGGCTGGACATCTGAGCCGACATGGAACATGTCTGTTTTATTTGCATTATAGACTCTGCTCACAAGGCCTCTCACCACAGGGCAGATGGAGTTCACGATGCCACTTATTTTTCTTCCTATTTCTTTCATTTACGGGATATACTTGTTTAAGACTTCGACATGACCTATTCTCATCAAACGTTCCTTTCTGGAGTTATGTAAGAACTTGAGCTAATATCTGATTCTGCTCTAAAATGGTGACGATACCCCATCAAGCGTAATTGCTCTGGTCATAAGTATTTCGCTTGAAGTAAGTTAGCTCAAAACTGCAGATAATATAAACATCTCAATTTCAATCTGTGTGGGCATAAGTGAACATAAGCATAATGGATTGTCCATTTCCTTAAAGTGCTAAACCAGAAGAAAAAGTTAACCTTCTCTTCTCCTTTCCTGGTTACAAATCTGGACATATGATACGGAAAATTTAAGGTAATGATTGGCATGATGTTTTCATACCAATCTGCCATTATGAAACCAACGCAACACCTCTGGGCTTAAACTGTGAGTTTGCGTGTCCGCATAGCTCTTGCATATAAGTTACAAATAAATGCATGATGTTCAACTCTTGAGTTTGGTTCCTAATAATCAACATTCTATTTACATACTAAACTGCTGACCTTGGTGAATCGTCATGCTGAACTTAATCTCGGCCCGCTCTGAATGAATCTCTATATGTAGATATCAGTCTGTGGAAAATACAATACAAACTGCATGTAATTGTGGGTATTTTACCTCAAGCAGATACAGTTTGACCCCATCTCTTGAGCAAGTGTTGGCACCATTTATATTATGGCGTCATAAAGTAAAAGTCGTGAAAAATGAGCTTAAGCTTAAATTCAAAGAAATTAATCTTACAACATTTTTCCTGACTGACATAAATTTGACTTGTTCTGTTTGCCTTAAAGATGTGAATTTGCGTTATTTGTTTTGATTATAAAATTTAATTTACCTTATGCAACGTTCATAGCTCTGTCTAGAGCTCCAAATTTTCGGTTGCTTCCTTTTCAATTCACTTCTTTTTTCCCCCAGGCACTGGTGTTGCTTTCCGCTGCATAACAATAATCGCCGCAGCGGGCTGCGTGACCGGGTCAACGCCGATGTATAATCTCGTGAAGGTAAATTCCAAAATGGAAAGCGAGGAACGTGCTGAATATAGTGCGGAGACTTTGAGCTCGGGTCGGAAACAGTTTGAATCGTTGCATCTCCTGTACAACATTTAACATCGATGCCATTTGATTTATAGAGTTAGACAGACTTAAATTATAGTTGGTGTCGCCCAGTGTCGACACCAGCCATTATTTTAAGGGAGTGTTATGAAAGATCACGATTTTACCTTAAAATGGACAACAATGGGAAGGAAGCCGATAAATGTTTTGTTTGAATGGATTTATCTTCTGTGAAACATCTTATGGAACAATGCTTCTGTTTAAGTATTATATTCGGTTTAGCCATTTGTTTACAATCGACTAGTATTACTCGGGCACCTTGCATTCAAATGAGTCTTTGAGCAAAACACATGAGATAGCATTACTATTTAATATGTCTCAAAGAAAGACAGCATTTGACATTTAATTACTCTGAACTTATATAACGAATTATGTTATTTAAATGTACTTAAATGGGAAATAATTATTAATTTATTTAAATTATTTATTAAAATATAAAATATTTCACAACCACGTAAGAAAATGTACCACATGAAAATGGAAACCTTCATCATGTAGTTTCAAATTAAAAATTATGTTCCGAATATCTTCGACAACGTTAGGATATCAATTAAAAATTCAACCAAATGGATGAACGATGGCAGCTTTATAGTGTACAAACCAACTGTTTTGGTTATGAAAATTATTAGGAATAATTTGACAAACGTTTTGGCTCAAATAATCTTCTCGGCATACATAAATAAGCCAAGACCACTTTGATCTGAATCTGATCAACAGGTATTTCGTATAATTTCTCAGGTAAATAATTGGAATTGTTTTAGAAAGTAGTATAGCATAACCTATTGGTTATTGTCATGTGTAATTGATTAAAATGTTTCTCTGATTATGTACCTTCTCTTACATAAATTGTCACTGAAGATTACAGCCCTTGTTATTAACAACACTCGTAGAGACATATATAGTATTCAAATAACCTGGAATTCGGCTGGCAACAAAAGAAAAAGTTTCGTATTATAACAGTTTAATGAGAAAAGCCGATGGTTTGAATGAAATGATTATTAGGTTTTATTTTGATCTGTATAACAGAAGTGTATACTGTCCATAAATCTAGGATTCTAATATTTGTATACTTGTTAGCATACAAAGATGCAATTTAAACTGGTATTTTGTAATTTACATTAAATGCTCACTCCTCTGAAATTTCTATACATTTGTATATACTTTTTCATTTTTTCATAGCTAACTATGAGGATGGTTTTTTTGTGAATATATTTTAAACTATAATACATATTTTACACAACGACACTCCCTGATCAGCTAGCCTAAATAAGTGTAAATATTGTATTAACGTGCCTGCTGGCGTCATTTATCACGTAAATACCTTTTTTCCCACAGTTGGGAAGTTTGTAGCCAATTGTAAATGGGATCTAGTGTATGGAAACATAAATAGTCATGACGTATAACAAACAATATCTCTAACATACGGGTTCCAGTAGGTGAAACTATTCATTTTACTCTTACCTTATATACATCCCTTTGTAAAAATTATCATTATAACAGTCATTATAAATTTTTACGTGTTGTTTCAAATGAAGCTCAGAAAGTTATGAAAATAAAATGCTTTAAAACTTTTCATCTGCAAATAAAACTCATCGTTATTTCAAGGTTGCATTTATCGCTTTACCTGAATGTCACTTACGTGAAGGAGTTACATAAATAACTAACGCGTGATTCATCTCTTTGAGTAATTACTATTTACTTTGTAACCAAAGATGACATCGATTATTAAACTATATATTAAAATACTATAATAGTACATGTTATATTAGCATTATTGTTAGAGAATGGTCGTCGGCTGATTGGATTTCTGGACCTTATTCAGTAAAATGGAGCAAATGTTTACAACGACGTCTCATAATGGGTTATCGCAGGCAAGAAATATTTGAAGCCATTAAACGTCTGAAATAAAATGAGATTGTTTAAATGAAATAATCAATTAATACGTAAGAAGAATTCAACATTTGCTATTACTTATATATAATCTTCTCGATTCTTTTTCGATTATGGCATTATGCCGGATTTCCTGCTCAGATCATATATGTACTTTTACTAACTGACTTATAATGGAAAAATGACAAGAATGATTAATATTACTACGACCAATGCCCATTACTCTGTCTTGGAAAATGATTTCCTTGAGTATACAAATTAAAAGCTCAGTATGTTTTATCAGTTATTGGTATTATTAAAAAAGATATTGTTTATTTTTTAGAAAAGGTTACTCTATTTTTTGCGACATTTTTATGTATTTTGTTTCTTATGGACATTAGAAAAACAGTTGAAAGCTAGTAGAAAGAAGTTATTTTGTGCTGTTGATTATTTTATAAGGTCTTCTCTACTCTTTTGAGATCTGGTTTGGAAGCAATATATATATATATATATATATATATATATATATATATATATATATATATATAGATATATACACAAGCTCATAGAAGAGGCAATGGGATTGTCAAGGAATTGTGTACACAAAAATACCTTTGCATATTTGCATATATATATATATATATATATATATATATATATATATATATATATATATATATATATATATATATATTAACATAATTTTATATTGGATTTTGTTGTCGTGTATGACTTTGGTCTGGCGATTTCGAAATAGTGATTTCTGTTCACTTTCTGAAGTATGCACAAAGCGCCGATAGCGGGGGCTGGGGGCGTTTGCATCGAGTTCTCTGCTCATGGATTTGACCACGTTCACAGAACTTATAGTGCTATTTTTTTCTATATCTTCACAAAGCATACAAGGGAGCTGTGCACTTTACGAAAGTAATCTTCTGCTGTAGAGGTATGTGAAAATGTAAAACTTTATTCTTTCTTGCTATCCGTTCTAGGCGAGGAAATTGTTTATATATTGAATGTTTCGGAATTTATTCTAGTTTTCTAGAAAGTCAGATATATGTCACATAACGCCATCTTATCGAATAGAATACAGTTTGTTTCTAGTTACACAGTTTGTAGATGAATAGACAAGTTGAATTCAAGTATATGTTGTAAGCCGTAAACGACGAGAAACATTCGAGCTTTTATAATTAGGTGCAATTATTCTTGTTGTATACAGATTCGTGTATTATTTAAAAAATCTCGAACAGTCTTTCATATGAAAGAAGGGTTTAGTATGTGAAGAAGTAAGTTCATGTACAGGCATGGGTAATATATATCACCGTATTCTCACTTAAACACATTTGTAGGTGTTTCATGTATTACACGGCTCAGTTGTCCAATATTTAGCTGTTCTAGGGAGTCATTGAACTCCGTTGGGGTTGTTTAACCAGGATTCTGTACTAAATGGTGACTTCGGTGACGCTAGTTGGACGGACTATACTGGTCGACTCAGTGTGAGGGGACAAAAGTTCTCGACCAACGGGTCTGCAGGGAAGGGAGGTTCCCTAGGGATCCTTCATCAGGCAACGATGAGTGGGCTACATGAGATTATTCCTCAACAATTCATCGGCAGCTGCAGATCGGGAGTATTCATAATCATCGTCGGGATGCCCACAAGATATGAGCATCATATATGTTGATGGAATATATATTCGGTGTTATACCTAAAACTCAGTGTCATTATCTGTATGACAATCAAATGCACCAACAGACATGTTGATGAACCATACATTTGTTGATAAATCCATTCAAAACCATAACAAAATTACACCTAAAATATCCTTTTGCAAAAAACAGTCTATACTATCTAAGCCAAGTTTTTGCAAAACATAACGTTACTCCGCTTTTGAATATATGTTCCTCGTATGTCCACCTTCTGAACCAATCTCCTTAATCCGTTCCTGCAACAAACTATTGTATGCTCTTTGGCAAGAAAACGCAGCTTAAGCCATCAGTAACATTATATAAATAATCTTTCAGTTACAAATTGTCGTTCAAAAGTATTGATCACTAACATTAAAACCCTTTAAATGTTTGCTCGAAAATACGAAACAAAACTCTTTGAAAAATTTTTGCAAGACTAATATAATAGACGGAGGTGTTAATTCATGTTGTAATAAACGTCCCCAGTAGTTGGTTAATCAATCAAAGCTTAAAAATACTTCCAATTTTCAGTACAGAATTTTTCGTTGGTACTAAACTATTGAAAGTTTATCTATGAAAAGTTTATTAATTACATTTTTATTTATTTATTTATTTCACGTATTGCAGAAGTAATCTCCAAATCAAACTTTACTTAGCGTGTGTTGTTTTTTGGTCGGCTCTGGTGGAAACTTGAGGATGTCCTTGATGCAGAGGAAACCTGAAAACCTGGAGAAAATCGCCGACCTTGAGATGAACGACAACCGACCTTTACGGTTGCTGTCTGCCTGGATTAAATGCGGGACAACAGTTGATTTTGTTTCACAATAATTAAACAATAAGGTAGCATGTGATCAAGGTATCTAGATGCTGGGTTGTGACTGGGATTTGTTTGTAGTCTGTTAGGCGGTACAGCGCACATATTACTGGTGATGATTGAGAAAAAAGAGAATTCCTTTCTTTGATAATTATTAGGTCCACTCCCCAAAATCGAAAGAACTTACAGTGAAGCGTGTCTGTTCACGAATTTGTTGCTGATCACTGTAAACATTTGATATACAGACTATAGTTTTGGACACCTGGTGAATGTATGCCAATTGGCTGCCGGCGTTTCGATACTATGACAGCGTTAGGCACTGGATGTTTGCATCTGCGGCAGACGTTATTGGTGTTTCACCTTACTAACATTTTATACGAGTTAGAAGACACCATAACTTTCTTCACCGATCGCCGATGCAGCAGGTATAAAGTGTTGTTTTTTTAAAAACTTATTTATTTTATTTTGTGTAGACCTACCATAAATTACCGTACATTTTGAAGTGATGCCGTGAAGTGGAGATTGGAAACAAGGGATTACTTTGAGTTACAGGAAATAAGGAACAAGATATTCCTTGTTACTATGACTGTTTTCATTCGTGTGAAGCGAAGCTTTAATCGATTACGAAACAAAATTATATTCTGATTTTCTCTGAGAAATTAAAAGTAAAAATGTTTTATTATTTCAACTGTTTATGAAGTATCCATATCTAATAAATGTACTGAAAAAATATGTATGTTTTCTCCACGCGAACACTGTGATAATTTGAAATGTTTGCATAAAATAACTTCAAGTTTAGAAAGCATCAGTCGTAAGTAAAAGAAAAACTAGTATATAGGGTATGCTCTCAAAACCATTCCTACAAATAAGATGCAATGTCTGAAAATAGCTAAACATTGTTTTTTGAAAGCGGAACTTGATACAGTTGCTTGACTTGCTAAACGTAGTTCATTTTAAAATATTTTCATGGTTGGAAAATGGATATTTTAAAAAGCGTAGTCTTTTACCAATAATAATAAAGATATTATTATTTTTGTAAGAAAAGTTGTCATTTTCATGTAACAAGACACTTCAGTGCCGTATTGTTTACTACTGTGTACATTTAAATTTAAGCTTTTACTAACATTTCTTTGTATGGGTTGATCACTTCAGTGCCGTATTGTTTACTACTGTGTACATTTAAATTTAAGCTTTTACTAACATTTCTTTGTATGGGTTGATCACTTCAGTGCCGTATTGTTTACTACTGTGTACATAAAAATTTAAGCTTTTACTAACATTTCTTTGTATGGGTTGATCACTTCAGTGCCGTATTGTTTACTACTGTGTACATTTAAATTTAAGCTTTTACTAACATTTCTTTGTATGGGTTGATCACTTCAGTGCCGTATTGTTTACTACTGTGTACATTTAAATTTAAGCTTTTACTAACATTTCTTTGTATGGGTTGATCACTTCAGTGCCGTATTGTTTACTACTGTGTACATAAAAATTTAAGCTTTTACTAACATTTCTTTGTATGGGTTGATCACTTCAGTGCCGTATTGTTTACTACTGTGTACATAAAAATTTAAGCTTTTACTAACATTTCTTTGTATGGGTTGATCACTTCAGTGCCGTATTGTTTACTACTGTGTACATATAAATTTAAGCTTTTACTAACATTTCTTTGTTTGGGTTGATCACCCTGTTTCATAATAAATATTCATTTTTAGCGAATTTCGGCAAGCCCATTTCAAGTCTTTCTCCTGTAGTTTATTAATTATTTCCTGTCTGTCAATGTTAGTTAGATGCGAATAGGTGGATATCATCAATTGAATAAAGTGCATTAATGTTTTGAACGGTATGCTAGACATTCGTCAACCAATGCCTCAGTTGTATTCCTAATGATTAAATGCTTGCCTGAGTTTAAACTTTCTTAAACAATCTTGTCGACTGTACAACAAGTTTTTACAAGTTATACAACTTGCTTTCGACGATAATGGCGTATTTCTAAAAGTAAACGTTTTGTAAAGTTGTTCTCTTTATTTACAAATAAAGCTTCTTTAGCTCAAACTCAGGTACTTGAATTTAATAAGGAGCAAATACATTATTGGAAATCATAAACTCTCTCTTTTACTCGATTACAGGCGTCTACAAACGTTACTCTATAAAGAAAAGACTGAAATTCTTGAAGCTGCCAACATACATTAAAGTCAAAATAATCAAGTATATATTTCTGAAGCATTTTACTTTATTTTAGCATAGTTCAAGGATTGCAATCATACTAATTGCACAATATCTTGTCAAGTTCATGTTTCTGTTGCTATATTTTAAACTCTTTGAAAATGTCCACGTTGTGCCTCTGTAGGAGCTTCTATCAAAGTCTTCACACATCAAAGAATAATGTTGGAATATATTCATTATCAAGTGCACTATTAATGTAAGGGTAGATACATGTACATGCGTTTTGAGAGCTAAACGGTGTTGCCTGATAATGAAACCAGACAGATTCATAAAGGCAAAATAGTTGAAGCGAGAACGAGTATAAACATGTTAAATATCAAGTGAGTACTGGTGCACTTAGTACTCAATATTCAAACGTCTTACAGCTGTCACAAAGGAAACAAACAACAAACAAACACAAGGAAGCTATCATTCTTACATAATCCGGCTGGCACGTTATGGACGAGTAGAGTGATTTTCTTTTTCAATGTCCGAATTTAAAGTATTACTTGGACACAATTGTTATTTTGCACATGCTCGCTCGGGACCTAGATACGCTAGCAACGAAACGATTCTGGACGCTAGACGATGCCAAGTCGTCCGTGCACGTCTAATAGCCCCAAACGATATATTTTTATAAATATTTAGGTCTCCTGTACAGGCATCGACATTGCAAGAAGAGTAATCATTTTGAATGGTTGTTATCTTACGATTAATATATTAGGTGATCGATTATAAAAAAATAGCAAATATACACGGTGTTTGCTGTGTTAAAAATCTTTTCCCAAAAACTTCGGATTTAAAATTACCCCTCTTGTTCCGGCAAAGTTTTAAACTTGGCACATATGTATGGTTCCTGTATTTAAACCACAGTATGCTTATATCTTTTCTTAATTACAGGCATCACATTAGTAATTGTAAAATCATCTGATAAGATCAAGAGATATGTTAGTCATCGAGTGCTTGCGAAAAGATAACTTTTTAAAATTATATTATCTCTGGGGATATTCTATTACCTTGCCTCTGTCGGTCTGTCCCTCTGTCCGTCACCTCAACTCATCACAAGCCCCTGGTGGAATTTCACGAAACTTTGTTATTATGTTGTTTTATGAGTAACTAGCTGCCAGATGGGTCATCTATGGCTTCGTCCCTGTGGTCCCTGGAAGTGGGGAACCTAATTCTAATTATAAACTTTTCAGTTGTAATGTCATTCTAAAATATTTTCTGACCAAACTTCAAATATTCTACAGTGAAAGCAGATAGACGCATTATATACATGACTTGTTTTGGTCATTGACCCTAGTTTCTCTCCGGGGGTGTGGTTGCATATCGGTGGAGACGGGTTTTCGAATATGCAGACAAAAGCGTGGGGATTTGTGATGGCGAGACTCGGCTGTGCATATTTTGCAAAAACAATTATTCGATAAATTGGATTTTTTTACATTCTGTCGATGACATTTCGATTTATTACATCCGGTAGCCTAAACATACAAACCTTACATCTTTAAACAAAAGATTGTATTAATTGTGCTTTTACCTAAAATGATTTTGATCCTTAATTGTGTTTATTTCAAATTTCAAACGTGAATTGTGTGGCCTTGCCCAGGTTGCATTGAATTGTGCATTATTTCCAATATTGATTTTTTTGCTGCTTTTAAGAGAGGACGAATTCATATACCTAAAGGTGAAACGCAGTTTGATTTTTGAGTTTACAAAGTTTAGTATTTAGGCCTACAGACTACAATAAATGCTGGATTATATGGATTAGAAAATAGTTTGTTAGTATATTGAAGAGCCAGTTTGATGGTTTGTTTGCCTCATCATAAAAAACTTTCTGAAGGAGAGGTTATAAATGCATCCGACAAAGTCTAAGTTACTGATTGTGTATCATCGGATAAAGCATCTGGAGGTAAGATTTACAAGCTGAGCCGTACTCAGTCGAACTACAGTCAATTTTAGACTTTACCAATGACATGTATAACCGGAATAAGACCTTCCGATCTGCTCCCCAATCTGTGTTGGTCTCAACTGTTATTAAATTCAGGACTCTTTTTATTTGTCCTTGAGATATCTAGTATGCGGAAGGAAAGTTAGTTTACAGTCAAAATTAAGCCCTGAAAATTTGGTCTCATCCACAACAGGAATAAGTCAACAGTCAAGATAGAGTTTTGGTTCATCGTAACTTACTATCTTTCCAAATATTTGAGATAAAGTTAGGTTGAATAGGTCATTCATCATGCCGTACTTCCTTGTGGTGTCCTAAGTTGTCTCCAAGTCGAAAAAGACGGCCTCTATATGTTCTTTCTTTATTAAGCTTTTTTAATAAATGCTTCAAGTCTGACAAGATGGTCTATTATGTTTTTCTCTGGCGTCTGAATCCACATGGAATGTCTGATAGTAGTTTGTTAGACTCGAGATAACTTTGGAATCTATTATGTATTATCCTTTCCAAATACAGCTTGTTGGTGTTATGGGACGATAGTTGGAAAGGTCAGTGCGGTACTTTCCAGGTTTATATAGTGGTATCACTGTTGCTTCTCGCCAAGATTGCTAGAAATCGCGGATGATATGTCCGAACTTGTATTGAAAATTTTTAGTAGTGTATTGAGAGCTGTATCAGGTAAGTGTTTAAACGTTGATAGTGGATATCATCTGGTTCTGCTGAACCCTATTCAGTTCTTGAGGTGGTACTTATAGACCCCCAACCCCGCTATGTTTCCCCGTAAACTAACAAGAAGTCAGCAATGTACTGGTAATTGATTTATGTATCTATAAACGATAAAGTTTCCCAGTCATTTGTGTTGCAGATATGTATATACCCGAGCGGTAGGGCAATATATTGCACAAAAACCAACATATATGGATGAGCGAAATTGTGAATACTCTGCTGAGTTTACGTGTACATAAAAATACGAGCTTTTACTACTCTTCTTTCCTTATGGGTTAATCACCATCGTTTATCATAAAAATTTCCTTCCTTTCGACAAGCCCGTTTCATATGAATAGGCAAGATGGAATTCATTTGCTCAGTAAGATGCATTAATGATTTGAACGCCTAAGTTTGCCAAACAGTCATCCAATTATACTTAAATTTTCTTCCTGATAATTAAATGCTTACCATAGTTCAAACTTTTTAAAATTCAAGTTGACTGTACAACAAGTGTTTCCAGGTTATACAACCTACTCTCGAGGTATATGGTGTATTTCTAAATGCAAACGTTTTGTAAAGCGGTTCTCTGTGTTTATAAATAAAGATTCTTCAGTACAATGTCGGGTAGTAGACTTTAGTATTCAGCAATGCCACTATTGTATATCAGAAAATGGCACAGACCTAGGTCAGAATCGCTGGAGACTAGTAAATATCATATGAAATACTTTTTCTTGAAAAACACTTTGTTGTTTAATAAAAGTGTCGAAGACCCAATCTAATTAACGACAAATTGAATTAGCAGAACAGAATCAAAATAATATATTCTATTTTCAGCACAGTTTTCAGATATGAGCATTTATTATTATGGCGTAGTGACAAGATACGTTGTAAATCTTTCATGGCAAAATCAATTTAGGTCAAAAAGAATTACAAATCAATGAGAGATGTGTGTGTGTGTGTGTGTGTGTGTGTGTGTGTGTGTGTGTGTGTGTGTGTGTGTTTGACCTTTCCACGATGTGTATAAATTGAAATGGTATTGCGGTTTTGCAAAAAGAAAATATGTCACTCTCTTTTACTCGTCTACAAGCGTAACTGTTTAAAGAAAAGACTGAAAATTTTGAAGCAGCTAACAGACATTAAAGTAAAAATAATCGAGCTCAGGTATATATTTCTGAAACATTTTACATTATTTAAATATAATTAAAGGATTGCAATCATAAAATTGCACAATATCTTGCCACGTGCATGTTTTCTGTTGCTATTATATTGTAAACACTTTCAAAAATGTTTACTTTATGTTTCTAAGCGAGTCTCTATCAAAGATTTCATACATCAAAGAATAATGTCTGATCATATCCATTATCAAGTGCACTTTTAATGGAAGTGTAGTTATATGTACATATGTTTAAGAGTTAACAGTGCTGATTGATAAGGAAACCAAACATATACATAGTTGAATCGAAAGCGATTTTCTTTCTTATTGTCGGTGTTATGTATATTTAATCCATAATGTGTGTTTACATTTTGCCCATAATGGTAAGTTGCACTTTAGATTTTGGTCACTAGTAAACAGAATTTTGACTAGCATTTGAGCTCAAGATCAGATGTGTTGACAGTTAGACTGTTTTTTTTTTCTTCTCCATTTTATTGCTTCATATCCTGTTGATATAGGTCAAGTGAAAATGTGTATAAATAGGGATTTGGTAAACAAATGATTCATTCCTGTTTTAGATCAGTCTGTGTGAATCCATTTGGGATCAGATTTTACATTGTGCCGTTGAAATTAGATATATTTAGACAGGAAATATTTATTTAATATATTCATTGAAATTTCTAAAGTGCTCATTTACTTTTGAATTAATGGACTACTTTGGACTTTTGTGAACTCATTCAAAGACATTCTGGATTGTATCATTGTATTATATCAGGACATTCAAGACTATTGGAACTCATTCGGAACATTCTTTATTTTTGGACTCGAGATTACGACATTTTGGATTATATGGAATTTGATTCACAATATTGTAGGTATCTCTTGAATTTCACTTTGTAGTATAGGGAATAAATTACTTGTTGATATTACTTACATTGTATGTTTCATTTTCTTTCTGTTACATATTTTCTAATACCTAGAGTCGTAACATCGGAAATTAAAGTATTACGTGGGCACAATTGTTGTTTTGCACAAACTCGTTCTTGGCCTTGTTACGCTAGTAACGGACGAATCTGGACACGAGACGAGGTGAGGTCGTACGTGTGCATGTGTAGCCTCGAACACTATATTTGTATAAAGTTTTAAATCTCCTGTACAGGCATCGATATTGTACAGGCATCGATATTGTACAGTCATCGATATTGCGAGAAAAGTACTCTTTTAGGATGGTTCTAGTTTAAGATTAATAGATTAAGTGATTGATTATGAGGAAATAGAAATATCCACAGTTTGCTGCGTTAAAACCTTTTCCTGATATACTCTGAAAAAGTATGAGCTTATACCACTTAAAGTAGGTTACCTCCCTCGGGTACGATAATACCTCTGCCACAGCACTGTAAACTTGGTGGCAAAATGCCACGCGGAGAAACCCGTATGCTTTGACAACTGCAGTAACATTCAATTTAGATTGCATTTGCTGTGATCTTTTTTCTACAATGGCTTTAGCGCATAATGGGAAGATTCCGATTAATATGTAGGAGATAAGGTGAGGAATTCTTCACTTGCAGTGGTGGAGAACAGGGTTGATGATGTTTCAACTTATTACGCGGCAAACGCTACAATATATAACGATGACGTCACAATGAAGCGATCTCAGCCGCCATCCACAGTTTGGTTCGTTTCTATGTTTCTTAAGAATTTCAATCTATGATAAGAGAAGTAAAGAAGGATTTAGTCAACGTGCTTGTGTACTAATGCGCGGAGATGATGACCCAGGGGTCAAAACAGTCTTACGGCAGCGATATATTTTGAAAGAGTATCATCTGTGAAGAGCGTTTTCCAACCAAAGGGAGGTAACGCGCTGTGAATCATCTGAATCGTCGTTGTTTCCTGTTAGAATATGTTGTTGCTGTTGTTATGGGTTTAACGCCATTTTTCAGCACATGATAGGCTATACATGGCGGCCAGTATATTTGGTGGAGGAAGAACCCGAGAAAACCCCGGGACCCACCGACCCACGGGAAGCTACTGGCAAGCTTTCTCACATACCCACGTTGGCCGAGCCCGAGACTCGAACCTACGCGGACAGAGGTGAGATGTCAGTGATCTGTAAAGAAGAGCGCCATAGACCACTCGGCCCCCCCCCCCCCGTTAGAATATAATATCAAACATTTTGAGATCTGCAAGTCAAGAATCCGTATCGTAGATATTTGCGTGACAGCCCCTTTCAAGTTTGTGGATTATTATGGCACATAACTTCCACGTGATTCTTAGCAATAATAGAACTCAACGTTTTAAAATATCAAGTCAATTGTAATAAAAATATATTTAAAAAAACATGATCATTAGCATGATTTGCGGTATTTATGGTCTCCAACATATCGTCATTGCTAAGTATTGTTCTGTTTTATTAGGTAGATATATAAGATTTATATTGTCCGTCCGTCCGACCAACCTTCAACACATCAGTAAATCTTTTGAACGCATCAAGTCACGCGGTTTTGATTGAGTGCCATGAAATTCGGTAAATATTAGGAAGATGCTCATACTGACAAATTACTTGTTTCCTCGTATTGATGATAAGAGTTATTGTACTTTTTGACTTGCAGCTGACTTGCTGCTGAATGCAGTGTATGACCTAATATTGAGAACCCAACTAGTCTCACAGTTTGCAATGGATCGCTGTGAAACTTGGTAAATGTTATGGTTATCATCGGAAGATGTTCATATCAACATTTTTGTTAGAGTTATTGCCATTTAGTGACTTGGATTCTTGTAATGTATGACAGAATATTGTGAATGCAACTTGACTTCCAGTTTTCGCATCGTTGTGAAGCTTGCTACGTAATATGATCATCAGAAAGGTCCATATTGACTAATCATTGTACTTGCACTATTTTCAGAAGAATTAATATACTTTGTTTTTTATTGCATGCAATATGACCAAATTTTGTGAACTCAAATAGTCTTGCAGTTATAGATGGATTTGTGATTAAACATGGCGCATATTATCACTATTATCTGCAGATGTGCTTAATGAAAAAAGGTTATACTCCACCCATTTATGTAAGAGTTATTGCCCTTTATAGTCATCATATGAAGATATTAATACTGATCAAATGCTGTGCTTTCATTATTTTTGCAAGAGTTATTGCCCTTCTTTACACGCTGTTGGGGAAATGTTCTTTTCACTCGTGTCTATACTATAGACACATCGTCGACATGAGGGTCGGGGTGGGATGCGGTAGAGACGGGGATGTATTTATTTATTAATCGGATTAGTGAGTCTTGGATGAAATTTCTTACCATATTTTGTTCCACAAAGAAACTATCTGCAGTCTATTTCAGACTTCGTTGTAAGGTCCGCCCGATAAGTAATGGTGTTAATGTTTCTCATCATTTAAAATAGTTGTACTTCTGATGGCATCACCCCTCGCGACTAGTGTTATATATATATATATATATATATATATATATATATATATATATATATATATATATATATATATATATATATATTAATAGTAAAAATGATGTTTCCTCAGATAATTGCTATTGAACATAAGTCTCCTCCTATGCAAACAAAATCAATTAGGAACACACGTTTACACAATAGATCATAAAGTCAAACTTATTTTGCGTTTAGACCGTTATTTTATGATACTAGATGTATGGTATATCACCATCATAGAACTTTATCAGTTATTCAGAAATGATAGTCAACTGTAAACTAATATAATCTGAGTTCTCATGGTTCTGAAAACAATAACAACAACAAATAACAACGAAACTAGGTATATACCCTTTATTAAATGTTCATCAGATTATAAACCTGGAAGGGGACCATTCAAATCTCCTCACAGGACTTTGATAATTGCGTTATTACTGTTAAGCTTGGAGTCTCAAAAATAAAATATTTTCAGCTCTAAAGTTTATTTTTATTTTCCTCTACAAAGAGATATGTACAAAAATAAATTTAACGCATCACTGGGTTTTTCATCTCGTATTCTTGCACATGTAATCTAAAATTTTGAGAAATGAACGTCTTTATCCGTTTTACAAACGAAAGACAAAAGACGCACTAGAATTGTATTATGCTGTGCATTTAATAAAAAAAGAATTCCCATCTTGAATTAACAATCCTACACTGTCGGGAAACTGGATTTAGTTGCAATACCGCACATGTTTTGTTTATTTCTGGCCATCATGATGTAGCCCTGCATACCCCAGCTTGTACCCCAGCTGTAAAATAAATAAATACATAAATAAAAATAAATGTTCGATATGAAGTATATGCCTGTGTATGTATGTATACATGTATGTATGTATGTATGTATGTATGTATGTATGCATGTATGTATGTATGTATGTATGTATGTATGTATGTATGTATGTATGTATGTATGTATGTATGTATGCATGCATGCATGCATGCATGCGTGTGTGTGTGTGTGTGTGTATGTATGTATGTATGTATGTATGTATGTATGTATGTATGTATGTATGTATGTATGTATGTATGTGTGTATGTATGTATGTATGTATGTATGTATGTATGTATGTATGTATGTATGCATGCATGCATGCATGCATGTGTGTGTGTATGTATGTATGTATGTATGTATGTATGTATGTATGTATGTATGTATGTATGTATGCATGCATGCATGCATGCATGCATGCATGCATGCATGCATGTGTGTGTGTATGTATGTATGTATGTATGTATGTATGTATGTATGTATGTATGTATGTATGTATGTATGTATGTATGTATGTATGTATGTATGTATGTATGTATGTATGTATGTATGTATGTATGTACGTATGTATGTGACTGGCTGTCGTATTGCAGTCACTTGTGCCAGAAATCATCCATCAAACCCTTGGGAAATCTTTATAAGTTTCAAGTTTGGTTAGAACACTCTACAAAGTCATGTGCAATGCCTTTGAAGATATCCAATATTGAAAATTCTTAATTTTGAATAGTACATTCCTTATTTAATCATTTTAAAACCTTTTAACAATTCAACACCAATTATATCACAATTAAATTAGACCGCGATAACAACTGGTGGTAATTAATGAAGATCAGACTCACCAGCTAGCCTATAGTAACATTATTTGTATGTTTTTTTTATTTTTTTGTTTTTGCTTTAATTTGCAACAAGATAGTTAAGTATGCAATTTTGTTTTATGTAAAATGATTCTTTTGATTTTATTACAATACGGAGGTACAATTAGGGGATGGTTCAAACAAGTTTGAAAAACTATTTTACTCGCAAGTTTTTTTTTTTATTACATTGGAATAAAGTCATTATTATATCTTGTTTACATTGTCTCTGGTTGTTTACGAAAAGGTACACTAATTAACAAACAAACTGGTGGCAACTTACGAGGCATGCATGCACGAGCGGACAGATTGGAACTGCTTATTTTTTCTAATAGCTCGGAGACCACAAATAAATGAACCCAACAAACCAACCAACCATATATACATGCATACAAGCAAACAGACAGTCATACAGACAAACAGCAGAAAAAGACAAGACAAGAAAAAACAAAACAAAACAACAAATAGTTCGGACTGACCTGTTTTTAACCAACCAATAGTCCTTGCCCCCTTGAGTTCCATATCCTACAGCTAGGACTCCGTGGTCCAGAGTTTGAGGGTTACATGCTGGGTCACTGTAGATTCCACTCTTGTACAGATGGAAAGAAGGGTGGCTTGCGTCTATGGCAACTGAGATGGGGCCCACCGTTGCTACAGCCTTCTGAAGGTCAGCTTCACTTCCTCCCTGAATATCCTTACAGCTCGTTTCGGTGGCTCCCACATCTGCTTTCTTGAACTTGCACTTTAGATTCTGAATTATATAATATAATCACATAAACTCAAAGGTCAGATTACTCAAGATTCCTATGCACCGATTTTTTCAATAATATCTTCTTTTTTTTTCTTTTTTTTTTTTTTTGCCGGGCGAGCTGGCGTATTTCCTTGCTGTTAAATAATGTTTACTCGGAACTGTTACCACCGGCCTTCTTTCCATATCTCCGACATTATCAGGTGGAAAAACAATTCAATATCCTTTATCCACTGGTCTTAAAAAAAGGACAAATATACAAGTCCATAGAAACTCTCAGCAACCTTCTCTCACTACCACCTAAAAAGTTAAACAACCGTTGCCCATGGTCATGGTCTGTATGCTGGATGCAGTTACCGTAATTGTAACTGCGCAAGGCACTTGACCTCAATCTCTCCAACAGACCGAACCGAAGATGAATTCTAGTTTCGGTTAGGTGGGGATTAGGGTAGGGGTTAACATGCGATGGTCAGGAGTCTTATTTACAGAGGGATGGGCGTGCAAGACAGTTCCATGTATACATCATAGTATTAAGTAAAGGTGTTAGAACAAGATGTAAAGAAATTTTTTATTGGCATAATTACTTTTCCTTTTTCAAAAGCCGTTTGGAACATTTTTATGGGAAATCTCTTTCGATGTTTCATCTCCATCTATGAAATATTCCAGAATGCTCTAGATAAACCCCCAAAAGCATGTTTGAACGTTTAATATATATATATATATATATATATATATATATATATATATATATATATATATATATATATATATATATAATGTTTGTCTCGCTGCAAAGCCCGAAATGATGCACGTTACATACGCAAAAACTTAAAAACAGAATCTTAGCCAGAAAAGTGATAGATGTGTCTCGTCATTTGCTAAAGCAGTCAAGATAATAAATCAAATCAATTCACATTCTTGAGATAACAACTAACCATATGTACGTACGTAATTTAGCCTATATTTAACCATATTTACTTACGTTATTATTGCATATTATTTTTGTTAGCAAAGATGAGATATCCATGACTCATAGATTATTGCTTTATGAAGTATCTGAGTTCCGAAACACACATATGAGAGAGAGAGAGAGAGAGAGAGAGAGAGAGAGAGAGAGAGAGAGAGAGAGAGAGAGAGAGAGTACCTGAGCTTGGTATGGATAAGATGCTTCAGTGTCGATGCCCTTATTTTTGATGATGTACTCAAAAGCCTGGTCCATCCAGCCTCCCTGGCAGCCCATATTACCTGGTCATGAAAATGTGTGATATACGCACTACGAAAGGCAAGCTATGCTTCATTTTTCTCTATGCTTTTAAACGATGCATTACCAAGATGTAGCTGACAAGGGACGACAATTTCTATGCGCAACTAGCTCGAAAAAAACAAAATTTCCTTGTTGAGCAAGAAAACTTAATGTAACTAGCCCAATTGTTATATTTAAAAGAAGAACAAAATTGAGACTGCCCACCATGCATCCCACATGCCAGACTAATAGGGCAAAATTGGAATCATCGCCCCTGCGGCTACGTTTCTATATTACTGTAGTAACATTAGGTTAAGCTTTAGTGGTTGACATTTTTCCCTTCCATCCGATAAGAAAGCCTTGAATGTACATTTCACTGACCACTTTTTTTAAATAAAAAAAATCACTAATTATTTACAAAACTTTGTTGTATATACGACAGGTCTCAAACGCATACCTGACAATGACCAACTTCCAAACCCTTCATTATTCAGTTTAGCGTTTGTTCATTTAAAGTCTTGCGTACATCAATGTCGCACAATTTGCACATAATACTCTCGACAACGCAGGTTCGGCCGTAAGGCGGACTTAATGTGCAGAAAAATGAAGATCCATGAGAAAACCACTGCCCTTGGATGTACGGCCAGCTGTCGGCACTGGTGATTGAACCTGGGACCGCAAAGGTGTGACGTGAGTGTTTTACTCAGTATCATTCACCCATACCTAGTGCAAGCGATGCTATTGGTCGTGTGCCTTCTTACATACTAAGCGATCTCTCAAGAAGCTATTCATACAAATAAATCATTTAACGATTCAACTGTTATGTTGTCCGAAAATTTAAACGTTTATTCACAACAAAGAGAGAAGAACTTGCGATGCATATTTGTCAGAGACATTTGATAAAAATCGATTCAATTATTGAAGGGAATGTGGCGGCTACTCAATCCCGCTGCTTAACTGGCAATTATTCCTCAGTATATATTGCACACTGTCTGGTAATATTTCGCCTAAATGTGTGGAAAACAGAGACATATTTAACACAGCTATGTCTATGTAGAGACTAACAACTAAGTCACTGATGTTTTAAAACGTGATCGGTTGAAAATGTAGCACTGGTAATAAGCAGTTCGGTGGAATGAGTGTGCATTAGATGCTCAACATATGATTATCCATTTATCAATTTAAAACATTTGATATACAAGCACTTCACTCTAACACAAATAAACTTCCAATAAAAGTGGCATCTAAGAGAGGTTGAATCAGAAATACTATGTATATATGTGTGTATGTATATGTATGTATGTATGTATGTATGTATGTATGTATGTATGTATGTATGTATGTATGTATGTATGTATGTATGTATGTATGTATGTATGTATGTGTGTATGTGTGTATGTATGTATGTATTTATATATGTGTATGTATGTATGTATGTATGTATGTATGTATGTATGTATGTATGTATGTATGTATGTATGTATGTATGTATGTGTGTATGTATGTATGTATGTATGTATGTATGTATGTATGTATGTATGTATGTATGTGTGTATGTATGTATGTATGTATGTATGTATGTATGTGTGTATGTATGTATGTATGTATGTATGTGTGTGTATGTATGTATGTATGTATGTGTGTATGTATGTATGTATTTATATATGTGTATGTATGTATGTATGTATGTATGTATGTATGTATGTATGTGTGTATGTATGTATGTATGTATGTATGTATGTATACCTACCTACCTATTTGAGTTTTTAGCATATGCCTATTTCTCATGACTGCAAATTTAAGTACCTTCCTTCCCTGAGCAGTCAACGAGATTTTGTTCAGAAAGGGACACCAGGCTTTTAGTCTTTTGGAAATGCTGCCCCTCAAGGGATCCGGTTGCCGAAAAGGCCCAACAAGATCCACACTGGCCCTATAGTGGCACAAAAGCATCGTTTAATCATTCACTTTCTCAAGGCAATACACGGACGGCATGAGTTAAGTTACCCCCTCCCCCCAGTTTCACGAATCAGTCAACGTTGGTATTTGGTTTTCCGTTGTTCAATTTCATTGTTTGTTTTTCAATACCACAATTGCAGCACTTTAGCAGCTCTATTTATTTTAGTAAAATTCCAAATAGTACGATAGTAAGGGCATAACTAGAGTGGGTAAATTGTAAAAGTACTGGAATTTGAATTTATCGATGTAGGCCCACGCAAAGAAAGATCGTGCTATCTTAAATCGTATTACTGCGTTATAAACGGCCATATTTACCCACTTACGAAGGACAAAATTAATATACTTAAAATATTAATAATCCATAAAAAATATTGTCTTGATTTAACGCTCCAATGAAGAAAGAATCGTACTTTGGGATTCAAGTTTATTCAAGGAATTCGTCGTGATACTACCGTTTTTATTCATATATAACGAGCAACCAACTACTAGTATTGCATAATACGCAGACAGAGCTGAGTCTGCGTCATTCACATTAATAGACTGAAAAACATAGACCTTAATCTACCTGTGTATCATACGACATAAAATATGGGTAAATACTGTACACAGTTGTACGCTCCATATACAGGACAATAAGGAAATATTTCCTTTCGAATCAAATTTGAAACTGAGTGCCAATATAAGGTAAGCTGGTCAAATTCTGATCATTAGGGTAGTTCCGACCATTGACACATTGTGTGCTAGGCAGAGATTACATAATACCTATATGCGAAATGACTTTTCACTGTTTACTTGAATATGTAAATATGGTACAGGTCAATTCCAGGGCAAATGACGTCATCCCATCCTTACTTGCTTCTCTCTTGTCCTCATGTTGATTCTTGATTGGTTTTTAACGGCACTCTTAATATGTGATTGTCAATGTCATGCCGAGGAAATGGGAGTTAAGTGTCTTTCCCAGGGACACAATGAGGCAACCGACCTAGGCTGGCCTGAATGGGTATAGAACCCGTGACCCTTGTATTATGAGTCCTCCGCTCTACCAACTGAGCTACCGCGACTACATGTCATCAGGAACAATCGAATTCGAAAGGAACACATTGCTAAAAAAACTTGGAAATTCTATCTGTCACGTTTTGAGGACATTTAAACCCATGCCTAATATCAAGTTCGTACATAATATTAAATTTATTCATTTCTTCAAAATACATGAGAAAATACTGAGAAAAAAAACAACAGATAGAGCCAATTATATATCAAGATTTTTACTTTCGGTCGAATTTACCCCGAGTAATATTAAGCAGTTCGTTAATTATGTCCACTCAGGAACATTAATCACAAAAGCAGAATAATCATAAATAAACAGGAGCAATTAGCTCCAGAAGCAAAATAAAAATTAAAAACCATAAATTCATGGTTGTTTTACAACTGATATTATTAAAAGTTTCGTTTCTTTCTTTCGCCTACATACGCTTTCTCTCTCTCATATCTCAACTACTTGGTTTGTGCATAAAAATGATTTGAACCCTTTAATAAATTGTATCGTAATGACTCACAAATTGATTACTGATCTGAAAAAAATAGAACATGTCAGAAGCAATTCATTAATAAGTGTTTTGTAGTGGTCGGATGTTAAAACTTGTTGTGAATCAAATTACCCACGTGGTTGTCGGAATTTGCCAGTATGATTTGATTGGATAACATTTAATTTTCTACCTTTATGTATTATTACTACTTGACATTCATAATCTAATTTCATTGCTTATGTTCTCTCTCATCAACCTTTAAAAGGCTTAAGCAATATTAACAGTCAGATATGCACATGTATACATGTAAAGTACTAGTATTAAAAATCCCAGAGTGGTAGGAATAACGCACACTACCCTAAATGCAAAGGTGTGCAACACAGTTGCAATATTGGGACTCATATTTAACACATGTATATACACTTACAACTGTTTCATTAATGTATACATCTTTATGAAGCCTCACAAGCATTATGCCTCTGTTATATGGTATCCCGATCTCACGAAAGACAGAGTAACTGTAGAGAATGTAGAGCAACAAGAATGGTGAAGAATCTAAGTAGTCTACTATATCATGAACGACACGGTGTTCTTGGACTCCCTACCTTGTAATGTAGACGAAAAAGAGCAAACATAATTTGACTGTACAGGAAGTAACACATTGAAACTCTTAAAACAAGGGTTAGTACAATAATAGAAAATGGTGTGGAGTCTTGGATTAGTTTCCCTGATCACTTAGTATATGCAGTCTCTGTTAATGCTTTTCAAGCAATACTAAATAACTTCTGGTCAGGTCACCCCCGCTAAATTTGATGTCATTTGCTATCAACAGGCAACTGAGACAAATAAACACAACGATTGTCTTAAAAATAGACTCGGAAAACATGATAAAAAAACAACAGAAACTTTATGATTATCTCGACATTCTCTATCTTCAACCATCAAATTTCTGTGAATCTATGAACTGCTGTGTAATACATAGAAATCACCTGGTCCTTAATTGGTGTGACGTAGCCCTTTGTCCTCCAATCGACCGATGCAGGAAGGTCAGATAACTTCAAGTTACTCGGGAATGTAAACTTTCCACAGGTTGCCTTGGTTGCATTAAATCTGTATCCATTCATTGTGCTGACAAACTCCTCGATAGTCTGAATATTAATAATGATAAAAATTTAATAGCCATGATGATGATTTAAATAATAATAATAATAATAATAATAATAATAATAATAATAATAATAATAATAAGGGAGTTAAACTACTTGGCATTTAAGTGATCAGAATGGACCATAACAAATTTCATTACACTTTACATCCTGGGGTCACGGTGATCAATTTGCGAGGAGATGCTAAAAGTAGGTCACAGTGGCTTAATTTGTGTAGACTTGTGTAGTTTCGCTCACATATACAACCCAATGTTTACGACATAGCAGCAAATAAAACAGTGTGATAGAATGGAATTTAAAAACTGGCTTTTCATTATCATTAAGTGCAAACATAGGTCGCATTTACGTTTCTTGTTAGAGTGGTATACCATCCCACATGATGCATTCATAATTAAGTTTTTTCATGTTAATTAAACTTTTAGTACATTTCACCTTTGGCCCCTCCCAGGGGCACAAGA
The DNA here is from genome assembly GCA_029931535.1 of Margaritifera margaritifera. Taxonomy (NCBI): domain Eukaryota; kingdom Metazoa; phylum Mollusca; class Bivalvia; order Unionida; family Margaritiferidae; genus Margaritifera; species Margaritifera margaritifera. Next base: position 2,226,144 of record JAQPZY010001434.1, on the reverse strand, counting down.
GGAGGAAGCCAAAAACATACCTCTCTTGCATATGGTTATCATATGGACAATTAATGAACCAAATTTTATGAACCTGCAGTTTAGCTGGAGATAAAGCTACGGACAGAGGGACGAAATTGCAGACGGATCCAATATTCCCTAGCGTAAGGATAACAAGACGATTTAATCAATAACCAGAAATTATACAATGCCATCACATTAACTTTGATAACGAAACCAACAGATATACTTAATGATGGCACTCAGAAAAATAACTTTAGCATGCATTTATTTCTGTATTACAAACATAATAGCCGGGAATGTTGATTTTTAAAAGTAATGTAACTTGAGAAAGAATTACTCATGATCTTTTACATAAACTCGACATTTGCCAAATCTATGATCTAAATTTACTCAAGGAAGACAAATAAAAACTGACCATATCGGCATAATCGTTCATTCCGAGCCAGTAAGTGTGCATGCCAAGGTCCGCTTCCAGGTTATGCTGCTGGACACGCTTTAGGTTCTCTTCCCAAACAAAGCGCCTACGACATAACAAATATTGATACAAGAATCTAATCATAATTCAGTATTTGTCAGTGTAAATATCAAATTTGTAACATTAAACTGAAAGTATAAATTAATGCCATAGAGTCACTTTAAGCCATACCACCACCCACCCCACCCCAACCCCCTTTTAAAATAGGTTTTGATATAAGTCGTCGAAAAAATCTATAGAAATTCAATTAAAACAACATTCTGCGGAATGTTACGTCTCGTCTGCTGGGCCAGAATATGAGTAAAATCCTATTACAGTCACTTGAACATTAAAGGTAGGTCACTCTAATCACTGGAACCTACTTTAAATGGGTATGAATGCTATTCCGGGAAAGGAATGCACTCGTGAATTTCCATAATTGCACAATCAACAGTGTCGGAGAAATTCAGCTAATGCAAGATCTTAACGTTCTTGGTGTAACGTGAAAATGGGTCACACTGACCTTCATTTGCTAATCTTATAGTACTCACAGGATGGAAATCCTCAAGGTAAATGCAGCAAAGAAGTTTTATGAATGTACAGAGCAATCGATTCTGAAAATGACGCTAAATGCAACATTATGTCGCAGGCGAGACAAAAGCTATATGTCCGTCGATGTCTTACCTGAAAAATTCCTCCTTTTGGCCATATTTCTTGCTGTAGGTTGTCTTGTAAAGCTCCCATTCGTTTTCCAGTTCAACGTTGAATGATAGACTTAGGGCCACAAGACCAGCCAATAGAACCACGCGCAACATCTAAACGTGAAGAATAATAAACTATAATTGTCTTATGCACATGTGTTAATCATTATGTACAGGAACAAAATAAATATATGATTAAATAAATAAAAAAACCAGAGGGGAAAATGTAGATGCAAACCTTCATTCCTTTCATACAGACTCTCCGAGAATATTTGTATGTCGAACTGATCCATTGTCCTGGCTATTGCATACTAGGCTCGACCTGCCCAGAGACTGTTTCAAGTCTGGAGTTTCATTGCAGAGAAATGAAAACCAAAGTATGACGGACCACCAATGCTTATAACGTAAGTACTATTAGTATTAGAAGTATAATTATGCCAATACTCAAGAAGTTTCTGACGAACAAGCGTCCAAATTCAAAAATATCTTCTTTGTATCATTCGCAATAATCTTACTAACGTGTATTCAACTGACCTATCGTCAGCGCAGAGATAACCACGTCTACTCATTATAGCACAATATATAAAACCAGGGTTTTATATGTTGACACTTACTCTTTGTTAATTAGCGTTAATTTTATATTGTATGCTGAAAATTTCCTGACAAGGGCTTGTAGAATGTAGAAATTATGACGATTTCAATTTGTATATGATATAAAGGATCAGTCGACTAGGTGACAGAGATTAAAACTGAATGTACAACAAGCTTATTTTGTTTTTAGACAAACCAACTCACTCACACCGCATACAAACGTAAGTGGTTAGACAACCTCTTTTGGTTTAGCGGGCCAGTAATAAACAGATAACCAAAGAAACAAATGAACGAAAGGGTAAAATAACTCAGTACAGATGTTCATTTAGATTCATGCAATATGATTTAAACTAGATCAACTTTTAATATGCAATTTTTTTAAATAAAAATTCGGTTATGAATTGTTCAAGATCAGTAGAAGCAATATTATTTGTATTTCTTAAAGCAGCAAAATACTTTCCTTTTCACTCTGTCTCTAAGAACAAAAATTATAACAGACTCATAACATCGTACACACTTTTATCTATAAAAGTAATTGAGGTAATAACACGTCGGGAACCACTGACTTCAATTTACCACAAGACGCGTCACTAAATATTTCAGTTTTAAAAAGAAAAAGAAAAGCGCGGAAATTAATGTAGTTTTAGTACACTAATCGTTGTTTTTATAGTTTTCTCTCTAAAAATAGGGACCGGGACGAGTTACCTCTATTTACGAAGTTACGTTGTTTTCATCTACAACTTGGCATAAAAGTGAGTCTTATTCAAAGGATTCATTTTGGCGTACTTTTTCACTGTTTGATCACCTGTCTGTTAAAGATTGTATTAAAAAATACCTGTTTCAGCACATTCCCTGTAAATATAACATACATCTAGTTGCAGATAAAAGACATACATATAGAGCTGGTTTCCTTAAAATATCTAATTCCCATATTTTCTGCTTTACAATGAATCGTCCCTTGTGACGTCATAGTCAAGGTATCTTACCCGATATGTATTCTACTAGGGTGTGTTAGACCTGATCCAAAACCAAACAATGAATACAAACATTGTGCATAGATATCGTAAATACACTATACTTTACATAATGTGTACTACTTCAAGCAAGGCCATTGAATAGTATTTGGAAAATATCGTCGCTTATTGTTGGTAACGGAGGTCTGCATTAAATTTCTCATCGTTTGTTGCGCAAGGTGGAGATATTCACGGTGTAAAAATAAAATATCTGTACTACTCTAGAGTTCATTTTCGTCTCACTACTCTTTCTGGCCGGAAATAGTGAAGAAAAAAGCTGTTACACTAAATGTCTGCCATCATTATATCGTCTAATAAAATCTGGAAATAAAATCTTATTCTCAAGAAATTTTCGTGTGAGGTATTCTTGTTGTTAATTTCATCCCTCTAGTAGTGAACCGAAGAGCTCTATCCTTTTACTGGACGATCGCCTCGATGACGTCTTCATGTGGTGTACATGCCGTTTGCAACACCATTTTCTTAACATTTTACTCAACGTTATCAAGGATGAGGATTAATTAAAACAAACCATTAATGTCTCTAGGCGGAGGGGGAGGGGGTCTTCAATAGGCAGTACAGCCCGTTTGGTTATTTGGTCCAAATACATGGTGTAATTACCACCACCGGTTAAATGTATATTATTTGATGTTGATTTGTAGTACATTTTTGTCTGTCCAACGTAATACATACAATTGTATGTTCTTACCTTGTCATGCAGATCACCGTTGAGCACAGGGACGGTAAACTAATGATTTCTTGAGCGCCGCTCGGTTTTTAACTTGCCCCAGGGCACGTGACGGTCATATTACCATAAGATTACAGATAGGCGTGCCAGTTAAGTCACGAGGGTAGTTCACATGTACCCCACTTTTCATATTAATAAGCTAAGTGGAAAATATTCATTGATAAACTAATAAAGAGTTTAATTTAGTTTATTTGATGCTAGGCTGAGAATTACTGGATTTTCCGAGTGAAATAATTGTGATATTTCACTGGCCGTTAATAGACATTGATAACATTATAACTAAGAAATTTCAAACTGTCTTAAGACGATAGTGTGGTGTAAAGGTACATATAGTCGCCTCGCATACAGACAAACTGAGTTCATATCCAGCAAGGGACACATTTTTGTTTGTTTTAATTTTGTTTTTATCTGCCGTTTTACCTTGAATTGGGAAGGAGCATTATGTTACTACTAATATTTTCTGTGCGAATATACACAAAACAGAGCAGTACATAAACGGTAAAACGCTGACATTATCGCGCGGGGTACAGCAAGAAATCTGCTACTTTAGTCTGTTATACAAATTGCTAGACAATACGTTTGAGCGTAAAATAATAAGAAAATGTGCATGCTCCGAGTGAATAACGGATATATTTGATCAAGTGGGTGAAAAACTCAGTATTTGCCACCCTTAGAGACACCCTCCCCCGCCCCCTCGATATTGTTACCCTGTAAATTACCAAGAAGTCAGCAATGTAATAGTAATCGATTTATGAGTCTGTAAAGGTTAAAGTTTTCCAGCAAATCTCCATTGTTTCTATTTAAAATATTTTTTGTGCGTAAAACTGAGCGAAATTAGGGCACTTCACTTTAAGTTTGTCAAAAGGGTTTATAGGGGGTTGGGTTCCTTTTTCACCCCTACACCCAGAAGAAAGCTATATACTAATCCTAACCTCTATAAAATCTGATGCAGGGGCAGGCATGCTATGATTAAAAATGAAAATATAAGTCCTTGATTTCAAGATAACAATTAGTACAATGACTTGTTTTCTTACTGACAAAACTACTAATGATATTTCAGATAATGTTACATTTTCATAAACAGTAGTTTTTATAATTAAACGATTATGTGTGGCCCGTCTCGCCCCAAATTGAAATTCTTTTCACACACACAATTTGCAAAGTCATTTCTGTGCACTTGTTGAAAACTGCTGGTATTTGCTCACATGCTTGTATGTACGTTACTAGTTCTCGGATAGAAAAGAGGACAAGTCAAGAGATAAGAGTGACCGTACCAGGGAAGTAAATAACACCGCTCCCGGTACCGTGCTGAACGTCGGCTATAATACAGAACATCCGTGACTTTTTTTATTGATTCGCCTGTTTAATGTCATCTATGGTTTGGAAGAAATAAAGAAATAGTCATCATCCTTAGGCGGTCGCGCTGTGGTTGGGGGCATAGTAATAGTCAAGTAGAGAGTTTTTTTTTCATCAGAGTCTTCGTCACGTACCTCACAGTTCAACGACGTTTTGACGCTGGGTCATCTAAACCATAGTTTATCGTCTTCTCAGCCAGATCGTATCGCATCTGCCTTATCAAAGATTGAAATCCAATCAAGTACAAGTGGAAAGAACCAGACTAAGTGCACCGTGGCAGTGGTGTTATCTAGCCAAATGGAGGTAACCCACTGTGAGGTACATGCATCGTCTCGGTCTGCCCAGACTGTATCTGCATAGAGAATTTGCAGATATCAGTCTGAAGAAAACGCGGTAAAAACTGTTCCCCTTTTCGGGTTGTTTAAGTCAAGGGGATACGTTTTGACTTCATCCCTTGCGCAAATAGTGACCTCATTGAGATTATGACGTCATAATGTTCATTACGCTAGGCAATAAAAACAACTAATTGATTTTACGGCATTCTTCCAGACTGACACAAATTTTAGTTTTGCTTATCTTGAATACGTGAATTGACATGCTTCGTAAACGCTCACAACGCCATCTAGCGACCTAAGATATGGCTGCTACGTTTACGTTTCACCTCGTTTTTTCCCAAGGCTCTGGTTTGGCTTCCCATAACATAACGATGAAGGCCGATGCGTGTTGGGTGACCCAACCTAAGTAAGCACATGGGCTGACGTCATAATATACCTCTCATGTCACAATACTCTTCCAACGTCCTCAGCCTTTACCGACGCATGCTAGAAAAAGACCTCAGATGTCACGTTCCTCACAGCTCATGCTCTTTCACAATATATCGCTGCCGGAAAGCTGTTTTGACCCCAGGATTATCTAAACATTAGTACGTTGTCTTTGCACATTAATACACGAGCACATGGACTGGATCCTACCTTGTATCTAATATCACAGATTGAAATCCAATCAAAAACGAGGTATAAACAACCAGACTATGTAAGGCGGTTCAGCGGCGATTCATTGTGACTTTATCGGTATATTCTGACGTCTGCCGCGTGCTACCTTGCACTATCGTCAACCTTGCGCTCCAACTCTACAAGCAGGGCTCGGGAAAAAAAATTCCAAGCACTCATCCGTAGGACGAGTGAGTTGCAACAGATACACGTCCTGTCGTCACTTTACTCTACACATTACATGTATCTACTACACTACTTACTACAAAACCACAGGCACCCGATGCAAGCTTGATTCTAAAATTCGCCCGAACCATGAAAATAGTATGTTCTGAGTGAAGACAGCGAGTTTAAAACCCTTCTAATGCATGGTCCCTTAGATAAATATAGAATAAGAGAAAAGGTTTGAAACTCGAGAAACTGGAGTTTTACACTTAACCCAACTAACCCACCATTTCTAAATGTTTTCTTTTACACTTTTTAGTAATCTATTTGTCATTTTAATCTGGAGAAGTTTTGCTTTTCAACGAGCTCTCACGCATCTTATAATATGTGGGGTATAATATGGGGGTACATATGTGGGAAGCTAAGAGCCAGCAAATGTCAAAATTGTGTGATATTTCGTCTGATAAAACGGTGTTACGTTCTGCCCAGATCATCAGTATTTTCAAGACTGCGCAGCTTTATTAATACATTGTCACGCCAAACCGAAGACGCCAGAAGATATTTCTATAAGTATTTAATTATTTTCCTCGCAACAAATGTCGCTGACTTACATTTGAAAGAAGAATTTCAAGCGTCTATGAAATTTTCACTAACTTTTGTACTCGGTAATACATTTCAGTCAAACTTCCATTTCTAAATAACTACTCAAGAGCGCCTACCAAACTCAGAATTCGTGATTAGCGAAAAGCGTGTGAAGATCATTACGTCATGGCCCCACTAAGATTAAGATCAACCAGCTGTTGTTTAGTTTTAGCATATTTTATTTCATAAATTTGTAGTTGGAGATTACATGAAGTACAATACAGAAAGTAAAGGATAAGAAAGAAACCCAAAAGATTATAATATCCTTGTCCTTTTACGATAAAAAAATTGTAAATATATATGAATATATGGCGGATGATATTAAGTTTTAATGACAAAAAACTAAATTATTTAATAGTCAAAGTGTTGTTTCAATATTATGTTCTTTCTAAATAAGTTTAAATGGCATACTTTGGGTGAAACTAAGTGGAAATCGGTAGAGACACTTACAATGCTTCTTTCGAATGTAAGTTAGCACCATTTTTTCTCGTGAAAAGTAAGTACATACTTATAGAAATATCTGCTGGTGTCTTCACTTTGCTGTGACAATGTGTCAGTAAAACTGTAATCTTGTACATTCCTGTGACCTGGGGTGACTGGGGACTATCTAACGAGACCAAATATCACAAAATGTTGACATTCTCTGGCTCTTAACTTATCACAGGTCTAGCTCATCACGATGTGTAAATAGATCGTGAACAGGAAAGCTTCTCCACACTAAAATAATGCCCAGATTACCTAACATTGTCACCGTAAACGCGAATATTATTAAGTAATCGGGGCTTATGTTTTCTTATATATTTATATAAGGGGCCATGTATGAGAAGTTTTTAAACCCACTATCTTCGCTTGTAACAATATTTTCGTGGTTTGGACGTATTTGAATGTCAAGTTTGCATCATTCACAACATGTTCGTGACTGACAAGAAGTAGGAAAATAAGGCAAAAGTAATTGATTTCGAACCGCTCGAGTTAGTCACCATGCGTTAATTGGTAGAAACGGAGTGGGTGTTGTCAATAGTTTCCTTTTCTTACTGACAGAAACGAATGCCTGTGACATCATCATAGTATCTGAAGCTGTGCATATTTTCCAATCACTGTATTCCCACAACTTGTGTAAGAGTTATTGCCCTTTATGATCTACAGGTGGGTTCAACATCATGATGGCCATAAACAAATACAACATGTGCGGTATCGCTTGTACCGCACCTGTAAAATAAATAAATAAATAAAAATCATTTTTTATATGAAGTATATACCTATGTATATATTTATGTATCTGTCTGTTATTGTGTGTTGCCATGCCTATTCCATTGCGGCCAATTGTGACATAAATCATCCATCAAACCCCCTTTATAAATCTTTCTAAGTTTGAGGTTTGATTCAAACAATGCACAAATTCATGCGCAATGCGTTTGAACATACCAAATATTGCTATTTATTAATTTTTAATATTATATACCTTCCAACAAGAATTGCATCACAATTTACAGAAACCGGTATCAAGACAGGTGGTGATCAATGAAGATCGTTCTCACCTGCTACCCAATATTAACGTTATTTGTATGTTTTTTGTATTTCTTTGCAACAATATTGTTAAGTATGCAGTTTTGTATGGAAAATAACTTTTCTTAAAAAGCTGGAAAGAATTGTGACTGACATATATTGCGTCTGAGATGGGGCCCACCGTTGCTACGGCCTTCTGACGGTCAGCTTCACTACCTGACTAAATGTCCTTACAACTCATTTCGGTGGTTCCCACATCCGGATTCCTTCAACTTGACCTTTAAAGTCTGAATGATATAATATAATAATATGAACTCAAAGGTCACATTACTTACGAGTGCCTGGCACAGACCGTTTGATATAAGTGACTTATAGAGAGGCGTGGTACTCCCTTACTTTTAAAGAATGTTTTGTCAGCACTATCCCCACGTAACCCGGCAGTCTGACCATATGTTCCACATTTTCAGGCGGAAAAAAACACAATCCTGTATTCACTGTTCTTAAAAACGGGTAAAAATTACGGTTCTGTAGAAATACTCGACCACGTTCTCTCCCTCCCACCTAAATGATTAAACGGCCGTTACCCAAGGTCTTGCTCTGTATGCTGGCTGTAGTTACCGTTGTTGTGACTTTGCGCAAGGCAAAGGGCCTCGATCTCAGCAATAGGCCCAACCGGAGATAATTTCAAGTTTCGTTGGAGGAGGAGTTGTGGGTGGTGAAAGGGTTGGAAGTTAACCTGTGAAGGACAGGAGTCCCATTTCGAGGGGTTGGGGTGGACGTACATAACGTTACGACAAATTTCAAAAATAGCAGTTAGTCAGTTGCTCGACTTTTCTGTACTTTTAAATCAAGATGTTGGAACATGATGTAAAACCAAATTCATTGGCATAATTTATTTTCCTTTTCGAACACTATGTATGTGAAACCCTTCCGATGTTTCATCTTTGCCTATGAAATATCCCAAAATACTCGGAAAAACTGCTAAAACTTTGATACTTGCATTGTACTTGAATGTTTTTTTGTGTTTACTTTAGAAAAATGTAGCGGAAAACTATTCCTGTGCTTGTATACGAAACGTAGTTTGTTTCGTACCATAAATCCCGAAAAAGAACAAATTACTTTTATGGTTAGTTCCTGCAACACAATCATCCGTTGTTCCCTCTTTGGCTAGAAAATCAACTGAAACTATATGTGACAATATATAAACAAATCTTTCAATTTACAAAAAAAAAAAAAAAAAAATTTCAAAGTTGTGATGCCAACAAAAAAGTCCTTCAAGTATTTGCTCAAATAATACGTAACAAAACACTAAATTTTTTTTCGCAAAAATGATATACTATACCGAGGTGCTTATTCAACTTAAAATAAACGTCCGTATTAGTGTGTTATATTTTTTCTTTATCACTCAAAACATGAAATTGCTCCTTTCTTGCCTTTCTTGTTAGTCCCCTAAATCTACACAACCGAGGGTGGAGCGCGTCTGTCCACGAATATGGTGTTGGTCACTGTAAACAACTGATATACAGACTATAGCTTTGGACACCTGTTGAGTGTGTGTCAATTGTCTGTCTGCGTGTTAATATTATGACTGCGTCAGGTATTGGTTGTCCGCACCAGCGGAAGATGTAAGTTACGTATAGAGTACGGGACTCAAGCATTGTTCCATTTAATCCTATGAGTGTGCGCAGCCTAAGAGCAGGATAAAATTGGATAATGTGCGTTCCTGTTCACTATATGGCATGTATTGTGGATCAGTGAATACTTCAAGCTCCGCTCATTCTTTTTTGTTTATGTTAACAAATGTCCTAAAATTATCCACTATTCCGATCAGCTTACCTTTTGAGCTGCATCAGTCTCTCTAACTGTCATTGACGCACTTCCAGAGAAGACGTATGCATGTTAAGTACATTTAGTATGCATCATAAGATATCGCAAAATTGACTTGTTTCAACAAACAACTAGTAATTTGAACGAAGATTTTGACACGACATTTTAGGATTATGTTTGTCATGTTGGATATAACTCTTTACTAAAGCACGGAACAGAACAAAGCCGATATAGACAAATGTCGAGGTAACAACAAAAAGACGGAAGAAATACTATCGGATAGAATGAAAGACCTGACGCAAGACACGTCTTTGCAAAAATGAAAGGAACGACGGAACATGCACATGTACTCGCAAGAGAATGAAGGTACAGACACGCAGGCAGTAGTTGTTATTGAATCTATGGTTTCGTTTCCGATGTAATGGCGTTTGTTTTAATACTTGTGCTCGCCATATTTGAAGTTAATTTTATGGAACTTTTTATTGGTGTATTGATGTTTTTTACGGTCATTTTATTCTTACTGTTGCACGTAAGTACAGAGCTTCTTAGTAATTTAGCAATTTGAGACTGAATATAATATTAATTGTTCTAAGTGGATGAATAATTGTAAAAGCCTTGTTACGTATTCCTTTTATGAGATTAGAAAGCATGTTACAATTCTTTTTCTTAAATCCTTTCCTAATTTGCAGATTGTGATTTTCAAATAGACGCTAAAGGTTTACAAATATAAAAATATTATATGAAAAGGTACCAAATTGGTAGTATTTTCACGTCATTGTCTTTGATTTGTTAATGCATCTGCGACTCTATCCCTCTCTCTCTCCCTCTCAAAGTCTAAATTTATTCGTTTTAATCAATTATCACAAAGGTTATGTTAGGATTAGGGTTGTTTGCTTTCCATTAATGAAATGTGATTATTGCATATCTTCTGAATGAATTACTGGTTTAGTGTTAGTCTCGATTCTTTAATCCCTCCAGTATGTATTTATTTGTGCTGACCTTGCCGAGGTGAAAGTACACATGCACTGTTCGGATAACTGGTGAAGGGTGTGTAGTTTAGTTGTAGTCTTTTAAAGCCTGGAAGTTAGAGTTCTGTTTTTAGGCTATACTTCCTAAGTTTTCAGAATTAAGCAATATAGAGCTGTCTTATCATCAAAGGATATGTCAACGACCCATAATATAATTAGTGTTCCCCGTGACAAAGGTTGCACACGATTTAGAAGAAAGCTTAACTTTTTTCACCGATCACCGATGCAGCAGGTATTTTTGTAGACCTACCATAAATTACCTTATATATTGAAGTGATATTCAATAACCACTAAGGTAAGGATGCTATCTAAACTGACAATTGTTATTGATGACGTTTATTATTCATGTGAAGCGAAACACGGTGTAATTACGAAATGATGTTATATTCCGATTTTTCAACTGAGAAAGTAGAAGTTATAAATCTTGATTGTTTCAACTGTTCATGAAGAATCATGACAACTAAATGTACTAACAATAATTATCTAAGTTTGACCCATACGAATATCGATGATAACACTGGTATACAATTTTTTCGAAGTCGTCTGCTTCATAGATAAAATCTGCTATTTATTAGGGATTTTGATGTGCTGAATTCAAATATGACAATTAAAACAACTCAGTGGATACTATTTCTAAGATATTTAAGTTTATACATTTTACGTCTATGTATATTGTGTACATAGTTGAGTTTTAATCATAAATTGTAAACCTAGGTCTTTTCATGTGTTTATGGTTGCTTTACATGATATTTCACCTGTCCTGTTTATGTAACACTTTAAAAAACAGCAAAAGGGTTATATAAATAAAAATATATTGAAACAAAAGTCAAAAACTATTATGTATATATAAATACATAGTTTAGTCCTTATTCAGTGTCTACTCGGCGCTTCTTGGCTTGTCTCTTGTATTCATTAAATGGAGCATCTCTTGTCACTGTCCAGCAATAGTCTGCAAGCATTGATGGGCTCCATTTGCCCTGATAGCGTTTCAACATTGTTGCGATGTCCTGGTGAAATCGCTCGCCGCGCTCGTCACTCACTGCTCCGCAGTTCGGTGGAAACAAAATCTAGATGAGAGTGCAAAAAATGTATCTTTAGTGACATGTTGCAACCAAGGCTTTTGTATGCCTTGATGAGGTTTTCCAGCAACTCTCTGTAGTTGTCGGCCTTGTTGTTTCCGAGAAAATTTGTTGCCACTAACTGGAAGGCTTTCCATGCCGTCTTTTCCTTGCCATGCAGTGCACGGTGAAATGCATCATCTCGAAGAAGTTCACGAATCTGAGGACCAACAAAGACACCTTCCTTTATCTTAGCTTCACTTAACCTTGGAAAGTTTCCACGGAGGTTCTTGAAAGCGGTTTGTGTTTTGACCATGGCCTTGACAAAGTTCTTCATCAGACCAGCTTGATGTGCAAGGGTGGTAACAACATCTTCCTTGATTCAACAAGTGGTGGATGCTGAACACTTTTCATCCCAGGCTCCAATGACTGTCGGAGTGGCCAATCTCTCTTGATGTAGTGGGAATCTCTCGCACGACTATCCCATTCGCAGAGAAAACAGCAGTATTTTGTGTATCCAGTCGGCAGACCAAACAAGAGAGCAAGAACCTTGAAATCGCCACAAAGCTGCCACTGATGTTGGTCATAGTTTATGCACCTCAAAAGTTGTTTCATGTTTTCATAGGTTTCCTTCATATTGAGTTCATGACCAACTGGAATTGATGGCAAAACACTGCCATTATGCAGCAAAACAGCTTTAAGACTCGTCTTTGATGAATCAATGAACAGTCTCCACTCATCTGGATTATGAACGATGTTGAGGGCTGCCATCACACCATTGATGGTATTGCAGGCTACAAGATCACCTTCCATCAAGAAGAATGGGACAAGATCCTTTTGACGGTCACGGAACATGGAAACCCTAACATCACCTGCCAGGAGATTCCACTGCTGTAGTCTGGAGCCCAACAGCTCTACCTTACTCTTGGGTAGTTCCAAATCCCTGACAAGTGCATTCAGTTCACCTTGTGCTATGAGGTGTGGTTCAGAGGAGGAGGATAAGAGAAAATATGGGTCATGTGACATTGATGGTTCAGGACTAGAAGTTTCATCCTCTTCCTCTTCCTCTTCCTCGTCTGACTCAAGTGAGAATGATTCTGGTGCATCAGGAACCGGCAGTCCTTCTCCGTGGGGTACTGGGCGTATAGCTGATAATGCACAGTCCACTTTTTCTTCTTTGACACACCTTTCCCAACTGAAGGCACCATGCAGAAGTGACAATTGCTGATATGATCTGTTGCAGCATATGTGTGGGGCCCACCTCTTGTCCTGATCTCCAATTTTGAAGCCAAAATAAAGGTGATAGGCTTTCTTAACCATAGTGGTTATACTGCGCTTTTGTGATGCAAAAGTCACTTCACCACAAACATAGCTGAAGTTATCTGCATTGTTCACACAAGTACAAGGCATCTCTGCTCACTTTGGCTAAACAGAAATGTGTCCCTTTGCAAAATCAAACACTGACAAATAATGACTTCTAGGAATAACATGATGCAATTCACATCGTGTATGACGCAATACCAGCTTCAGATTGCATCATTCATTGTTTTGCCTAAAAAGCAAGTACTGTCCAAACCCAGTCACAGATTTATTCATAGATCCAGTCAAAGATGTATTTTAGTCATTTCTGGTTTAAATTGAGATCCCTTCCCTTTATAACTCACTTATCCTCCGCCATCCACAAGTCAAGGGTCATATATATTGACTCAGTATAATATCTTTAAAACTAGAACCAATCAACAATTTTAAGCATCATTTTCGTTCTCAGTGACCCAGAATTAGTAAAGTTTGACAACATTTATTGCGGAAGCATTTTGGCTGTAGACCAGTTATAATTTATATATTTATAAATTATATATATATATATATATATATATATATATATATATATATATATATATATATATATATATATATATAATTTACACGGCTTGCCTCAAATAATTTAAAGTTTAGAAAGCAATTATTTGTCGTGCCTTAACACATATCAGTAAAGTATTAATGACGCACTACGCTCACAAAAGCATTCGCTAAAATGTGACACTGTGTCTGACAATATCTAAATGTTGTTTGGGAAAGTGTTACCTGGTAAAATTACTCGCTGTGCTTAACGTAGTTCATTTTAACAATTTATAATGGCTGAAAAATGGGTATTTTCAAAAGCGCGTTTACTTTTTGAAAACTTTTATTAAGATATTGTCTTACTGTAAGAAAAGTTTGCATTTTCATTGTCATGGCTAGGACGGATTACAGCAAGATACTTCGGTACCATATTGTTAATTCCTGTGAACGTAGAAATGCCAGCTCTTACTACCCTTCTTTACCGGTAGATCACCCTGTTTGATAATAAAGATTCCTTTCGGGCCAATTTCGGCAGGCTTGTTTCATATGAGTAGGCAAGGTGGAATTCATTTAAAAGAATAAGATGCATAAATGTTTTGAACGATTAAGTTTACCAGACATTCATCCAACCATATTTCAGTTTTCTTCCTGATGATTAAATGTTTGCCATAGTTAAAAATGTTTAACAAACCATTCAAATCGACTCTTATAACAAGCGTTTCCAAGTTATATAACTTCCTCGCGGGATATATGATGTATTTCTAAATGTAAATGTTTTGTGCGTGGTTTTCTGTGTTTGTAAATCAGGTACTAGACTGTAGTGATCAGCAATGGCACTATTCTAACTTTAAAAATGGTACCGATCTAGGTCAGATCTTAAAGAACTCCTTTGAAAGAAATAAATTTCATATGAAAATATTTTTTTTTTGAAAAACAATTTGTTGTTTAATAAAACTGTCGTAAGAATCATTTTAAAGATTTGGGGCCCAATCTAATTATTGACAAAATTTTATGAGCAGAACAGAACCAAAAATGAAATATTGTTAAACCGCGGTCACATAGTGACATATGAGTGCAGTTTTAGATATGAATATTAATTAGCATGGAGCAGTGACAAGATACGTTGTAAATCTTTCATGACGCAATGAATTTAGGTCACAAAAATTACAAAGTAACGAAATGTATGTGTGTACGTGTGTGTTTGATCCTTCAACGGTGTGTAGAACTATTTAAATGGCGTTGCGGTTTTACCAACAGAAAATATATCACTCTCTTTTACTCGTCTGCAAGCATCTACAAACGTAACTGTTTAAAGTTAAAACTGAAAATATTGAATTAGATAATAGACATTAGTTTTAAAATAACTGAGGTAAGACGTAGTGTTCTGAAATATTTAACTTTATCAAGGCATAATTACGTTATGCCTCTGTACCTTAATCAATGGTTTCGTTCATCAAAGAATAATGGTGGAGCATATTTATTGTGAAGTGCAATATTAATGCAAACTTAGATACATGTGCATATGTTTAAGGGCTAAACTGTGTTACCCGATAATGAAACAAGACACTTGCATAAAGGCAAAATGATTGAGGCGAAAACGATTATGAACATGTTAAATGCCAAGTGAATATAAGCGCACATTGTTCTCAATATTCAAACGTCTTACGGCTGCCACAGAGGCATAAAAGACCCCACCCCCACCCCCACCCCACCCCCACCCACCCCCCACCTTCCACCCAAACAGCCACAAGCAATTTATCAAACTTACATAGTCCGACCGGCGGTACTTGATGGATGAGGAGAGGCGTTTTCTCTTTTCAATGTCAGAATTAAATTATTAGCTAGGCACATTTGCTTAGTTTTTTGTTTTTTGTTGCATTGAAGATGTTAATTTGTTTTCATTATTAAATTTATTTTTCCGTTGTAAACACTCACAGCGCTATCTAGCGCCACAAAATTTGAGGCACCTCGTTTTCATTCACTTCGTTCTTGCCCAGGCTCTCTTTGGCTTTCCGCAACATAGTAATGAAGGCCGAAGCGGACCAGGTGGCTGAGGCTAAGATTGCACGTAGGTAGATGTCATAATATACCGATAACATCATTAGGCAGTGCGTCTGTGCCATCACATTTAGTCTTTTCCTTTACCCTCGTTCTTGAATAGCCTGATCTCCTGCCCGTCGGAACGCAAACAAACCACAAGGAACCAATCGACGTTCTTGAGGAGATTTCATTGCATATATATAGAACAATAGCAAACTGCTCTCCAGTGACGTAGGTAAACAATGCTTGCCAGAGAACCGTGAGCGCTACCGAGGGAGCAATTGGAACAATAGTAGGAACTAGTCAACGTTCTCGTGTACTAACCCGCGGAGATGGTGGACTATCTACGGGGTGAAAACATCATTAAGGCAGCGATATATTCTGAAAGAGTATGAGCCCAAACCTCTTAAAGTGGATTACCTTCCTTGGGTAAGATAAAATACCTGCCACAATACTGTAAATTTGGTGGTAAAATGCCACCTGGAGAAAACAGTACGTTCTAACAACTGCATCACATCCAATTTAGATTGCATTTGCTGCGATCTTATTTCTACAATGGCGTTTCCACAGAATTGGAAGACCTGACGCCGTGAATCGTATGAGTCTTCGTAATTTCCTGTGGGAACATAATATCAGACATTTTGAGATCATGCAGTTTGGAATCCATATCATAGAAATTTGCGTGACAACCCCTTTCAAGTAAGTGGCGTATTATGCCAAATAAATTCCATGTGATTTTTTTTTACAGCAAATGGTGTCAACATATCTTTTACAATATCAAGTAAATTTTCAAAAGTTAAAACCATGCTTAATAACTTGGCTTGCAGTTTTTATAGTCTACAATATATCAGTATTGCTCAATATTGTTCTGTTTCATGAGTGGATATGTAAGATTCCTATCGTCAGTCCGTCCGTCCTTTCGCTCATCAGTAAATCTTTTGAACGCAGCTAGTCGCGCAGTTTTTTTATGGAATGCCACTAAACTTGGTAAATATTAAGATCATCACCCGAAGCTGCGTACTGACAAAATATTTTTCTGCCTCATTGTCCATAGAAGTTTTTTGTCCTTTTGACTTTCAACTGACTTTCTGCTGAATGCAGTGTATGACAGAATGTTCTGAACGTAACAAGTCTCACAGTTTTGCCATATATCGCTGTGAAACTTGGTAAATGTTATGGTTATCAACGGAAAGTGTGCACATCGACAAACCACTGTGCTATTATCTATTTTGTTTTACTTCAATGGATGTAGTGTATAACAGAACCTTGTGAACGCAACTAGTCTTGCATTTTTTACGGATCGCTGTGAAATTTGGTACATATTATGATCGTCAGAAAATGTGCATGCTGACTAATCATTGTACTCGCACAATTTTCGAAAGAGTTAATACACTTTGTTTTTGCTTATTGGATGCAACATATGATCAAATTTTGTCAACTCAACTAGTCATGAAGTTATTGATCGATTTCTCAAATACATGGTACATATTATTATTATTATTATTATTATTATTATTATTATTATTATTATCAGAAGATGTGCATATCGACCGATCGCTATATGCCTACCTTTTTTGGAAGAGTTATTGCCCTTTCTGATTTATAGATGAGTTCAATAGTCAGCACAATCTTTTGACTGCAGTTAGTCTTACTGATGATGCGTTACTGATGGTTTTCAATGGTACTTGGAATATATCATGGTCATCATATGAAGTCGTGCAAACTGGCACAGTATCGTGCTTTCATTATGTTTTACAAGAGGTATTGCCCCTTTTTACATGCTACCGGAGACACTCGAGTCTGCACTATAGACACGTCTGCATTATGAGGATAGGTGTGTGATTGGGGAGAGGTGGGAATTTATGTATTTATTTATCAGAGGAGTGTGTCCTAGATGAAATTACTTCCGATCTTTTGTTCCACGGAAACACTATCTGCACCCTATTTCAGACTTCATCATAAGATCCACGTGATTAGTAATGGCGTTAATATTCCTCATTATTTACAATAGTTGTCGTTCTGAGAGCGCCATCTTTACCTTGGAATATTGCTATCTAAAATGTACCTGATTCGCATACAAAAGCGATTAGGAACAAAAAAATTATAAAATTTTTTAACTTAATGTCAAACTTGCTCTGATAATTAGGGTTGCTTACCTTAATATTTAAAGAAAAAAAAAAAAAAACAACAATAAGTTTTCAATGATATTACATGAATTTAGATCATTATTTTATCATAGTAGTTTCAGGGTATATGACCATTATAGAATTTTATCAGTTATTCAGAAATGATAGTGAACTTAAACTAATATAATGTTAGTTGTCATAGTTGTAAGTACAGCAACAACAGCAAAAACTTCGAGGTAAGTACACTTTATTATATGTTCATCAGATTATAAATCTGGAATGGACCATACAAATCACCCTTACAGGATTTTAATAATCGCATTGTCATTGTTTAACACAGAGTGTCAAAAATGAAACATGTTCAGCTGTAAAAGTTTTATTTTTTTTATTTTTCTGTAGAAATATATCTGTACAAAAATACATTTATCGCAGCACCGGACTTTCCATTTCATATTCTTCCACATTCACTCAGAAACTTTGAGACATGAACGTCGTTGTCCGGTTTAAACAGAAAGACAAACGACACAATAGGATTTATTATGCTGTACATTTAACAAATAGACTGAATTCCCTTGCTGAGTAAGCAATCCTACAATGTGGGGAAACTGGATTTAGTGGCGATACCGCACATGTTGTGTTTATTTCTGGCCATCATGATGTAGCCCTGCATACCCAAGCTTGTACCCCAGCTGTAAAAGAAATAAATATATACATAAAAACAAATGATATGAAATATATGTTTATGTATGTATGTATGTATGTATGTATGTATGTATGTATGTATGTATGTATGTATGTATGTATGTATGGATCTATGTATGGATCTATGTATGTATGTATCTATGTATGTATGTATGTATGTATGTATGTATGTATGTATGTAGGTATGTATGTATGTATGTATGTATGTATGTATGTATCTATGTATGTATGTATGTATCTATGTATGTATGTATGTATGTATCTATGTATATATATATATGTATCTATGTATGTATGTATCTATGTATGTATGTATCTATGTATGTATGTATGTATGTATGTATGTATGTATGTATGTATGTATGTATGTATGTATGTATCTATGTATGTATGTATCTATGTATGTATGTATCTATGTATGTATGTATGTATGTATGTATCTATGTATGTATGTATGTATGTATGTATGTATGTATGTATGTATGTCAGTATGTATGTATGTATGTATGTATGTATGTATGTATGTATGTATGTATGTATGTCAGTATGTATGTATGTATGTATGTATGTATGTATGTATGTATGTATGTCAGTATGTATGTATGTATGTATGTATGTATGTATGTATGTATGTATGTATGTATGTATCTCAGTATGTATCTCAGTATGTATCTATGTATGTATCTATGTATGTGTCTGTATTTGTTAACCTGCCTATTCTATTGGCCCCAGTTGTGCCATAAATTAAACACTTTGCAAATCTTGAGGTTTGATTCGAATACTGTACAAATTCATGCACAATGCTTATATATTTGACGTTTGGATCGAACACCGTACAAGTTCATGCGCAATGCGTTTGAAGATGCCATATATTGTGATTTCTTAATTTTGAATAGTACATACATTTTTGGTCATTTTAAAACCTTTCAACAATTTAGCACCAATTATGTTACAATTAACCGAGACCGCGATAACAACTGGCGGTAATATATTAAGATCAGATTCACCAGTTAGTCTAAAGTAACGTTATTGGTATGTTTTTGTTTTTCTTTGCAACAAGATAGTGACGTGCGCAATTGTTTTATGCAAAATGATTCTATTCATTTCCTTACAAGACGGAGGTATAATTAGGTCATGCTTCAAACAAGTTCGAAACAATACTGTACTCGAAAGATTTTTTTTATTACATACGAATATTGTCATTATAATATTTAGTTTACATCATCTCTGGTGGTTTTCGAAAATATACACTAATTAATATACTGGTGGCAACTAACGAAGCATGTATGCACACGCGGACAGTTAGAATTACATACATTTCCAATAGTTCGGAGATAACAAATGAATGAAACCAACCAGCCGAGCAACCAAACAAGCATTCATACATACAGGCGGACAAACAGTCATACAGGCAAAATACATAAAAAAGACAAGACAATACAAAACAAAACACAACAAAAGCAAAACAAACCAACAAATAGTTCGGACTGACCTCTTCTTAACCAGCCAATAGTCATTGCCCCCTTCAGTTCCATACCCTACAGCTAGGACTCCGTGGTCCAGAGTTTGAGGGTTACACTGTGGCTCACTGTAGATTCCACTCTTGTACATCTGGAAAGAATAATGGCTGGCGTCTATGGCAACTGAGGTTGGACCCACCGTTGCTACGGCCTTCTGAAGGTCAGCTTCACTTCCTCCCTGAATTTCCTTACATCTCGTTTCGGTGGCTCCTACATCAGCTTGCTTGAACTTGCACCTTAGAGTCTGAATGATATAATATAATGATATAAACTCAAAGGTCACATTACTCCAGATCTCCTTACACAGACTTTTTGATACAAGGGGTATATCGGGGAGGGGGCGTAGTCCCTTACTGCTAAATAATGTTTTCTCGAAACTGCTCCCCCGGTCGTCTGTCCATATGTCCGACATTATCAGGTGGATAAAACCTCTATCATGTATTCGCTGATCTTAACAAGGGGACAAAAATACGGGTCCACAAAACCTCTCTCCATCGTACCTAATAGATTAAACGGCTGTTGCCCAAGTTCATAGACTGTACGCAGGTGCGGTTACCGTTGTTGTGTCTATGCGCAAGGCACCTGACCTTGATCTCTTCAACAGACCCAACCGGAGATGGCATCACGGTACCAATTGTTTTTCCATAGACCTTAATGTTAATGTTTGGTGAAATAAATATACCTTCTCTTCTACTTTAGCATGCGTGTCACACACTGTCATAGAGAGCAATATTAGATTGTCAATTTGACAGTGACAGAACCAGGTACTCCATTGTATTTAAGAGAGATAACTCTGCTGGAACTAGACAGGGGTAAGAGTTATCCAGTCACAACAGACACATTTTCAGTGAGGTGTATCACATTTTAAAAAATCATAAAAAATACAAAACATGATCTACATATGAATTAACATAATCACACATGTTGCTAAGAGACTCAACTTTTTTTTAAGCCAGACAGAAACTACAACTCTTACATAATACACCAATCACAGCTAGTTTTGTTGTTTATTTCTGAATACAATGTTTCCTACACCTTAAGCTCCACCCCCTGGGCTTGCCAAATTGGTACCGTGATACCAGATAAATTCAAGTTTCGGAGAGGTGGGGATTATGGTGGAGAAAGGGTTGGAGGTTAACCTGCAATGGTCACGAATCACATTTGGAGTGAAGTTGGTGTTGTTGTGGGTGGTGTGCTTAACCTCATAATAACTTTCAAGGTAGCAGTGAGTCAGTTACTCCGACTATCTCTTCTCTTAAGACAGTTCCATGCAATATCTTAAGTAAAGGTGTTAGAACATGATTTAAAAGCAAATTTATTGCATATATTTATTTTCCTCTTTCAAAAGCCGTCTCGAACATTTTGAATGGGAAATCTCTTTGTATGTTACCTATTTACCTATGCAATATGCCAAAATGTTCGGATAAACTCCCAAAAGCATCCTTGAATGTATATATATATATATATATATATATATATATATATATATATATATATATATATATATATATATATATATATATATATATATATATATATATATATAAATGCAGCCGTTATGCAGTACTATAATCATACAGGATTTCCTCGGAACATTACTTGTTTGTATATCTGCCACCCCACACAAGATGCGTTTTACATGGCTCAAAACTTAAAACAGAATAATAGTATTGTCGATACTGCCACCGTCGCCACCAGGAACGTGATAGATGTGTCTCGCCATCTGCTAACGCAGACGAGATAATGAATCAAAACACTTCAGTGCTCTTTACCCAATTACCAACCATATTTACTTATCCAATTTGGCCAATATATAACCACATTTGCTTTAGTGATTTGTAAAGCATTTGATTTCGGAAACACATATGAGAGAGAGAGAGAGAGAGTGAGAGAGAAAAGAGAAAGAGTACCTGAGCTTTGTATGGATAAGATTCTTCAGTGTCGATGCCGTAATTTTTGATGATGTACTCAAAAGCCTGGTCCATCCAGCCACCCTGGCAGCCCAGATTACCTGGTCATGAAAATGTGCCATATGAACAACGAAAGTAAAGCTATGCTTCTTTTTTCT
Source organism: Margaritifera margaritifera (assembly GCA_029931535.1). Taxonomy (NCBI): domain Eukaryota; kingdom Metazoa; phylum Mollusca; class Bivalvia; order Unionida; family Margaritiferidae; genus Margaritifera; species Margaritifera margaritifera. Next base: position 2,203,768 of record JAQPZY010001434.1, on the reverse strand, counting down.
CTGCTTTCTTTTAAACGATGCAATACCAACATGTAGTTGACAAGGAATGACAATATATATGCCCAATTAGCTCAAAAAACTAAAACTTCTTTGCTGAGGAAGAAAACATGTAACTAGCCTAATTTTCATATTAAAAAAGGAGAAAAAAGAAGAAAAAATGAGACTGATTTCCATGCGTCCCAAATGCCAGTCTAATAGGTCAAAATTGGAGTCGTCGCCCCTACAGTTGCGCTTCCATGTTACTGTAATAACATTCGGATAAACTTCCATCCGCTGTGAACACCTAGAAAGTATATTTCACTGACTACCTTTTATTTGTAAAGAAAAATGCACTAATTATTTGTAAAACTTTGTTTTATAAACGAGAGGTTTCAAGAACATGCATAACAATGACCAACCTTTCAAACCCTAATTGTTCTGTTTAAAGCTTATTCATTTAAAGTCTAAATGTCACACCACTTGTACTTAGTACTCTCCACAAAGCATGTGGAGCCGTACGGCGAATTTAAGGCACGGAAAGCTGAAGGACCTGGAGAAAACCATCATCGCTGGATGTGCGGCCATCTGCACTTCTATATGCCGGTACTGGGGATCGAACCTGAGACCGCAAAGGTGTGAAGCGAGAGTGTTACTCAGTATCACTGCACTATTCCGAGTGCAGTCGATGCTATTCGTCGTGTAGCTTCTTACACACTAATCAATCTCTGAAGTCGCTATTCATACAAAAAAAGTTTATAATTGTTCAACTGATATGTTGTAAAACAATTCCGACTATTTTAAAAACAAATAGAGAAGAACTTGCGATGCATATTTGTCAGAGATATTTGGTAATACTCAATTAAATTATTGAAGAGAAAGTGGCCGCTACTCAGTGTTGCTTGAATAGTACTGTGTAACACAGATAACTGGTCAGAATATATTGCACAATGTCTGTTAATATTTCGCCTTAATGTGTAGAAATCAAAGACATATATAACACCGATATGTGTCTTAGTAGAGACTAACAACTAAGTCACTATTTTTTCAGACGTGATCAATTGAAAATGTAGCACTGGTAATTAGCAACAATTTGGACACCAAATTCTTCATAAGATTCTCAACATATGATTATCCATTATTCAACTTAAAACATTTGATATGCAAACGTTTCACTATGATACAAGTGAACTTCCACTACAAGTGGCTGCTAAAACGGGTTTAATCAGCAATACCATGCAAGAATGCATGTCTGTCTGTATGTATGTATGTATGTATGTATGTCCATCTACCAATCTACCTATATGACTTTTTAATATATGCCTACAAAATGACTCTAAAATTAAATACCTTCCTTCCCTGAGCAGTCTACGAGATTCTATTCACAAAAGGACACCAGTTTTTTTGTCTTTTGGAAATGCTGTCCCTCCAGGGATCCGGTTGCTGAAAAGGCCTAACAGGATCCACACTGGCCCTATAGTGGCACGAAAGTATCATTTTATCATTCACTCTTTCAAAGCAGTACATGGACATCCCTAACCATTAGATACGCTACCTCCCCACATCCGCCAACCCCACCCTTTTTTTGCGAATCAGTCTACATTTGCTTGTTTTTCAATACCACAATGGTAACACTTGACCAATTCCATTTATTTTAGTAAAATTGGAAATAGCACGAAAGTAAGGGAAGAACTAGAATGAATAAATAGGAAAAGTACTGGAATTTGAATTTATCGATGTACCCATTTATTTGTTTTGCTTGACCCGCGCGAGAAAGATCGTGCTATTTGAAATTTTACTAATGCTCCAGAAAATGTCACATTTACCTACTAATGCATGTTTCGAATGGTTCTTCTTTCAGGAAAAGATCATAATATTAAACATAATAATAAATAATAATACATAAATATATTTATTGTATTGATTTGGCTCCACAATGATGAAAAAATATTACTTTGTTCAAAGTTGTACGCTCCATATGCACGCTCTATAGGAAATATGTTTTTACAAAATAAAATTTGAAATTTAGCGGTCATACAATGTTAGCTTGTCAAATGAAGATCATTGGGTAATTCTGAGTGCTGAGACATTGCGTCCTATTCAGATATATCATAGTACCTGCATGCAAAATGGCTTTTCTGTGTACCTAAATATATAAATGAGGTACATGTCTACATGGCATTCGCAGTACAAATGACGTCCTACGGTCATCACTTGCTTCTCTCTTGTCATCAGCATGGTTGATGGTTGGTTTTTAACGGCACTCTTAATATATGATTAAAAATATCATACCGAGGAAAAGGGAGAAAAATGCCTTTCTCAAAGACACATCGAGGCAGCCGACCTGGGTGATCTGGGTGGGTATAGAACCCGCGACCTTTGGGTTGCGAGTGCTATACTCTTCCAGCTGAGCTACAGAGGCTCCAATCTTTACATCAGGAACAGTCGAATCCGAAAGGAATACGTGGCTTGCAAAACTGGGGAAATGTATCAGTCAATTTTTGAGGATGGCTAATAACATGCCTGATATCATGTGTGTGCATAATATTAAATTTCTCCTTTAAAAAATGACAAAATACAGCAAAGGCACATAAAATCAATTATATTCCAAGATTTTTGCGGTCGGATTTACATTTAGTAATATTAAGTAGTTGATTAATTCTGACCACCCACGAACTCCAAAAAGAAAAGCAGAACAAACATCACCAAAAATGAGCAATTCGCTTCAGACGGAAAACAAACTTCAAAAACATCAATTCGTCTCTTTTCTTTGGAATCCATATGGCCTGAGAGTATTCATAGTCTAATTTCGTTGCATAACTTCTCTCTCACCAGCCTTTGACCCGAGTACGCAATACTAGCATTCAGATATGCCTATGAATACAAGCAAAGGAGTACAAATCCCAGAATGATAGGAATATCGCACATTTATCATAAATGAAAAGGCAGCAAGAGAAATCTAATATTTGGACTTAATTTTAAGACATTTATATACACATACAAATGTTCTTTAAATGTATAAATACTTATAATCAAGGATCATCAGCAGTATGTCTCTGTTAAATGGTATCCCGTTCTGAAGAAAGACAGAATAACTGTAGAGAATATACAATGAAGAGCAATAGCAATGGTGAAGAACTAAGTAGTCTACTATATCATAAAAGGCAAGGTGTTCTTGGACTCACCATCTTGTAATATTGAAGGAAAAGAGCAGACATGATTCGATTGTACACATTTGCAGGATACTGATGCGATCAATAAAAGTAAACTTTTCGGCATGTCAGCATATCAACATGCCATAGTACAGAAGGTAACACATTTAAACTTTTTCGAAAGTGTTAGTACAACAATAGAAAAAAAAGTCTTTAGTTAATGCTTTTAAAGGAAGACTAAATAACTTCTACTCAGATCACCCCGGGTAAACATTCAGTGCCATTTGCTATCAATAAGCAACTGAAAATACAATTGTCTTATAATTAGACTGGGAAAACGTAATGAAAAATCCAATAGAAACGTTATGTTTATATAGTCAACTGTCCATATTCGACCGTCAAATCTCTATGGATCTATGAATTGCCATGTAATGCAGAAAAATCACCTGGTTCTTAATTGGCGTGACGTAGCCTTTTGTCCTCCAATCGACTGATGCAGGAAGGTCAGATAACTCTTAGTTACTCGGAAACGTAAACTTTCCACAAGTTGTCTTGGTTGTATTGGATCTGTATCCATTCATTGTGCTGACAAACTCCTCCTTAGTCTGAATATTAATAATGATAGAGTCTACATGGACATAATAATAATAATAATAATAATAATAATAATAATAATAATAATAATAATAATAATAATAATAATATGCAGGTTTAGAAGGCAGATAAACTAAGTAGCAGGTAAGCAATCAGAAAGAACCAGAACAATTTTCATTACATTTTTCAACATGAGGTCAAGATGATCAATGTGAGAGGAAATGTGAAAAGTAGTTCACAGTGGCCTAATTAGCGTGGAATTGTCTTGTCTAGCTCACGCTATATACAACCAAGTTTTGCAATATCGGCAGCACAGAGACAGTGTGAGAGAAGGGAACTTAAACAGGCCTTTTCATTATCACTTTACGAGAAAATAGGTCGCATTCACTATTTTTGTTGCAGCGGTGTCCCATCCCAGATGATTAATTAATTCATTAAGTTTTATTACTTTTATTAAACTTTAAGTTCATTTCACATTTTGACTAATCACAGAAACCCAAGAAGAGGAAGAAAAAAAGAAGAAAAAAAACCTCTTGCATATGATTATCGCACAGACAACTAATGAATCAAATTTGACGAACTTGCAGGTTAGATCGAGAGGGAGCTAAGGACAGAGGACTGACTGTCAGACACACACAATATTCCCTAGCGTAAGGATAACAAGAAATTATATATTACGATGACTTTAACTTTGATAATGAGTCCAACAGATATTCTTCATGATGAGTGTCAGAAAAAAAAAAAAAAACTTTAGCATACATTTATTTTTATAGTACAAACAGAATGGCGGGGAACGTTGATTTTCACAAGTCTTGCAATTTGAGAAAGTATTTATTACTCATGAGCTTGTAAAAAACCTCGTCATTTGCCACATCTCTGATATACATTTTCGGAAAGAAGATAACAAAACACTAAAAAAAAATGATTATATCGGATTTTCGTTCAGTCCCATCTAGTAAGTGTGCACGCCACGTTCCGCCTCCAGGTTATGCTGCTGGACACGCTTGAGGTTCTGTTTCCAAATAAAGCCCCTAAGGCAAAACAAAACTTGGTACAAGAATTTAAGCATAATTCAGGCATATTTCTTGCTGTAGGTTGTCTATTATAGCTCCCACTCGTTGTCCGCTCAACGTTGAATAATAGGCCTAGGTCCACAAGACCAGCCAATAGAACAACGCGCAACATCTAAACGAGAAGAATAATAAACTGTGATTATCGTATGCAAGTATATTAAACACTGTGTTTGACAATAAATAAATAAATAAAAAAATAAATAAATAAATAAAATAGAGGGGGTAATGTAGATGCAAACCCTGATCACGTTCAAATAATACTCGCCGATAACATTTATATATCGAACTGATCCGCCTTCCTGGCTATCGTTTACTAGACTCGACCTGCCCAGAGAATGTTTCTGGTTTAGAGTTTCACTGCAGAGAAATGAAAGCCAAATTATGCCGGATCACCAATGCTGGAAATATTCATTATGCTAACGCTCTTGACGTAACTGAGGAACAAGCACCAACATTTAATCATTTGTTCTTTATGTCATCCTCAATAATCTTACCTACGTCTATTTAATTGATCTTTCGTCAGAGCAGAGAACACTGCCACCCATTAACAAAGAACGTCATATGAAATCAGAGTTGTTTATATTGTCACTTATTCTATTTGAATTGGTGTTAATTTTACATTGAAAACGGCTTGATAAATGCTGAAGTTATGTCGATTTTAATCTGTTTTATGATATAAAGCGGCAGTCGGCTAGGTCACCGACGTTAGAACTGAATGCTCATATAGCTTCCAGTTTTGTCTTTTTTTTTTTTTTTTTGCTTTCACACCAACAGACGTATTAGCACACGCGCGCAGACGGAAGTGGTTAGAGAACCTCTTTTGGTTTAGCGGGAAGGGTGTAAATAAATAACCAAATAAATAAATGAACGAAGAGGTTAACGATCTCACTTCACATGTTCATTACATCGGAACGAGACAATTCAGATCCATATGCAATACGACTAGGTCAACATTGAATATGCAAATATTGCAAATTGCGTTGTTAAACGTTTAAAATTAGTATAAGCGATGCTATTTTTATTTCAGAAAATCATCCAACTACCTTTATTTTCAAACTATAAGGTCTCGTAGAACAAAAACTATCTGAGACTCATGATATCATACGCACTTTTATCTATAAAAGTAATTGAGGTAATAACACGTCGGGAAGCACTGACATGAAAAAGCGCGTAAATGAATGTAAGTTCAGTACACGAAGTCTCCTCTATTTACGAAATCAAACTGTTTCATATACAACTTGGCATAAACGTAGGGCTTATTCACAGGTTCATTTTGGCGTACTTTTTCACTGTTTGATAACCAGTCTGTGAAAGATTGTAAATAAAACAGAACCCATTTCAGCACATTCCGAGTGAATATAACATGCATCTAGTTATAGATAAAGGAGATACATATCCAAAAGACATGATTTATTTGTAAGTCAATAAATTACATATCCAAGAGACATGATCTAGTTGTAGATAAAGGATATAGTATCCATATAACATGCTCTAGTTGTAGATAAAGGGTGTATGTGTCCATCAGACATAATCTAGTTGTAGATAAAGGGTGTATGTGTCCATCAGACATAATCTAGTTGTAGATAAAGGATATACATATCCATGTGACATGATTTAGTTGTAGGTTAATGATATACATGATATACATATCCATGAGACATGATTTGTTACCACATCGGGCATCTATATCAGCTTGCCTATGTTTGTGATTGTCGCAGCATGTAACGTAAACAATACTGATTCACATTTCTGCGATGTAGGATATATATATATATATATATATATATATATATATATATTACAGTGATAAATTACAGTATAGATACATATAATAAGCTTTCTAAAGGAGTAAGAAAAGTTGATATGTCAGTTGCTGAATCTATGGTGCGTTCAGTAATCAATGCACAGACAAAAAATGTAAGCAGTTCATCTATTGTGGACTTTGGAGGTGTTTGCAGCATTTAAGCTGAAAGGTCTTGCCGTCAGTGTGTACCAGTCAAACAATGTGCATGATTTCTAAACAAAGGTCCGAACCTGCTACACAGCGGGTACGATATGCTGCGTTTGACGTTGCAAGGGACAATTTCATTGCAAGCAAGAAATGATGATATTCAGATTGAAGATTCGAAACCATCGCCTCTTAAGTCTGTGAAAGTAAACGAAATATGTAAAAGAGCATCATATTTTCAAGCCTATGATAGTACGCCAATATACTTCTTTTTTGCACATTTAAATATTTGGTTTCTTAGAAATTTGTAATTTCCATATTTTCCTTGTTTACATTGGAATTTCCCTTGCGGCGTAAACTAATAGTTGCTTGATAGCCGCTCGCTTTATAACTTGTCTCGGCACGTGACGGTGATATTACCATAAGATTAAACATAGGTGTGCCAGTTGCCTATCATCTGCTAAGCTGAAGTCACGAGGGTAGTTCACACGTACCCAACTTTTCAGATTAGTAGACCCAAATGGAAAATATTCATTGATAAACTAACAAATAGTTTAATTTTTCTAATTGAAAACTTAACGGAATCATGATTGGAATTTACCAAGAAATGCTGTTATTTAATTGGGTTGATAGAAAACGCTTTGGAGGTCTAGATAGCGCAGCGGTAACGCGTTCGATGTGCACCTCTGCTGTCTCGGTTTCGATCCCTGGTTCAGACAGGAAAAAGGAAATGTAGTCGCCCATCCAAGATTGACGGTTTTCTTGAGATTCTTCTGTTTCCTCCCACAAAGTTTCAGATAGACGTAACAGCCCTAATTTCCCTCAGTTTCTAATTTCGCTCCCGTTAATTAATGGCTCATGCGTCACCGCATTGACATAATGTCTCGTACACGGGAACATTTACTACAACATGCATATAGCGGACTGCCAGGTCTTTAGATAGTATCACTTCCGATGACATGTTTTCAGAACACAATAGCTGATTGAATGTCCGGTACGAATAGAAATTTTTTACAAAGTTAATCAAAAGGTACATATTTTTACAACTTCAATCTGCCTCGGCACTGTGTAGCTTCTCTTGCAAGGCCTAAAACGTTAAATCAAACCAAATGAAACCAAACCATATTTCGACAACTGTAAATAATATAATTTTAGGAAAATTCCACCACAAACAGACCATTGAATAGTAAAAATATTTTTTTCTGATATTGTATACATTTATATATTTTTCCATTTATGAAACTAGGATTTTTTCACTGATTGAATCGTCGCTTCGCTGTGTGCACTATCGTAGGAAGCAGTCATTATTTTGTATGCAGATAAGAAAGGTCCTCTAAAGTCTTTGTTTGCGTTGTCATCATTTTCAATGCTTTAAAAACCAATAAGGAAAATTCAAAACCATTAATCATTCTTAGGTTTAAAATTTTCAAATTAGTTAAAATACAGAAATTTTTTTTAACATTTTTACGGTAAAGGTTTGATAACTAACTTGTCTTTTTTGTTTTAAATTCTACGTGGACACCCTTGGTTACATCATAATTTGCACAGCAATTAGTAGTTTAAATATTTACATTACTGTACAGTACGGCAAACTTACATGGGTGAGCGAAATGAGGAACACTATATTCAGTTCTTGAGAGAGTACTTAGAGAAAACACCCCTGTGGTGGAACTACCCTCGTTACAAGGTGTCCGCTTTATTTGGTTGGTTATCGTTGTCTAGCGGATGATCGACCTCGGTGTTATTGCCCGGATCGAGTAAATAATAATATAAATTATGAGATTTATAGATGGAATAAATAGAGATCTGAGCAGATATATAGAACAGAATAACACGAGCCCCCGTACATGATAGATAACAATTTAATCAATTACATAAACAAACTGGGATAATACATTACATTAGGAAGATACACTTCTTTTTGAAATAAATCATTTACTGAATTTCAACACAAATATACTTATATAAATAGCCGATCTGTTTAAATGATAGAATTAGTTCATCATAGAATCGAGTGTACAATCGAAGTCATTGTCCCTGCATAACAGCATAACCTGGTTAACGCTGGACCCTCCAAATTCACCGTTGCTGTTCTCTTTGTTCTTTCGATTTTTTTCCCCTCCGCACTCTCTCTATCTCACCTCTGTCGGCCCTCTACTTTGTGTGGGTAGGTGGATACGTGGATACGTAGGTACGTGGATACGTAGGTGGGTGGATGGAGCTATTTTCCCTTTCAAAATAAATAGAGAAGCAACCTAAATCTTCCGTCAAATATCCTACTGGGAATAGAACCTTACTCCCCTCTTGTTACGTCAGATATCGTTCTATCGTAATTCAAACAGATACCAAAGGCTATCTGGTCAGGCCAAGCATGGCAGACCATACACAACCTAGTTTCAGAAGATTAATGTATTTCTAACGGCTATTTCATCACTGACTCAATCTAACAACACACGAGACATAACAGTTTCAGTTCCCGTCTCAATTATACAAATGAATCAATGAAATTCACTTCATGGCTTAACTACATTAATTTCAGTTAATACTCAAGTCTTTATCATACATGAAATCATCTAAGACAACTTGTATCAAATAAAGTAATACATGAAATCCTTAGAATACATTATTCCTATAGCAATCAAGATGATAGATTCAAACAATTCGTCACACTCATATAAAGAAGATTATTGTACAAATTCAGACAAATGAACTGAAACAAATAGTTATTCTCATATCAAGAAAATTGATCTACGAATTTAAACAAATAAATTCATGCACATATAAACAAATAAATTCAAGCAAATAATTATATTGGTATCAACGAATTACATGAGATTGATGCAAATACCTTGTGCTTTCAAGCCTCGCTTGCTTCTACCGCCAGAATTGTGTCCGTCAACTTTCCAGACATCCGGTCCCTTGAATAATTGTTTTTACGAGAGAACTTCTTCTAAATTCAGTCTCGGAGTCAAATCTATTTCTCTTACAGAAAAACCTTAGACTGACTAAATTTTGCGATGGGGCAGATTAAAACCATGAAATTTCGTGTGGGAAACACGCCCCTTATTTATCGTAGCCAATCAGATTAAACGGATCTACTTCCTTTTATAAATATGCGACAATTCGGTCACCGTAACCTTCAAAATTTTTAAACAACCGATTCTGGAGAACTTCAAAAAGATAATACTACGTCCACTAGCTTACAAATGGTTTCTGTACCCTTTCAACTCTGATATTTTTGATACCAAGATCGAAGTTAACCTTTTCCTTCCAATCTGTCTGGCCGTTAAATAAACGAATGCTTAATTAAGAATCAATTTCTCCCACAACAGGAATATTAAAACCATACGGTACCATTCCTCATAAATCTAATTAATTGTTCTCTTGACAAAACTAATGTGCTCTTTGCGCTACCGAAAACATCAACAGAAATTTGCACCCTTACAACCCCTCTCATTAATGTTGCTGGCATGTAAACTAACAAGAAGTCAGAAATATACTTACAATCGATTTATGTGTCTATAAACATTAAAGTTTCCCAACCAATCTCCATTGTTTCTATATAAAATAATGTTTGTGTCTGTGTCTGTGTGTATGTGTGTAAAACTGAGCGAAATGAAAGCACTTTACTTTGAGCATGTTTTCTTTTTACGTCAGAAGCGTTCATATGGGGTTGGGTTCCTTTTTCGCCCCTACACCCAGAGAAAGCTATATACTAATCCTAACCTCTGTATAGTCTGATTCAGTAGTAGGCATGTTTTGTTTTTAAAAAAACAAAACATATTTCCTTGTTTTCAAAATAACGATTGGTGCAATCCCTAGTAGTCTAACTGACATAACTACCTACGAAATTTCAGATAGTGTTACATTTTTGTCAACAGTAGTTTTCATAATGAAACTATTTTTATTATGACCTGTCTTGCCCCAAATTGAAATTCTCTTCTTTTTGCAAACACAGATGGTCAACTCATCTGTGTGCACTTGTTGACAACTTCTGGTATTTGCTTACATGCTTGTATGTACGTTACTAGTTTTAAGATAGAAAAGAGGACAAGTCAAGAGATTGGTATGACCGTATCAGGGAACTAAATAACACCATTCCTGTACCGGGCTGAACATCAGCTACAATATAGAACAGCCCTGACATTTTTGTTGATTCCCCTGCTAAATGTCATATATGGTTTGAAAGAAATAAAGATATAGTCATCATTCTAAGGCATTAGATGGGGGGGGGGGGCCAAATAACTGTTTAATCAAGTGGTGAAAGATCTTGTAAAAACTTTTTCCACATTTATCGATATGGATGAAAAATGCTTTCAATTTGTTTTTCTAAAACAGGCCCCTTGTCACGAAACGGTCAGAGCACAAAATTTGAACTTGGACTCAAAGTGCCAAATTGAAAAATCATATTTAGAATATTTTAATAGCATGTACGTTTGGCAGCTATGTAGGTATTCAAACTGTAAGATCGTGCCATAATATTCATAACTCTAACCACATTTGGAGAAAAATTAAAGAAAATCAACGTTTATGAAATTTGAGCATGAGTTTAGTTTGCATTCTCCGACAGTTTCGTGACTAAGGGGTTAGGTGACTTCATACGGAGACAGGAAAAAGAAAAGTACCATTTCACTACTAAATCAAACGGACTGTACAAATTATTCTGAAGATAGGCGACGAATGTTTATTCACGTTGAAAGAAATATCAGCATTAGTTGTTTTTTTTATATTTAATCAATCAAAGCGTGAAAATTCTTAAGATTTTAAGAATAAAATGTTTCTTCCTTCTAAATCTATTCGAAACTGGAAACTAAAGAAAAGTTTGAAAGGAAACATAGTTTCATTAATGGTTTTTTTTGTATTTTTTATTTTGTTTGTTTGTTTTGTTTTTTTTTTTACTTATCGCAAAAGTAGTTGGTATAGTGTGTGTTATTGTTTGGACGATTCTGATGTACAGGCGAGACAAAAGGAAAACCTGAAGAAAATCACAGACCAGTTGTTGTCTGTTCGGATCAGATATTATTGTTTGATTCTTGCAAGTCAAAATCAATGAGAAAAAGAAAATACTATGGACTAAGAATTCTTTTTTCATTCATCGATTTTGTTTCACAACAATCAAACAATAAGGTAGCATGTGATCAAGATATCAGGACACTGTCTGGCGACAGGGATTTGTTCGCACGCTGTTTGGCCGTACAGCGCACATGTTACTGATATTGAGCGAGGGAAAAAAGAGAATCCCTTTCTTGGATAATTAGTTCACTCCCTAATCTACAGAACTGAGAGCTTAACCTGTCCGTCCACGAATCTGATGTTCGTCACGGTAAACAATTGATATACAGACTCTTGCTTTGGACACCTGGTGAATGTATGCCAATTTGCACCCTGCGTTTCGATATTATGACAGCGTTAGACATTGGATGGTCGCGCCTGCGGCACAGGTAATTAGTGTTTCCCGTGCCTAAGATTGTACAGAAGACTACATAACCTTGATCACCGATCGTCCATGCAGCAGGTAGTTTATTTTTGTAGACCTATCATACACTGCCCTATACTATGAAACGATGTTCTACAACCAAGTGAAGTGAAGATGTTCGACAATTGTTATTAGTTCTGTTTCTTATTCATGTGAAGCCGAGCTAGAATCAATTATGAAATGATGTTATATTCTGAATTTTCTCTTTGAAATTAAAAGTTGCAAATGTTGATTATTTCAACTGTTCATGAAGTATCACGACAAATAAACGTGCTGAAAATAATTATATATGCTATCTCCACACGAAAATCGGGCATGATTAACAAGGTGTGCCTACAATAATGTCAAGTTTAGAAAGTGTCAGTCGTGCCTTAAGATAAGTCCGTAAAATATTAAAGAAGCTCCAGTATTCAGCTTGCACTATCAAAGGCATTCCCACGTATGTCCGGCGCTGTCTGAAAATATCTAAACGTTGTTTATGAAAGTGTAACTTGCTAGAAGTACTAGACTTGCTAAACATACTTCATTTTAACAATTTGTCATGGCTGAAAAAAAAGTTTTTTTTTTGTCTTAAAACAGCAGTCTCTTTTGAAAATTTAATTCAGATATTGTTCTTTCTGCAATAAAAGTTTGCATATTCGCTCATATTCTTGGGGTTTGGTGGAGGAGAATACAAAAAGATACTGATACTTCAGTATCATACTGATAACAACCAGCAACCGTGTAGATAGAAGTTCACGCGTTTACTACCCTTTTTTCAATAAGGGTAGATCACCTGTTTCAAAGTGAAAAGATCCCTTTCTAGATAATCTTGACAAGCCGTTTCAAGTCTTGCTTCTTTATTTTGTATTACTTCAAGTCTGTCAGTGTGGGTTCGATATGAATAGGTGGAATTAGTTTACTGAATAAGACGCAATAATGTTTAGAACGGATAAATATACGATACATTCATCCGCCCATACATCAATTTTCTCTCTGATGATTAAACACTTGCCTGAGACAGTTTAAATACTCTTTTTAAAATTCAAATCTACTGTACATCAAGTTTTTGCAAGTTATACAACTTGCTCTCGACGACTATGGTATATTTCTATGCTACCCCATCTAATTATTGGCAAAATCTTATGAGCACAGCAGAGCCAGAAAATATTTTAAAACTCCGGTAGCATTGTAACATAAGCTTGCTTCTCCGGCAAGATTTAGAACTTGGCATATATAGTGTATGATTCCTATATTGAAACCTATCATCTTAGAAGATGAATAGACAAATTAGTCATCAAGGGCTTTGAAAATTAATTTTGTTTCTTACTTTATTATCCCCAAGCTTTAACTTTTTATAAAGTGTTAGGATATTATATTATCCTCCCTCTGTCTGTCAACTACCACAGCTCATCATAAACCGCTGGGTGGAATTTTGTAGTTATGTTTCGGTTGCGGTCATCTGCGAGACGGGTCATCGTTGGCTTCCACCCCTTGGGTCACTGGGAGGGGGTAAAGGTCTAGTTATAAACATTTCCATTTTATTGGCATTTTCAACTATTTTTTTTTTATCAGACTTAAAATATACTGCAGTATGACCCCTAGGTCACTGTCTGGGGATAAGGTTGCGTACGGGGGTGGAGAGTGGGGTGGTTTTGAAATATGCAATAAAAAAGCGTGGGAATTTGCAATGGCGAGACTCCTGTGTTCATCTTTTGCAAAAACAATTATCCGAGAGACTAGCTTTTTTATATTCTGTCGAAGACATTGCGATATATTCCATCGTGCGGTCTACAAATACATAGGGCAAACAAGTTACAAATTTGCCCAATTCAACATTCACAAAAAATACAATAAAGTTTAATTGTTCCACTGTAAAGTTATACCTTGGAATCATCTACCATCCGAACTAGCTCTTTCAGGTTTGAACTCTTTCAGTCAAGTCTGGCGACCAGTGGATTCCAAGTCTATTTTTCAGACCAGTGCCCAATTCTTTAAATAACTTCATTATCTCCGTTTGTTTTTCTTTTTTTCTTTAAAATGTCGAACTACGTTTTCTTTCCAATTTTTGTAGTGAGAGAATTTAATCATTTTATGAGGCCAGTTACCAATGAGCAATTGTAAAAATTCTGTTAAGTCCTTTCTCTTAAACGGATTTAAAAGATTGTTCACTAAAGAGCATAGTAGTAGCACAAGTGTAGATTTTATTTTGATCAGAGTCTTCAGCACGCTCCTCACAGCTCATACTCTTTCAGATTTTATCTCTGTCTGAACGATGTTTAGACTCTAGGTCATCTAAACCACAGTTCATCGTCTTTTCATGTAGATCGTATCATATTTCCCTTATCAGAGATTCAGATCCAATTAAGAACAAATGGAAAGGAACCAGACTAAGTGAATTGTGGCAATAGTGTCATCCAGCCAAGAGGTGCATGCATAGTCTTGGCCTGCCCAGACTGTATCTGCATAGAGAATTTGCGGATACCAGTCTGATGAAAATACGATACAAATTGTGCCCCCTTTTTGGATTGTTTAAGTCTAACGGATACATTTTGACTTCATCCTTTGCGCAGGTATTGACTTCATAGAGATTATGATGTCATAATGCGCATGAAACTAGGCAATTAAATAAATAAACTAATCTTACATAATTCCTCCTGACTGACACAAATATTAGTTTTGTTTACCTTGAATATGTGAATTGACATGCTTAATTTTCATCATTAAATTGAATTTTCCGTTCTAAACGCTCATAGTGACATCTAGCGCTCCTAAGTTTGGATGCTACGTGTTTTTTTTTTTTCTACTTATTTAATTTTCCCCTAGGCTCTGATTTGACTTTCCACAGCATAGCCATGAAGGCCAATGCAGGGGCGGGTGACCCAGCCTAAGTTAACACATGGGCACACGTCATAATATACCTATGATATCATAATGCACTCTAAACGTTCTGAGCCCTTTCCGTCGCATTCTAGAAAAAGACCTAAATAGTGGCCACTTTGAACTGCTCTTGAGCCCATGGTTGTTACTTACGTTATAATAATTTCAATGGCGTCACAACAACTCGATGGCGTGTCATCACTAATAGCAACATAAGCAATAGTTTTCAATATTTCCATTAAAAAGTTTCAGGAATCTCATACAAAATTAAAAGTGAGGTGTTTCATTTATGGTTGAAACATGGTCGAGTGTTATTTTGAACACCTATCATTATACGTGAATCTATTCTCTGCACATTATGCTGGATGTACGTCCGCCAGAAACTTACCAGTTTGGGAAGTGTCGCACCGATTACCTCCGAGTCTCTTTCAGACAGTCGAAGTTTTTCGACTCGCATCTGAACGAAACGCGGACATTACGAATGGTCCCAAAGTAATTCGTTTGTACTGCTACATTTAATCTGTTTTCTTTACCATAGTTCTTGATTAGCCTGTTCTCCGGCACGTCTGTAGCGAACGAAAAGAGACTAGCGTACGTTCTTGAGGCGATTTCAATACATGCATACGGAACAATAGCAAACTGCTCTCCAGTGACTCAGAGAAGAAAGAGCGCCAACTGGAGAGCGTTTGGGAACAAATGAAGGAACCAGTCATGGTTATTGTCTACTAAACCGCGGAGATGATGGGCTACTTAAGTCTTGGATAACCTAGGAGCCACAACATCGTTATGGCAGCTATATATTCAGAAAGAGTATGAGCTCATACTCCTCGCAGTGGATTACATCCCTTAGGGAATATAATCGCACTGCCAGAAAGCTGTAAATTTGGTGGTAAAATGCCACCTGGAGAAAACCGAACGCTTTGATAACTGCATCACACTCAATTCAGATTGCATTTTATGCTATATTTTCTCTACAATACCTTTATAACAGAATGGGAAGTTTTTCCAAATATGTAGGAGGAAAAAGTCAGGAACTCTTTACTTCCAATGATAGAGCACAGGGCTGTTGCAATCTAGTCAGCGGCGGACGTCACAATGTATAGATGACGTCAATGCTATCTACAGTTTGGTTATTTTTCCTTTCCTTTTGATTGAATTTCAATCAGTAATTAGAGAAGTAACATAGGTTCCAGTCAACCTGCTTGTGTATTAATACGCGGAGACAATGTATTAAGGTTTAGATAACCCAGGGTTCAAAACAGCCTTACAGCAGCGATATATTCCGCAACGGTATAAACAGTCAGAGGCGTTACGGCGTTGGGGCAGTTGTGTTATCCTACCAAATGGAGGTAACCTGATGATAACCACCAATCAAAACTGAATGAAGCATATTCACTGCAAAGGAGACCCGAAGTATATACCTTCCAACTGTGTCCAAATAGACCAGACATGAAGCAACGGAGAAACTTCGAGTAAAAGTGGCCATTAAATGATCAGTAAGGTACTTAAATCGTATATGGGGAAAGGTTTGGAATGTGTCCTTTACGGTGACACAATTTGCAAGGAATTGGCGAGGGCTCAGATTTAGAACCGCGCGAGTTAGTCACCTTGTGTTAATTGGTAGAAGCGTACTGTGTTTTGTCAATAGTTCCCCCTTTTACTGGCAGAAACGAGTACCTGTGATATTATCATAGTATCTGAAGCTATGCATGTTTTCGAATATCTGTACTCCCACCATTTTTGTAACAGCTATTGTCCTTATTGATCTACAAATGGGTGCAACCTATGACACAATCTTTTGGCTGCAGTTAGTCTTATAGTTGCTGACTTTTCTTCTTCTTTTTTTTCGTTATAGATAGTGTATATTATGGTTATCATATGAAGATGTGCATACTGATCAATATCGTACTTTCGTTATTTTTTACTAGAGTTATTGCACTTTTTTTACATGTTGCTGGAGTCAAGTAGTTAATTTTAGTTGAGTCTATAATATAGAAACATCTTCATCGTGAGGATAGATGCAAGAAAGGCTGGGATTTAATATTTATACATTATAGCACTCGTTTGTCAACTCAATGTTCAATATCTCGAAGAGTTTTGGGAGAAAGTGTCCTGGATAAAATTACTTACGATCATTTGTTCCATACTATGCGACCTCTGTGTGAAACCTATTTCGGACTTCGTTCTAAGATCCACCTGATTAGTAATGGCGTTAATGTTCCTCATTATAAACAATTTGTGTACTTCTGATGACACCTCCCCTGGCGAGCATTGGGGGGGGGGGGGATTTTACTGGTAAAACTAATTTCTTCTCTTATAAAATTGCTATATCGAAAATGAGCCTACTTCGCACACAAAAACAATTAGGAATATAGCTTTACAAAAGGATCTTAAAGTCAAAGTTATTATGACAAATCGGGTTGGTCCAATTTTCACTATCAAAAAAGGAAAGAATAATTCATGTTCAATAATATTACATGCATTTAGATCATTATTTTATAATATTACTTTCATGGTATATGACCATAATATAATCTGATCGGTTATTCCGAAATTATAGCTAAGTTAAGCCAATATAATCTTAGTTTTCATGGTTGTAAAACTAAAAGTAAAACAACAAAACTTCGTGGCAAATACCCTTTATTATAAGTTCATCAGATAATAAACCTGGAATGAGACCATGCAAATCACCTCACAGGACTTTAATATTTGCATTGCTACTGTTTAGTGCAGAGTCATTCATGAGAATGATATATATTCAGCTGTAAAGTTTATTTGTTTCATTTTCATGTAGACATGGGACTGTACCAAAATACATTATCGCAGCACCGGGTTATTCATCCCATATTCGTCTACTTGCACTCCTAAAATTAGAGAAAAGAACGTGATTTTCAGTTTTATAATAGACATACAAACGACACGATAGAATTTTAGTATGTTGTACATTTAATAAAACATACCGAATTCCTTTGTTGACGTAGCAATCATACACTGTGTGGAAACTGGATTTAGTGGTGACACATGTTGTGTTTCTTTCTGGATATCATGATATAGCTTTGCATACCCCAGCTGTAAAATAATGTTAATAAAAATCAATCTTTGATATGAACTATGTATGTATATATTTACGTATCTGTCTGTATGAATGTGTTAACTTGCCCATGCCATTGAGGCCATAAATCATCTATCAAAAACCCTTTATAAATCTTTAGAAGTTTAAAGTTTGATTAGAGCAATGTAAAAATGCATGCGCAATGCGTTTGAAAATACCAAATATTTCGATTTATTAATTTTGAATAGTATATACGTTTGTGGTGTGGTTTTAAAACCCTTCAACAAGAATTATATCACAATTTACCGAAATCGCCATCAAGACTGTTGTTAAATAATGATGATCAATCTCACCTTCTCCCTAATTGTAACGTTATTTGTATGTTTTTATATTTCTGTGCAACAAGATTGTTAAGTGTGCAGTCTTATGTAGACAATGACTGTTGATTTTCTAACAAGACGGTGGAACACACATTTAAGGGATGAAACTAACAAGTAAGGAAAAATATTGTACTATCAAATCGTGATATATATATATATATATATATATATATATATATATATATATATATATATATATATTGTCATTTCAACGGAATACGTTCATTTAAACATTTCTTGTACATTATTTCTGGTTGTTTAAGAGTTTAAGAACGGGTACACTAATTAACACAATGGTGGTACCTAATGGAGCAGGCATGCATGCGCGGACAGGTAGAATTACTTATTAGTGACAATATTTTCCAATAGTTCAGAGACAATAAATATAAGAAACCAACCATACATGCATGCATTCATACAGGCGGACAGAAAGCAGGTAAAGGAAAGACAAGAGAGAACAAACAAAACGAAACAAAGCAAAACAAACCATTACATAATTCCAACTGACCTGTCTTTAACCATCCAAGTTACTGTTGTTGTGAGTTTGCGCAAGGCGACTTGGCCTCGATCTCTCCAATAGGCCCAACCTGTGATAAATTAAAGTTTCTAGAAGGGTGGGGTTGATGGCAATGAAAGAAGTAGAGGTTAACCTACAATGAACAGGAATCCCATTTGGAGGGATTGGTGTGGACGTACATAATGTCACGACAGAATTGAAAGGTAGCAGTGAGTCAGTTACAATTTAACCCATTACAAAATATTAACTTGCGCAGTGAGTCAGTTACTCCGACTTTCTGTACTTCTAAAAAAGGGGTTGGACTATGATGTAAAACCAAATTTATTGGCATAATTTAGTTTCCTTTTCGAAGTCTATGTATAACAAATCCCTTCCGATGTTTCATCTTTACCTGTGAAATATCACCGTATATATATATATATATATATATATATATATATATATATATATATATATATATAGAGAGAGAGAGAGAGAGAGAGAGAGAGTGAGAGAGAGAGAGAGATAGAGAGAGAGTGAGAGAGAGAGAGAGAGAGAGAGAGAGAGAGAGAGAGAGAGAGAGAGAGAGAGAGAGAGAGAGAGAGAGTAGCCAGTTGTGGAGTGCTATAATCATACAGGGGTTCCTCTGAACATCATTTGTTAGTCCCGCTGCAAACCCCGATCGCTTCAGTAGTCTTTAGTCAGGTATCACCCATATTTACGTTTGTAATTTAACCAATTATCAACCATATTTGCTTAATCAGTTTAGCCCATTACAAAATATTAACTTGCGCAATGTAGCCAATTACCAACTATATATTTAGCATGTTACGAAATATTTTTACTTACGTAATTTAGCCAATTGCAACCATATGTATTTATATAATTGTTGCATATTAATTTTGTAATCAACCGTGAGATATCAATGATTCATAGATCGATGGTTTATGAAATATTTGACTTCGGAAACACAAATGTATGAGAGACAGACAGACAGAGTACCTGAGCTTTGTATGGTTAAGTTGCTTCAGTGTCGATGCCGTTATTTGCGATGATGTACTCAAAGGTCGGGTCAATCGGGCCTCCCTGGCAGCCCAGATAACCTGGTCATGAAAATGTACCATATGAACAACGAAATAAAAGTTATTTTAAATTTTAGAGTTTTGTTTGTAAAAAACGATGTGTTACCAAAATGCATTAAAAAAGGGATGACATAAACATATATAACACAGATATGCGTTTTTAGAGACCTACAACCAAGTCACTAATTTTTTAAAAGTCATCAGTTGAAAATATGGCATTGATAATAAACAACAGTTTTGATAAAATATTGTGCATGATATTCTCAACATATGATTATCCATTTATCAATTGAAAACATTTGATATACAAACAATTCACTAGGATACAAACGAACCTCAGCTACAAGTGGCTGCTAGGATCAGTTTAATCAGAAATACCATATATGTATGTATGTATCTATGTATGTATGTATGTATGTATGTATGTATGTCTACCTCCGTACCTATCTATCTGAGTATTTATCATACACCTACTTCTTGTGGCTATAAAATTAAATACCTTCCTTCAGTGAGCAATCAACGAGAATCTGCCCAGATAGCGACACCAGATTTTAGTCTTCTGGAAATGCTGCCCCTCAAGGGATCCTGTTGCTGAAAAAGCCCGACAAGATCTACGCTGGCCCTATTGTGGCACAAAAGCATTATTTTACCGTTCACTCTTTCACGGCAGTGCATGGATATCCCAATCCCTTCAATCAGATACCCCCTTTTATGAATCTGTCTACTTTGCACTAAGTTAGAATCTGGTGACGACTACTGATTTCAGGTTAAACACGACCTTGACAAATAGGGAGTCTCATTTACTTTCATCATGCATTCATCAGTCTAAAATCAAACGTTTTCATCTCTAAATTGTCATATCGTTACGTTACATTTATCCATTGTTATTAAATCAACATGTCACTTGAATGTAGTTGGTATGGTAGTGAACAATTTAAATGACGCAATATAGCAAGATACGTAACACACTATTGTGATGTCATAGTTTGGTTAATGGACCCGATTCTAAATGACTTTTCCTAATATTTAACGAGAGTAAAACGGAGAACGCTATAAATCTTCCCCATTCACGCTGCTTTCCAAATGCACAATCTCCACAAAGTCATAATTTTCTTTTCATTTCTTCACTTTCTTTTGATTGCTTTTCAATACAATTGTAGCACTCAACGAAATCAATATATGTTTGCAAAGTTCAAAATAGCACGATAGTCATTGCTCTTGTGTGAGTAAATAAGGAGAGTACTGGAAATTTAATTTCTTGATGTGATCGTTCATAGTTTACGCGTGGAGCACGCTAAGAAAGATCATGTTACCACAAATCTTATTACCGCGCAACAAAACCGCATTATTTACCTGCTGATGAACCATTAGAAGGGTTACACTTTTTAGGACAAAGCTAATACTACTCAAAATATTAATACATAAAGATATTGTCTTGATTTGACCCTACAATGATGAATGAAGATTACTTTGGGATTCCAGTTACTTCGTGTAATTCGTGTTAGTAGTACCGCATTTTTCTGTGTATAACGAGTAACCAACTTCTAACATTGCATATAAATGCGACAGACAATCTGGGTCTACACTCTTCGCAGTTGTACCCTCCATATACAGGAGCGAATACAGTATATAGGAAACATTTAGTTTTCCAATCAAATTCAGACCAATGGGGGTAATTCCGACCGCTGACATACTCTGTAATATTCAGATACTGAATAATACCTGCATGCAAAATGCCTTGTCTCTGTTTACATGACTAAAAGAGGTATAGGTAATTTCCAACGCCTATGGCAGTCCCAGTACGAATAATATCATCAATTCCTTCCCTTTTGTCATTAGGTTGGTTGTTGACTGGCTTTTAACAGCACTATTAACTCATTATCGGCAGTATCATGCCGAGGAAATAGGAGCTAAGTGTCGTCCCTAAAGGACACACAGAGGCTGCCGAACCGCGCTTGCCTTGGCGAATGTGGAACCCGCGTCCCTTGGGTTACGATTCCGACGCGATACCAACTGAGCTACCGCGGCTCCAATCTTGTCATCAGGAACAGTCGAAACCGATAAAAGTAGTTGACTAGCAGAGCTGGGAAATCTGTCAGTCAAGTATGGACGGCATTAAAATCCACGTCTAATATAATGTGTGAGCATATTATTAAAGTTCTAAATTATTCAAAATAAATGAGAAAATATCGAAAAGACACAAAAGCCAATTTTTTTCACAATTTTCACCTGCGGTTGGATTTACTTTTAATAATATTAAGCAGTTGGTTAATTCTGACCACCCAGGAACACTAATGAGCAAAGCAGAGCAATCATTTAAAATGAGCAATTAGCTTCAGATGGAAAATAAAACTTCAAAATCATCAATTCATATGTTGTTCCTTTTCTCTGACAAATCCATTTGAACCGATAATGTTAAAGTTTTGTCCCTCTCCTTCCCCTACATCCCACTCCCTCTCCCTCTCATATCTGAACTACTTGGTTTATGTGTAGAAATGGTTTTTGACCCTTGAAGCGACTTCATCCTAATGATTCACAAATTGATTGAAAAAATATAATATATCATAAGTGATCAATTAATATGCGTGTTGTAGTGGTCATAATTACCCACTTGTTCTGGTCAGACTTACCCACTTGGAGGTCGGAATTTCCCAGTTTGATTTCATTGGATAAATTTATATTTTATACCGCTATTTATTATTTGCACGTTACATTCATAGCTTAATTTCATTGTTTAAGTTCTCTTTCATCAACCTTTGACCTGTTTACATAATATTAACAGTCAGAGATATACACATGTGTATGTGTAAAGGAGAAAAAATCCCAGAGTGGTCCAGAATATTTCACATTTACAATAAATGAAAGGTAAGCAATGCAAATACAATATTGGGACTCATATTTAACACATTTTTACAAATGTTGCTTTAATTCTGTAAATCCTTACTCAAGCCTCACTTAATTCTGCAAATCCTTACTCAAGACTCTGTTAAATAGTATCCCTTAATGAGGGAAGATAGAATAACAGTAGAGAATGTAGAGCAACCAAGAATAGTAAGGAATCTAAGTATTCTACTATATCCTGAAAGATGCGGTATTCTTGAACTCCCTACTTCGTAATGTAGAAGAAAAAGAGCATACTTGATTCGACTGTACACTATTGCATGATACTTATTAGGTGTTTGTTTTAAAATTGCGCTTGTCACCTTTGAAGTCAATTTTGTCGGATTTTGTATTGGTGTATCGACTTTTACGGACATTTTATTCTTGCTGTTGCGTATAAGTACAGAAGCTACCTTGGCAATTTAGCAATTTGTGGCTGAATATTATAGAAATTTGTCTAAGCGGATGATTCAGTGTAAATGCTGTGTTATCTATTCCTTTTATGAGACTAGAGAGCATGTTGCAATTCTTTTTCTTCACAATTTTCGAATTCGCAGATTGTGATTTTCAAATGGACGCTAAAGTTTTAAAAATATAAAGATATTATGAAAAGATACCAAATTGGTCGTATTTTCTCGTCATTGTCTTTGATTATTAAACGCATCTGTGTCTCTCTCCCTCTGTCTCCTTCTCAATGTCTAAATCTATTCGTTTTAATCAATTATCACAACGGCTATGTTTGGATTACGGTTGCTTGTTTTTCATTAATACAAAGTGTTTATTTTATATCTTCTGGGTGAATTACTGGTTTAATGTTAGTCTCGACTCTTTCACCCCTCCAACCTATATTTAGTGTTGCTGACCTTGCCGAGGTGAAAGTACACTTGGACTGTACCGGATAACTGGCGAAAGGTGTGGAGTTTAGCTGTATTCTAACTTTCAAAACCTGGATATTAGAGTACAGTTTTAGGCTCTACTTCCTAAGTTTTCAGAATTAAACAGTTTTAAGCGGTCTTATCGTCGAAGGAAATATGAGCGAATTAGAATAAGGTCTAAATTTCTTCACCGATCGCCTATGCAGCCGGTATCTTCTTTTTGTAAACCTACAAAAAAGTACCTTACATTTTTGAAGTGAAATTTAATAACTAAGTGAGGTGAAGATGCCATATAAATTGACAATTGTTTTAGTGCAGTGTGTTATTCATGTGAAGCCAAGCTCGGATCAATTATGAAAGTTATATTCTCATTTTTAAATGAGGAAATATAAGTTAAAAAGTTGATTATTTCAACTGTTTATGAAGTATCATGACTGATAAATATACTGAAAAAAATTATCTAAGTTTTCCCATTACAAATATCGATGATAATTTACAGGGCTTGCCTAAAATAATTTCAAGTTTAGAAAGCATCATTTGTGCCTTAAGACAAGTCAGTAAAATATTATTGAAGAACCAGTATTTAGGGTACGTTCACAAAAGCATTCTCTGAAATATTTAAACATTGTTTTTGGAAGTGTTACTTGGGGAATAACTCCACGTGCTAAACGTAGTTTATTTTCATAACTTGTCATGGCTTGAAAATGGGTAATTTAAAAAGTGCACTCTCTTTTGAAAGTTTAATTAAGATATTGTTCTTTCTGTAAGAAAAGTTTGCATTCATTTTCATTATCATGGCTAGAGAAGATGGTAACAATATATTTCAGTTCCATATTTTTAACTACTGCGTACATAGAACTGCAAGCTCTTCTTAAACATCCTTCTTTCCGGTAGATATCCCTGTTTCGTAATAAAGATTCCTTTCTTTTGAATTTAGGCAAGCCCATTTCATATGAATATGCAAGGTGGAATTCGTTTACTGAATAAGATGCATTAATGTTTTGAAAGGCTATGTTTCCCAGACTTTTCATCAAACCATACTTGAAGTTTCTTCCTGATGATTAAATGCTTGCCGTAGTTTAAAATGTTAACAAATTCAAGTCGACTCAGCAACAAGTGTTTGCAAGTTATATATTTTGCTCTCGAGGCAGATGGTGTATTTCTAAATGCAAACATTTTGTAAAGTGGTTCTTTGTGTTTATAAGTAAAGATTCGTTAGCACAAAGTCGGGTACTAGACTTTAGTGATCAGCAATAGCACTATTGTAAATTAAACATAGGCACCGACCTAGGCCAGATTTTAAAGAACCCCTGCGAACGAATAAATTTCACATGGAATACTTTTTCTTGAAAAACACTTCATTGTTTAATAAAAGCTTCGTGAAAATCATTTATAAGTTTTGCGACCCAATCTAATTATTGACAAAATGTTATGAGCAGAACAGAAATAAAACATATTGTTAAACCGCAGTCACATAGTGACATATGAGTGCAGTTTTAGATAAGAGCATTATTAGCATGGAGCAGTGGCAAGATACGTAAATCTTTCATGACATAATGAATTTAGGTCACAAAAATTACAAAGCAATGAAATGTGTGTGTGTGTGTGTGTGTGTGTTTGATCCTTCAGATATGTGTTGAAATATTGAAATGACAATGCGGTTTTGCCAAGGATAATATATTACTCTCTATTACTCGTCTAGCGTAACTGATTAATGTAAAAACTGAAAATCTTGAAGCAGACGATGTACATTAGTGTTAAAATAACTGAGGTAAGACATACAAAGACATTGGTGTTAAAATAACTGAGGTAAGACATTAGTGTTAACATAACTGAGGTAAGACATACTTTTCTGAAATATTTTAAATTATCTAGGCATAATTCAAGAATTGCGATCACAACAATTGCACAATATCTTGCCACATTAATGTTTTCTGCTGATATCATATTTTAAACACTTTTAAAAATGTCTATGTTATCCCTCTATGTTAATCTCTGTCATAGGTTTCGTACACCGAAGAATAATGTTGGAGAATATTCATTATCAAGTGCATTATTAATGGAAAGGTAGGTACATGTACGTGTGTTTAAGAGCTAAACTGTGTTACCTGATAATGAAACCAGACAATTGAAGTGAAAACGATAATAAACATGTTAAATATCAAGTGAGTACAAGTGCACCTAGTATTCATTGTTCAAAAGTATTACAACTACCACAGAGGCAAAAAGACACCCGAAAGCCCAACCAGAAATAATTTATCATTCTTACATTGTCCGGCCGATTCTTGATGGATGAGGAGAGTGATTTTCTTTTATAATGTCAGAATTTAAGGTATTACGTGAGCACAACTGTTTAGTTTTGTTTGCATTGAATATGTGAATTGACATGCTTTGTTTTCATTATTAAATTAAAAAATTTCAGTTGCAAACGCTCACAGCGCAATCTAGAGCCCCAACATGTAAGGCGCCTCGTTTTCGTTGCACGTCATTCTTGCCCAAGCATTGCTTTGGCTTTGCATAGAATAGAAATGAAGACCGAAGCGGGTCGAATGACCCAGACTAAGTTAGCACATGGGTAGACGTCATAATATTCCGATATCCTGATAAGGTGCAGTGCATGTACCGCGACATTTATTCTTTTTCCTTCACCCGAGTTTTTGAGTACCCTCATCTCCAGCCGTCGGGCAAATGAACAACAACTACGTTCTTGAGAAGATTTCAATGCATGCAGTCGGAACAAAAGCAAACTGGTCTCTAATGACGTGTGTTGATAACAATACTTGCGAGAGAAGCGAGTGCACCACCAGGGTAGCAACAATAGTTCTCATGTACTAATCCGCGTTGATGATGGGCCACTTTAATGTTCAGATGACCTAAGGGTCAAAACATCGTTATGAGCTCATACCCCTTAATGTAGGTTTACTCCTGTGGGTAAGATAATACCTCTGCCACAGTACTGTAAATTGGTGGTAACATGCCTACTGGAGAAATTCATACGCTGTAACAACTGCAAAACACTCAATTTAGACTGCATTTACTGCGATCTTATTTCTACTTTGGCGTTAGTGCAGAATGGGAAGATTGCACACAATGGATCGTCGGTGTCTTGGTAGTTTACTGTTAGATCACATTATCAGACGTTTTGAGATCTGCATATCTAGAACCCATATCATAGAAATTTGTGTGACAACCCTTTCAAGTTAGTGGCTTATTAGGCCAGATAAATTCCATGTGATTTTTAACAACAAATGGTATCAACGTATCTTTAAAAATATCCAGTCAGTTGTAATGAAATCAGAAAAATCATGCTCATTAACTTCGCTTGCAGTTTTTGTAGTCTAAATGATATAAATATTGCTCAGTAGTGTTATGTATTAATGGGCGGATATATAGAATTCATCTTGTCCGTCCGTCCTTCCGCCCATCACTAAAAATTTTCAACGCAACTAGTCCCACGGTCTTTGATGGATTGTTATGAAACTTGATAAATATTATGATCATCACCTGAAGATGATTATACTAAGAAATTACTTCTCTCCCGCATTCTTCATAAGAGTTATTGTACGTTTTGACTTGCAACTGACTTTCTGCTGAATGCAGTGTATGACAGAATATTGTGAACGCAATTAGTATCACAGTTTGCAATGGATCACTCTGAAACTTGGTAAATGTTGTGGTTATCATCGGAAGGTGTGCATATCAACAAACCAGATCTTGCGAACGCAACTAGTCCTGAAATTTTTAGGGATCGCTATGAAACTTGGTACATATTATGATCGTCAGAAAATGTGCATGTTGACTAATCATTGTACTCATACTATGTTCGGCAGAGTTACAGTTATTGATTAATTTCTGAAATACATGGTATATATTATCATTATTATCAGAAGATATGCCAATCGACCAATCGCTATGCTCCTGCCATTTGTGTCAGAGTTACTACCCTTTTAGACTTACAGATGGGTGCAATATTCGACACAATCGATTGACTGCAGTTAGTCTTATAGTTACTGATGGTTTTCAATGATAGTTGGTATGTATCATAGTAGTCATATGAAGTTATGCAAACGAACCCAGTATCGTGCTTTCATTATTTTTCCAAGCGTTATTGCTCTTTTTACATGCTACTAGAGGTACCTACATCTTTTCACACGAGTCTGTACTATAGAGTGTGTCTTGGATGAAATTACTTACGATCTTTTGTTGCAAGGAAGAACTATCAGCAACTTATCTCAGAGTTCCTCATAAGACCCGCCTAATTAGTAATGGCGTTAATATTTCTCATTATTTACAAAAGTGTACTTCAGTGAGAGAGAGAGAGAGATTTTACTTGTAAAACTCATTTTTATCTTGGAATATTGCTATCTAAAGTGAACAAGCTTCGCACACAAAAGCAATTAGTATTTTTGTTTTCGGAAAATTGATCTTAACGTCAAACTTATTCTGACAATTAGAGTTGGTTTACCTTCATATTCCAAAAAGAAAGAATAAGTTTTCAATGATATTACATGAATTTAGATCGTTATTGTATGTTACTAGTTTCAGGGTATATGACCATCGTAGAATTAATCAGTTATTCAAAAATGATAGTGAACTTAAACTAATATAATGTTAAATGTAAAAACAGTAGCAACAACAATAACACAATTTCATAGTAAGTACCCTTTATTATATGTTCATCAGATTATAAACTTGGAATGGACCATACAAATCACCATCACAGACCCTTAATAATCGCACTGTCACTTAAACTCAGAGTATCAAAATTGAAACATATTGAGCAGTAAAAGTTTATTATATGTATAAAATGACCGGTACAAAAATAAATGTATCGCAGTACCGGGTTTTTCATCTCATATTCTTCCACATTCACTCGGAAAATCTGAGAAATGAACGTCGTTGTCCGCTTTACAAAAGTAAGACCAACGATAGAATAGAAATGTGTTATGCTGTGCAAAATAGACTGAATTCCCTTATTGAGTAAGCAATCCTACACTGTGGGGAAACTGGATTTAGTGGCAATACCGCACATGTTGTGTTTATTTCTGGCCATCATGATGTAGCCCTGCATACCCCAGCTTGTACCCCAGCTGTAAAAGAAAACAATACATAAATAGAAATAAATTTTTGATATGAAGTATATGCCTATGTATGTATGTATGTATGTATGTATGTATGTGCCTGTCTGTATTTGTTAACATGCCTATTCTTTTTCTGCCAGTTGTGCCATAAATCATCAATAAAAATCTTTATAAATCATTACATCTTAGAGGTTTGGTTCGAACACTGTACAAATTCATGAATACGTTTGAAGATACCATATATTGCGCTTTCATAAATTTAAATACTACATATATTTTAGTCGTTTTAAAACCTTTCAAAAATTCAACACAAAGTATATCACACTTAACGAGACCGCGATAACAACTGGTGGTAATTAATGAAGTTCAAACTCAGCAGATAGCCTAAAGAAATTATTTTGTATATTTTTGTTTTTCTTTGCAACAAGATAGTTAAGTGTGCAATTTTGTCAGACGGAGAAAAAATTAGGGGACGGTTCAAACAAGTTTGAAACATTATTTTACTTGCAATTTATTTTACATCGGAAAAAGGTCATTATAATACTTAGTTTACATGATCTCTGTTTCTTTATGAAAAGGTACACTAATTAATAAACTGGTGTCAACTAGCGAAGCATGTATGCACGCGCGGACAGGTAGAATTACATAGTTGTGTCAATCTCTGTGAAAACAAATTAAAGAAAAATAAGAACCAAAGCAACAAATAGTTCGGACTGACCTGTTCTTAACCAGCCAATAGTCCTTGCCCCCTTGAGTTCCATATCCTACAGCTAGGACTCCGTGGTCCAGAGTTTGAGGGTTACATGCTGGGTCACTGTAGATCCCATGCTTGTACAACTGGAAAGAATTATGGCTGGCGTCTATTGCAACTGAGATGGGGCCCACCGTTGCTACGGCCTTCTGCAGGTCAGCTTCACTTCCTCCCTGAATGTCCTTACAGCTCGTTTCAGTGGCTCCCACATCCGCTTGCTTGAACTTGCACTTCAGAGTCTGAATGATATAATATTTTAATTTAAACTCAAAGAACGTCATTTAAAAATACATTTATTGGCATATTTTCTTTCCCTTTGTCAAAAGCCGTTTTGAAGACTTTGTATGGGAAATCTCCGGTGTTTCATCTTTTACTATGAAATATGCCAAAATGCTCCGAGAAACTCCCAAAAGCCATTTTGGAACGTACATATATATTTCTTGAAGGAGGCCATTTGTGGAGTATTGTAATCATTAGTGGTTTTCTCTGAACATTACTTGTTTGTCTTGCTACAAATCACGACAACATGCGTGTTACATGACTCATAAACTTAACACAGAATCTTAGTATTTTCGACCCGCCACCGTTGCCACCGGGAAAGTGAAAGTTGTGTCTCGCCATATGCTCAAGCAGACGAGATAATTAATCAAATCACTTCAGTACTCTAAAACTAATTACCAACCATATTTTCTTACGTAATTTAGCTAATTACCAACCGTATTTTCTTACACAGTGTAGGCAATATTTAACCATATTTACTTACGTTTTTATTGCATATTATTTTTGCAATCAACGATGAGACATCAACGATCCATAGATCGGTCATTTATTAAGTATTTGTGTTCGGCAACACACAGGTATATGAGAAACGTACAGACAAATAGAAACAGAGACATGGAGTACCTGAGCTTTGTATGGATAAGATGCTTCGGTGTCGATGCCCTTATTTGTGATGATGTACTCAAAAGCCTGGTCCATCCAGCCTCCCTCGCAGCCCATATTACCTGGTCATGAAAATGTTCCATATGCATTACGAAAGGAAAGCTATGCTCCAGTTTTGTCTACCTTTTCTAAACGATGCATTACCAACATGTAGTTGACGAGGGATTACAATTGCTATGCCCAACTAGCTAGAAAAACTAAAAGGTAATTGTTCAGCAAGCAAACTTCGTGTAACTAGCTTAACTGTTATATTAAAGAAAGAAGAGAAAAGAAACAAATTAGAGACGGCTTTCCATTCTTCGCACATGCCAGGCTAATAGGTCAAAATTAAAATTGTCTCACCTTTGATGCAAGTCAACTTCAGCTACAAGTGGTTGCTAAGACGGGTTTAATCAGAAATATGAATGTACGTATGCGTGCGTGTATGTGCGTGTATGTCTGTCTGTCTACCTACCAACCTACCTACCTATCTGAGGTTTCTATTATATGCCTATACAATGACTGGAAAATTAAGTACCTTCTTTCCCTGAGCAGTCTACGAGATTCTGTTCAGAAAGGGACACCAGTTTTTTAGTCTTTTGGAAATGCTGCCCTTCAAGGGATCCGGTTGCTGAAAAGGCCCAACAAGATCCACACTGACCCTATAATGGTAGGAAAGCATCATTTTATCATTCACTCTCTCGAGGCAGTATATTGGCATCCCGAGCCACTGAATAAGTTAACTGCCCCCATTTCTATGCTTGTGAATCAGTCTGCATTGGTACTTTGTTTTCCTTTGTTGAATTTCATTTGCTTGTTTTTTAATACCACAATTTTTACAATTCCATTTATGTTAGTAAAATTTCAAATAGCACGATAGTAAGGGCTGCAGTAGAGTGCATAAAGAGAGAAAGTACTGGAATTTGTAATCATTTATTTATTTGCGAGAAACATTGTGCTATTTGAAATCTTACTACTGGTCCAGAAAATGCCACATGTACCTACCGATGCATGTCTCGAAGGATTACTCTTTCAAAGATAATAATAATAATAATAATAATAATAATAATAATAATAATAATAATAATAATATATTGCCTTGATTTTACCCTACACTGATGAAAGATGGCTATTTTGGGGATTAAAGTTTCTTCAAGGAATTTGTCTTGGTAATATCGCATTTCTACGTGTATAACGAACAGCCAACTGCTAATATCGCATAATGTGCAGGCGTATCTGGATCTTCGTCATTCGCTTAGAATCATAAACAAATTTAAAAGTGCAAGAATTAATCTGCCGGCACATAATGCGAGAGAAACTATTAGTCTACACTGTTCACATGTGTACACTCCATATACAAAGGCAAATACGCTATATACTAAATGTAGGAAGTATTTCCTTTTGAATCAAACTTGTAATTTAGCCCTCATATCATATAAGCTGGGGAAATAACCGATAGTAAAATTCCGACAACTGATATATTGTGTCCTATTCAGCTATTGCCTAATACCTACATGCAAAATAGCTTGTCTCTGTTTGTTTGAATATGTAAAGGAAGTACATGTCAATTCCAGCACAAAGGAAATTCGCAGTGCAATTGACGTCATCCTATCATCACTTGCATCTCCCTTGTCATTAGATTGGTTGGTTGGTTTTTTTTTTTTGCTGCAATCCTAATATATGATTGGAAATAGCATACCGAGGAAATGGGAGCTAAGTGCGTTTCCCAAGGACGCACCGAGGCAGACAACAGTTGGTGGCCTGGGCGGATATAGAATCCGCGATCCTTGAATTACAAGTGCGACGCTCAACCGACTGTGCTACCGAGGCTCCAGTCTTGTCATCAGGAACAGTCGAATCCGAAAGGAACACGTGGTTTGCAAAACTTAGGAAATCTATCAGTCACGTTATGAGGACAGTTAAACCCATACCTAATAGCATGTGTGTGCATAATATTACATTTATCAATTTCTTCCAAATACATGAGAAAGTACAGAAATGACACATAAAACCAATTATACTTCAAAATTGTTGCTTGTGGTCTTATTTATCCTTTGTACTATTAAGCAGTTGGTTTATTCTGACTAACCAGGAACACTAATAAGCAAAGCAGAACAATCATCACTAAACATACACAATTTGCTTCAGATCGAACATAAAATTTCAAAAACACTGATTCATGTGTTTTTCTGTAAAATTCATATGACCTGAGAGTATTAATCGTTTTGTTTCTCACTTTCCCCTATATCCCCTTCTCTCTTTTTCCTATCTGAACTGCATGGTTTGTGCATAGAAATAGTAATAATAATAATAATAATAACAATGATAAAAATAATGAGGACTTAGTTCAGCGCTTAATCTTTAAAGCTCTAAGCGCTTTATAATATTAGATAACACAAAGATATATATATATATATATATATATATATATATATATATATATATATATATATATATATATATATTTACACAAGATTACAAAACAAACACCGTGAAATTACGAACAAAAACATGTTGAATATTATTAATGGTAAGGAAACATTGTTAAGTCACAAGTCTGTTCTTGCAGTCGAAGTAGGTGAGTTTTTAGTACACTCTTCAATGAGATCACAGTGTCATTGTGTCTATGTTCAAAAGGCAATTCGTTCCAGGTAACTAGGGCCTTGGGGGGGGGGGGTTAGTGCTCAGTTCTTGGTACTCTAAGGACGATCCGAGCAGCTGTGTTTTGAACTTATTGAAGTTTCTGTAGTAGATATTCAGACGAATGTGATAGAAGAGAAATACAATATAAAAGTCTAGAAAGTACTAAGGAACATACACGTGTTTTAGTGGCATAAACAGAAAGAAAACTGCGAATGGAGCTGATGCGTCTCAGCTCTTGATATGCAGCCTTGCATATGTTCATGACATGTTGGTGTAATGAGATAGTACTGTCGAGAGTGACACCTAGGTTTCGTATTGATTGTTTGAATTTAATGTTGGTGTTGCTGATACTTATTATTTAAGGTTAAGGATAGGAATAAGAAAGTCTTTGTGTGGTGATCAAAATGGCTTCAGTTTTATCATCATTCATCTGTAGCTTGTTACATGTCATCCATGACTTCACATCGGACATGCACCTCTCTACGCCTTGGATAGAAGCATCAACTTCTGTTGGGTGGCTAGATTTTGTATATTTGGGTGTCATCAGCGTACAATTCGTGAGACACCGGATGACAATTTATGCCATTTGAGAGGGGCTGATTGTATAGAATGAAGAGAACGGGTCCAAGAACAGAACCCGGTGGAACACCAAAACAGAGAAATACTGAGCTGGAATGTTTTCCATTTACGGACACAATTTGTGTCCTTTCGACTAATTATGAATTGAACCATGGTAAGGCTGTATCGCAAGTGCCAAATACATGATGGAGACGGTAAAGTATTGTATCATCGTCTATTGTGTCAAATGCTTCCGATAAGTCAGGACTGTAATCTTTCCAATATACAAAGCAGAGAGATGGTCAATAACTACTTTCAGAAGGGCAGTCTCGGTACTTTGGCGAGGGTGATATGCCGACTGTAAATTGCTAAAAAAGACAATTTAAATTTAGATGAGATACAAGTTGGGTCAGTCGTTGGTTTCTTCAACAAAGGCTTTACAATGGCAGTGTTAAAAAATGATGGGAATACCCCGAATGAGACACAAGTATTAATAACATCAGTTCGTGAAGGCAATATAGAATCTAAGAACTCAAGTAGCAGTTAGGTAGGAATCGGATAAAGTTCACATGACTTTTGGGCCCTCTTCATCAGGATTGAACATAAGAAATCCGCAGAGATAGGCTCAAATGCTGTTAAATGTTGCCTTTGAAATTCTGTATCACAACTGTGTGGTGACGATAAGTTGATTGAAATTGTGTTGTCAAGTTGATCTTTAATGGTTTGCACTTTGTCACAGAAGAAATTTGTCAACAGCTACGGGAGGTCGACAGGATAGAAGGTCGTTGGAGGTGGTGTACATTAGTTCCTTTACATTAGTTTGGTAGTAATATCCAAGAGCTCTTTGCAGGTGTAATTTTCAGTGATCTTATTACTGAAGTAGGTTGATTTCGCTGCATGAACTATTTTTGTGACATTCTTCTTAGCGACTTCATAGATTTGCTTATGAATAGTAAGACTTGATGAAAACCAAAGCCTCTCAGCCTTAAGGCGTTCTCTTTTTGCAGTGCGAAGCTGGTCCCAACCACTACTATACCATGGAGAACACTTCTGAATGGATACTCTGCACTTGGTTTCTGGGGCATGTTTGTCAAGCAATGAACGCAAGCAGTTATCAAGTTGTTCAGCTGTAGGACGTAACGAGGTTGCTAGGTTTGCTTAGATGTCATGCATTAGTTGGGTTCTATTTATCATACGGAGGTTTTTCTTTGTAGCAAACAAAGATGGAGGATAATGGACTGATACG
This sequence comes from Margaritifera margaritifera, assembly GCA_029931535.1. Classification (NCBI taxonomy): domain Eukaryota; kingdom Metazoa; phylum Mollusca; class Bivalvia; order Unionida; family Margaritiferidae; genus Margaritifera; species Margaritifera margaritifera. The sequence continues at coordinate 2,168,725 of JAQPZY010001434.1, read as the reverse complement.
TAATGAATGCACATGACGCAGATGTGATTTGATGCAAGTTCATGGGACACCAATGAGGACTGCAGAATATTATTATCAGGTCTATGAAGAATTCTGTCTAAAATGTGACCATGTTTATGGGTGGGTTGGCTAACTGACTGTTTGAGGTTGAAAACGTGAATGGACTCCAAGAGTTTTGATGTGTATGGGTTTCTAGAACAGTCAAAATGAATGTTTAAATCTCCAAGAAGGGTGTTTAACCCTTTAATAAATTGTATCTTAATGACTCACAAATTCATTATTAACTTTAAAAAAAAAACAGAATATTTTAGAAGTAATTCATTAATATGCGTGTTGTAGCGATCGGAATTGAAATTTGTTGTGGGTGAAATTACAGGCTTGGTGGTCCGAATTTGCTAGTTTGATTTTATTGGATAAAATTAAATTTTATTCAGTTATTTATTATTCCCACGTGACATTCATATCCTGATTGCTTACGGTTATCACACTTTGACGTACTTACATAATATTAACAGTCAGATATCCATATGTATACATGAAATGAAGTAAAACTCCCAGCGTGGTCGGATTAACGCACATTTACCATAAATGAAAAGGTCAGCTAGTCAAATATTTATTTGTACTCATATCTAACCCATTTATATACGCTTACAAATGGTTCTTTATTGTATAAATCCTTAATCAAGATACATTGGCCTGTTAAATCGTATCCCTATCTGAATAACTGTACAAAAAAGAGCAACAAGAATGGTAAGTAATCCAAGTAGTCTACTATATCGTGAAAGGCGCGATGTTCTTGAACTCCAAGCCTTGTAATGTAGAAGAAAAAGAGCAGACATGATTTTACTGTACACTATTGTATGACACTGATGAGGTCAATACAAGTAACTCTTCGCCATATCAGCATGCCATAATACAGGATCTAAAACCTTGAAACTCCTAAAAATGTGTAAGTACAGCAATAGAAACAAAATGTCTTTTGTCATAGAATAGTAGAGTCCTGGTCTAGTCTCTCTAATCACCTAGTACATGCTACCTCTGTTAATGCTTTTACAGAAAAACTAAATCACTTCTGGTCATGTTACCCCGGGTAAAAAGTAATGCCATTCGCTATCAATATGCAACCGAAAACACCTACAAAAACAATTGTCTTATAATCAGACTGTGAAAATATGATCGAAAAACAACAGCAAACTTTATGTGTATTTCGACATTTTCCATATTCAACCATCAAATCTATGTGAATCTATGAAATTCTGTATAATATATAGTAATCACCTGGTTCTTAATTGGCGTGACGTAGCCCTTTGTCCTCCAATCGACCGATGCGGGAAGGTCAGATAACTCTACGTTACTCGTAAACTTTCCACAATTTGTCTTGGTTGCATTGAATCTGTATCCATTCATTGTGTTGACAAACTCCTCGGTGGTCTGAATAATATTAATTGTAGAGGTTATATGGCCAAGATAATAATAATAATAATAATAATAATAATAATAATAATAATAATAATAATAATATGCATGTTTAGAAGGCAGTGAAACTAACGTGCACTTAAGCAATCAGAAAGAACCAGAAAACAATTTCATTAGATTTTTCATCCTGAGGTCAAGCTCATCAATGTGCAATGTCAGATATAAACAACAGTGCATAGCGTAAGGATAACAAGATGATTTAATCAAGGAAAAGAAATTACACATTACCAGGACCTCAACTTTGATAACGAGACCAGCAGATATTCTTCATGATAGCACTCAGAAAACTAGCTTTCCCGTTCATTCATTTCTACAGTACAAACAGAATGGCGTATAACGTTGATTCTTGCAAGTTTTGTAATTCGAGAAAGCCTTTATTACTCAAAAGCTTGTATGGAAAGTCAGCATTTGCCAAATCTGTGATCTAATTTATTGAGGGGAAAAGAAAACACACACACACACACACACACACACACACACACACACACACAAAACTGACCATATCGGCATATTCGTTCATTCCGAGCCAGTAAGTGTGCACGCCACGATCGGCCTCCAGGTTATGCTGCTCGACACGCTTTATGTTCTCTTCCCAAATAAAGCGCCTAAGACATAACAAAATTTAATGCAAGAATTTAATCATAATTAAGTATTTGTCAAAGTAAACATGAAATTTGTAACATTCAACTGAAAGTAAAAGCTGCTTCAATAGGGTCACTTCAAGCCCTCCCCAATCCACCTTTTAAAAGTGACTTTGCTATAAGTCATCGAAATTTAAATTTAAAAAAAGCATCCGATAAAATGTTACGTCTGGTCTGCTCGACCAGGACATGATTAGAATCCTATGATAGTCACTTGAACATTAAAGGCAGGTCACTGTAATCACTGGAATCTACTTTACATGGGTGTAAATCCAGGAAAGGAAAGCGCTATTGAATTTAGATGATTGTACACGCAGTAGTGCCAGTGAAATTCTGCGAAATGCAAGATCTTAACGTTTTTGGTGGAACGTGAAAGTAGGCCAAGCTGACCTCGTTATGCTAAAAGTATCGCAATCACCGGACAGAAGTCGTCGAGGTAAATGTAGGAAAGAAGTGTTATGAATGTAACAAGCAACCGTTTCTGAACATGGAGTTAAGGGCAAACATTGCGTATATAGGCACAATAACGACAACGAAAACGACAACACTATCGGATAAATTATAGAAGGCGAGACAAAACCTACATCCCCATAGATGTCTTACCTGACAAGACCTTCCTTCTGGGCATATGTCTTGCTGTATGTTGTCTTGTATAACTCCCACTCGTTGTCCAGCTCAACGTTGAATGATAGGCCTAGGGCCACAAGACCAGTCAATAGAAACACACGAAACATCTAAACAAGAAGAGTAATAAACTATAATTGTCTTATCCAAGTGTGTTAACCATTAAACAATCAATCGATCAATAAATAAATAAATAACCTACAGTGACAAATGTAGATGCAAACCATGGTCCCATTCAATTATGACTCCCCGAGAATATGTATATGTCAAACTGATCCGTCTTAATAGCTTCGCATACTAGACTCGATTTGCCTAGAGAATGTTTCTGGTTTGGAGTTTAACTGCATAGAAATGAAAGCCAAAGCATGCCGGATCACCAATGTTAATAGCTTACCTTGTATGTTGCATTAGTAATATTCATTATGCCAACACTCTTGAAGTTACTCAGGAACAAGCACCAAAATGTGATCATTTCTTCTTTGTATCGTCCTTAGTAACCATACAAACGTGTATCGTCCTTGGTAACCATACAAACGTGTATCGTCCTTAGTAACCATACAAACGTGTATCGTCCTTAGTAACCATACAAACGTGTATCGTCCTTGGTAACCATACAAACGTGTATCGTCCTTAGTAACCATACAAACGTGTATCGTCCTTAGTAACCATACAAACGTGTATCGTCAGAGCTGAGATCAATATACCTGCTCATTAACATAACACATCATATCAAATCAAGGTTATTTATGGTGACACTTACTCCATGAGAATTTATGTTAATTTTTCATTGTATGCTGAAACTTTCATGAAAACGGCTTGAAAAATGTTGAAGTTATGATTATTTTAATTTGTGTATGACATAAAGCGGCGGTCGGCTATGTGACATACATTAGAACTTAATGTCCAATAAGCTTCCAATTATTTTGTTTCCACACAAACAGACGTATTCGCACGCGCGCAGATGAAAGCGGTTTGAGACATCTTTTGGTTTAGCAGGCCCGTAAAAAATAAATAACCAAATAAAAACAAATGAACGAATGGGTAAATAATCTCAGTTCACAAGTTCCTTACACCTTAACGAGACAATTTAGATGCATGGTGTATGACTTAAGCTAGGTCAACTTTGAATATGTAAAAATTGCATTGTTCAATGTTCAAAACCAGTATCAGCGATGTTATCTGTATTTCTGAAAATCGTCAAACTACCTTTCTTTTCACACTATCTGGTCTCTTAGAACAAAAATTATATCAGACTCATAGTAACATACATGCTTGTATCTATAAAAGTAATCGAGGTAATAACTCGTCATTATAGATACATGTAATAAGCTGTCAAAAGGAGTAAGAAAGTTTTGATCTATCTATGCGTTCAGATATCAATGCACAGACAATAAATGTAAGCAGCTCATCTATTGCTGACCTTGGAGGTATTTGGAGCATTTAAGCGTGTTCTGAATGATCCTGCCATTCGTGTGTTACAGTCAAACAATTTGCATGACTTATATACAAAGTTCCGAACCTGCAACACATCGTGCAAGATATGTTGCGCATGACGTTGCAAGGGACAATTCCATCGCAAACAAGAAAATAGGGTAATGAGATTGAAAGTTCTTAAACATCGCCCCTTACGTTGGTGAAAGTAAACGAAATACGTGAAAAGAATATCTTATTTTTAAACTGATGGAAGTAAGCAATTTATTTATAAAATAGTTCGTTTCTTCGAAACTTCTAATGTCCATATTTTCTTATTTACATTGGAATCGTCCCTTTCTCCTTCATATTTACAATATTTTACACGATATGTATACTAATTTGTGTGTATTAGACGTGATCCAAACCAAAAAGGTAATATAAATAGTGTGGATAGATATCATAAATATACCAGACTTTTGTATTGTGTGTACTATTTCTAGCGATGTCTCTGAACAGTATTGTCGCTTTTTGTTGACAATGGAGGCCTGTACAAAATTTCTCATCGTATGTTGCACAAAGTGAGGTTTGGTTTGATTTGGTTTGGTGCCTTACGGCACAGCAACACAAGTTGGTTATTTAGTGCCGAGGCATTTGGAGTAAAGTGCCTTGCCCAATGACACACCACGGTAGCTGACCCAGGCTGGTCCGATGGTAGGATTCGAACCAGTACCTTTCAGTCGTGAGTCCGGCACGTTAACCACCGAGCCAGCGCGGCTGTCTATACAAAGTGAGGACCTTCATGGTATAACAATAAAGTATCTGTACTACTCTAGAGTTCATTTTCGTCTCACTTCTCCTTATGGCTGGAAACACGGAAGAAAATAGCTTCTACACTAAATATATGATAACTTAATACAGTCCAATAAAATATGGAAATAAAAACTATAAATTTTCTTGAGGTATTCTTGTTGTTAATTTCATCCCTCTGGTATTTAACCGAAATATTCTATCCTTAACTGGATCATCGCCTCGATATTATCTTGATGTGGTTTACACGCAGTTAGCAACACTAATTTTATGAATATTTTACTCAACATTATAAAGGACGAGAATAAATTAAAGCAAACCATTAGAGTCTCTAGCCGGAGGGGGAGGGGGGCATTCAATGATCAATACACCCCGTTTCGTTGTATGTTTCCAAATTATATGCAATAATGTCTGAATTGACTCCTCAAACATATACTTGTAAAGTTGAGGTTACACTGCCATAACATCAGTGACCACTGTAGCTGAAATACATGACTACTATGGTGTGCAGACATCTGCTCATGTGATCTCCTGCTCATTTGAAGCGGTTGTTTTAATGTTGCTTTGAAATGTTTTCAACTTCGTTATTTTTAGTGAAGTTTTTACAAACTTACAAAATGTAAATTGGTTGTTCTGGTTCCAGTTTCTTGAATATTTTGACCTAAAAAGCATCTGTACTACTCTAGCAATTATCATAATGTAATCTAGGTACTCAAATCAGTTAGAATTAATTACAATCTACATTTCTGCCGTGGTCATATGAAGTTATTTGGTCCAAATACATGGTGTAATTACAACCTCCTAGTAAGTGTATATTATTTTATTTTCATTTGTTGTACATTTGTGTCTAACCAACATAATATATACAATTATATGTCCTTACCTTGTCCTGTAGATCAGTGTTGAGTACGGGGACAGTAAACTAATGAATTCTTGAGAGCCGCTCGGTTTTTATCTGGTCTCGGCACGTGATGGTCATGTTACCTATACGATTAAAGATAGGCGTGTCAGCTGCCTATCATCTGCTAAGCTGAAGTCACGAGGGTAGTTCATACGTACCCCACTTTTCATATTAGTAGGCCTATATGGAAAATATTCATTGATAAATTAATAAATTTAATTTAGTTTATTGAATAGTTAACGGAATCTCGATTGAAATTTAGCAAGAAATGTTTTTATTTACTTGGGTTGATAGAGAACGCTTTGGGGGCCTAGATAGCACAGTGGTAACGCGTACGGTGTGCACCACCACTGTCCGGGTTCCTACAGGAATAAGGGTATGTAGTCGCCATCGAAGGTTGGCGGCTTTCTTTGGATTCTTAGGTTTCCTCCCACTGGGTATCAGATAGACTTAAGTGCCCTAATTTCGTTCAGTTCCTTATATCACTTCCATTGAAACAAGGCCCGTGCGTAATCGCATTGAATAATATCTCGTACACGGGAAAATGTACTAGAACATGCACATAGTGGACTGCCTGCTCTTTAGATAGTATCACTTTTCTATGGAATTTTTTTCAGAACGCTACAACCTATTGAATATCCGGTGCGAACAGAAACTTTATTCAAGGTAAATCAGTCAGTATATATTTTTACAACTTCGAACTGCCTCGTTCACTGTATAACATGTAAAACACTTAATCAAACCAAACCAAACCATATTTCTACAACTGTCAATAATATAATCTTAAGAAAATTTCACCAAAGATATACCATTGAATAGTAAATAAATGTCTTCTAATATTGTATACATTTATATATGTTGCCATTTTTGGAACTAGGATTTTGTCACTGACTGAATCTCGTTCCACTGTGTGCGCTATGGTAGGAAGCATTCATTATTTAGGTATGGAGATAATAATGATCCTTTAAAGTCTTCGCCTGCGTGGTCATAAAACTCAATAAGTAAAATGCAACCATTAATCATTCTAAGGTTTTCAAATTTTCAAATAATTTTAAATACAGAAATTTTTAAAATCATTTTGACACTAGAGTTTTGATAACTAAGTTGCTTTCCTTTATTAAATTCAATGTGGTACATTTTCACAGTAATTAGTGGTAAGACAACATATTGCACAAAAACAAACGAATATGAGTGAGCGAAATTAGGAGCACTGTATTCAGTTCTTGAGAGATTACTTAGAGACACCCTCCCCATCCATGTTGTTGCCATGCAATGTAACAAGAAATCATGAATGTACTGGTAATCGATTTATGTATCTATAAAGGTGAAAGGTTCCAAATAAATCTACATTGTTTCTATGTAAAATGTGTGTGTGTGTGTGTGCAAAATTGGACGAAATTAGAGCACTTCACATCGAGTTTTTTTATTTTACGTCAGAAGGGTTCATAAGGGGCTGGCTTCCTTTCTCACCCCTTCACCCAGGAGAAAGCTATATACTAATCCTAACGTCTATATAGTCTGTTTCAGGAGTTAGTATGTACTATTTTTTAAAAGAAAAGATCAAAATATATGTCCTTGCTTTCACAATAATGAGTGGTACAAATCACAAGTTTTCTTATTGGCATAACTACTATTGTAATTTCAGAGAGTGGTACATTTTTTTCAACAGCTGTTTTCATAATTAAACGATAATTTGTGACCTCTCTTGCCCCAGATTGACATTCTCTTTACAAACATAATTTGCCAAGTCATCTGTGTGCACTTGTTGACAAGTTCTGGTATTTGATCACATGCCTGTAGGTACGTTACTTGTTCTCGGATAGAAAACAGGACAAGTCAAGAGATAAGTACCGAATCAGGGAACTAAATAACACCGCTCCCTGTATTGTGCTGAAAGTCGGCTTAATATGGGGCACATCCGTGACTTTTTGTTGATCCCCCTGTTTACTGGCATAAGTGGTTAGGAAAAATAATCATTACCCTAAGGCATTGGGATGTGGGGGAGGGGGAGTAAGGGAGGGGGAGTACAAACGAAGAATAACACTTATATGACCAGGGATAATAACTCTGTAATCAAGGGGTAAAAAAATATTTAAAAACAAATGTCAACATATATGCATATGGATGAAAAAATTATTTCAATTTTTATTTTTTAAAACAGGCTCTGTCTTCACGAAACAGTCTGAACACAAACTGTTTCGTGGGATATAGGGCCTGTTTTAAAATTGAAAAATCGTATTTAGAATATCTTAATATCATTTAAATTTAGTGTGTATGTAGGAGTTCAAACTCTAGGATCACGCTAAAATGTTCATATCTCTAACGCTACTTGGAGAGAAGTGATAGAATATCAGCTTTTGTGACATATGAGCATGGGTTTAGTTTGTATACTCAGATAGTAGTTTTGTGACTACGGGGTCACGTACCTTGAAGCTTAGACGGAAAAAAGTACCAGTCCGCTACTAAACCAAATGGACTGTACAAATTATTCTGAAGATAGGGGAAGAGTGGGATGGGTGGGAGATGCAAAATCAGAGAAGATACCGTGCATATAGCTGATTAATCACGCAAATAATACAATTAAAGCATTCTTACCGGTCACCCTGCTAAGTTAGATATTTGTGTTTCATCGTGGTAATTGTGTTCTTTGACGTCATCAAGACTGGATATTACGTACACCTTACTTGGATGGGTTTATTTTTTAGTTATGTTTAGCAAATGTAGCGCAAAAATATGTTGTTGTGCTTGCACGCGAAACGTAATTTGTTTCGTACCAAAACTCCAGAAAAAAAGGACAAAAAAAACCCCAACCCCAAACCAAAATCAATCTGGTTCCTGCGTCGCAATCATTTATTATCCGCTCTGTGTCAAGAAAATCAACTAAAACCGTCGGTAACAAAATATTAAAATCTTTCAATTAAGAAAACAATCTTTCAAAAGTTTTGATTACTAACACGTAATAAAATACTTCAAAAATCTCGCAGGACTAATATACAATACAGATGTGCTTATTCACGTTGAAACAAACGTCCGCATTTATTAACTGGTTATTTTTAATTAATCAAAGAGTGACAATACTTCAGCTTTTCAGAATGCAGTTTTGTTTCTTCTAAATCTATTTAAAACTGAACTAAAGAAAACTTTAATCATTAAGCGTATTTTTTTTTTCTTTTTTTACTTATCGCAGAAAAACATTGCCAAAATCAAACTTTACTTTGCTTGTGTTCTTGTTTGGACGGCCCTGGTGTACAGCAAGGATGTCATTACGGCTGAGGCAAATGGAAAACCTGGAAAGAATCAAGACCTTGAATGGACGAAAAGCTACCTTTGCAGTTGCTGTCTGTTTTGATGACATACGGGACAGGAGGCGCTGGTTGTGTTAGGGGTGGTGGGGAGGGGCAAAGTTGGGTAGTGCCTTTACAAGAAAGCTGAAGTAAAAATCACAGGTCACACTTATTATTCGATTCTTGCAAGAAAAAATCGATCAAACAATAAGGTGGCATGAGATCAAGGTATCTTGACACTGGCTGGCCACAGGGATTTCATCGCACTCTGTTTGGCCGTAAAGCGCATACTTTACTGGTGATGTTCGTGGGAAATAAATGTAACAAATATCATTCCTTTCTTTGAAAATTAATAAGTTCACTCCCCTAAATCTACAGAACTGCTAGCGGAACCTGTCCGTTCACGAATCTGGTGTTTTTGTGACTGTAAAGAATTAATAGGGGGTAGCATGATTAAGACTTTTTTCTGTAGAGTTTTAGACGATATATAACATCATACTGTCAGGTCGATATTGATACAGATATCCTACATTTATGAGTTTGACAATAGTACTGCCAAGATCCTTGTCATTCAGACGACTGTGATGGACTGCACCGTCCCCTCCCCCCTCCCCCCCCCCCCCCGTTTAGTCGGAGTAAACTTTCAGTGGAACAGGAGACATCCATTGGGTTAATAAACTTGATGTGACTGATTAGGGATGGCTTAGGTTGTTACCATCATGCATCATCTATCAGCCATTTTGATTTCCAATTATCTCTCTTTCACAGTTCTAATGAGTTTTATATAATGATTTCATCCTGAAACATATCTACATGTATTTGCATCGCCATTGGAAGAGTATTCCCAAATTCCAATGTGGACTGTATTCTAAGGCAGTTTTCCAATAACACATTTAACTTCTGTGGTGCAATAATGATACGACATACTTTTGTTTCACACCGTTTTGTACTCAGTAAGCATTACACTTTAAGTCTGACCAGCCATTACATTAGTGGTCATTTTTTGGCGGTCCTTCGGCTTGGCGGCTATACTGAACATTTTCAAGTGCTGAATTTTCATATTACATATACCCATGTTCTTTGTCTTTCGTGCTTTACCATCTGTACATGATTTTGTCTAATTTATTCTTACTGTTATTATAAATACATAAATGTATTGACATATATATGTGTTGTAATATAAATCTTGTCAAGTACTTGTGCACTTGTGTATTTGTGAAATAATGTATGTTGAAACTGACTAAGTCTTGTAAATGGAACAGAAAACTTGTCGAAGTAGATAAATATTCTATATGAATTGCTATGTCGTGCTTGAATGAAAATTCATTACTTTTATTGTAAATCTGATCAAAGAATATTCAAGGAATAAGTGGTTTTGTCATATTTCTTGACATCGATCTCTGTTGATTTTCTTATTAATATCGATCATATATTGAACACAAAGAGAACATGTATGTATTTAAAGAACACTGTCTCAACCTGTAATTTCATCTCTTAACATGTAAGTTTGTAATTCTCATTGAATGTTCTTGTTTTAATTATGCATTACATATTTTTCTGTCTAAAAATATGTATTGCGCATTTGCCATTCAACCATGTTAGAATGAAGATGTCATTTTTTGCTGTGATGAAAACTAGTATTGTTTTCATATCTATATTGCAGATCAAGTCATGCAATAAATTTATAGTCAATCAGTTGAAATCTTGTGATTTTTATTTTGAATCCCGTGACATGTAGGAGGAAAAGTTATAAATTGTTACTTGCAATGACGGAACACAAGCTAGTCCGCGGCAGACGTCACAATATTTAGGAAGCAGTCTGAGTCGCTATCCATTTTTTATTTTTTAAAATTTTATTTCGTTGCTTTTATTTTGATTTCAGTCTGTAATAAGGGTAATGGGTAATGTAGGTTCCAGTCAACGTCTTTGTGTACTAATGCGCGGAGGCAATCTACCTAGGCTTAGATGACCCAGGGATCAAAACAGCCCTACAGCAGCGATATATTCTGCAAGAGTATGATCTGTCAGGGACGTTACGGAGTTGAAGCAGTAGTTATCCAATGAAAGGGAAGTAAGTTGCTGTGAACCTTCAATCAGAATTGAATGTAACCTATTCACTGCAAAGAAGACCCGAAGTATACACCTTCCAACTGTGTCCAAATAGACAAGACACGAAGCAACGGAAAAACTTAGGAGTAAAAGTGGCCATTTAATGATCAGAAAGGTACATAAATCGAATAAGGGGAAAAGGTTTGGTATGTATTCTTTACGGTAATACGAGTTATGAGTGGTTGAACGCGCCGACGGTATTGGGAAATTAGCAAGGAATAGGCGTGGACTCAGATTTCGAAACGCAGTAGTAGGTCACCTTGTGTTCATTGGTAGAAACAGAGTAAGTGTTGTCAATAGTTTGGCTTTTTCTTTTACTTGCAGAAATGAGTGTCTGTGATATCATCATAGTATCTGACGCTGTGCATATTTTTCAACCTCTGAACTACCACCATTTTTGTAAGAGCTATTGCCTTTTTTGGTCTACAGATGGGTGCAACATATGACACAATCTTTTGTCTGTAGTTAATCTAATAATTACTGACTGATATCAGTGATACAGGGTACATATTATGGCCATCAAATGAAAATGTGCACACCGACCAAATGTTGTGTTTTCATTACTTTTACAAGAGTTATTGCCCTTTTTACGTGTTGCTGGAGGCAAGTACATGTATTTGATTTTAGTTGAGTCTGTATTACAGACACATCTTCATCGCGAAGGTAGATGAAGGATGCAGGAGAGGCGGGGATTTATTCTTTATACATTGTCGCACTCGTTAGTAAATTCTATGTTTGGCGGAGTGTGTCTTGGATAAAATTACTTACAATCATTTGTTCCACGTGAACTTCACCTGAGACCTATTTCAGACTTCATTTTAAGATCCACCTGATTAGTATTGGCGTTAATGTTCCTCATTATGAACAATATGTGCACTTTTGATGACACCTCCCTTGTCGACAAATGCGAGAGAAACAGAATGATTTTACTAGTAAAACTCATTTCTTCCCACGGAAAATTGCTGTCTAAAATGATTCTGCTTCTCACGCAATAAAATTCGGAAAATAACTTTACAAAAAGTTCTTAAAGTCAAACTTATTTTGACAAATCGGTTTGGTACAACCTTCACGGTTAAAAAAAATACCAATTTTTCATTGATATTACATGCATTTAGATCGTTATTTTATAATACTAGTTTCATCTTAAATGAACATAATATAATTTAATTAGCCATTCAGACTTAAAGCAATATAATCTTGGTTCTCATGGCTATAAAAAAGAAAAACAACAAAACTCCGTGGTAAATACCTTTAATTGTATGTTCATCAGACTAAAAACCTGGAATGGGACATTGAAAATGACCTCACATGACTTAGTTAAGTTCAGAGGCCCAAAAATAAATATTGTTTTCAGTTGTAAAGTTTAATTTTTTTATTTTCCTGTGGAATTAAGTCTGTACAAAAATACATTTATCGAAGCACCGGGCTTTTCATCCAATATTCTTGCATATGCACTCCGAAAATTTTAGAAATAAAAATCTTTTCCTTTTTACAATAAAAAAAAACAAGCCACACGATAGAAACTCCATTATTCTGTACATTTAACAAATCAGACTGAATTCCCTAGTCGAGTCAACAATCCTACAATGTGGGGAAACTAGATTTAGTGGCGATACCGCACAAGTTGTGTTTGTTTCTGGCCATCATGATGTAGCCCTGCATACCCCAGCTTGTACCCCAGCTGTAAAATAAGAAAATACATAAATAAAAATAAATTTTTGATATGAAGTATATGCCTATGTATGTATGTATGTATGTATGTATGTATGTATGTATGTATGTATGTATGTATGTATGTATGTATGTATGTATGTATCTCTCTGTCTATATGTGTTGCATACCTATTCTGTTGCAGTCAATCATGCATAAATCATCCATCAAACCCACTTTATAAATCTTTAGAAGTTTGATGTGTAATTCAAACAATGTACAAATTCATGGACAATTTGTTTCAGCATACCAAATATTGTGATTTATTAATTTTAACAAGTATATACTGTTTTATTTTGATTTTTAAACCTTTCAACAAGAAGTATATCACAGTTTACAGAAACCGCTATCAAGTCCGGTGGCAATAAATTTAGATTGTTCTCACCTACTACCCAATTCTAACGTTATTTGTATGCTTTTTATTTCTTTGTATGTTTTTTATTTCTTTGCAACAAGATTGTTAAGTATTAAGATCATTAAATCATTTCATTTTTTGCATTATCTCTGGTTTTTACGAAAGGGTACACTAGTTAACAAAATGGAGGCAGCTACCAAAGCAGGCATGCATGCGTGATATTTGTTGCCCATATTTTCCAATAGCTCAGGGACAACAAATAAAAGAAACCAACCAACCATACATGCATACATACAGGCGGATAGATAGCAATACAGGCAAAAAGCAGGTAAAGGCAAGACAAGAGAAAATAAACAAAACAAAACAAAGCAAGAACAAACCATCACATAATTCCGACTGACCTGTTCTTAACCAGCCAATAGTCCTTGCCCCCTTGAGTTCCATATCCTACAGGTAGGACTTCGTGGTCCAGAGTTTGAGGGTCACATTATGGTCACTGTAGATTCCATGCTTGTACAGCTGGAAAGAATTGTGGGTGGCAACTGAGATGGGGTCCACCATTGCTACAGCCTTCTGAAGGTCAGCTTCACTACCTGATTGGATGTCCTTACAGCTCGTTTCGGTGGCTCCCACATCCGCTTGCTTGAATTTGCACAGTAGAGCCTGAATAATATAATATAATGACATACACTCAAAGGTCAGATTACTCAAGATCGCTTGGCACTCGGAATTGTTCCCCGTCAGCATCCTGTCTGTCTGTCTGTCTGTCCATATATCCCAGATTGTCAGGCGGAAAAAATCTCTGTCCTTAATTTACTGTTCTTAAGAAGTACGGGTCAAAGAAATTCTCAGTCACTTTTTCTTCGTCGAACCTAAAAGACTAAACGGCTATTGTCCAAGGTCATTTTCTGTATGCATGCTGAAGTTTCTGTTTTTGTGACTTTCACGGCACGGCACGTGACCCCGATCTCTTTAACAGGCCCAACCGGAGATGAATTAAAGTTTTGGTGGGGGTGGGGATGATGATGAAGAAAGTGGTGGAGGTTAGCCATGTGATGGACAGGAGTCCCATTTTGGAGTTGGTGGGGTGGATGTGCAAATTTCAAAGATAACAGTGTGTCAGTTACTCCGTCCTTCTGTAATATTAGGACAGTTCCATACAAACATATCTTAAATAAAGCTTGAATGTGATGTAAAACAAAATTTACAGGAATACATTATTTCTACTTTTCGAAAAATATGTCCCTTAAGATGTGTCATCTTTACCTATGAAAATATCCTAAAATACTCAGATAAAGTGCCAAAAGCATATTTTGAAGGGTATCCATTTGTGGACTGCTATAATCATACAAGGGTTCCTCAAAATAGTATTTGTTTGACTCGGTGCAAACCCCAATACGATGCATGTTACATGACTGAAATGCTTAAAAACTGAATCAATCTTAGTTTTTGTTGACTCCGCCACTGTCGCTACCAGCAATGTTAAAGCTGTGTCTCTCTTTTGATAACGCAGATGAGATAATAAATCAAATCACGACAGTACTCATTATCCACTTACTAACCATATTTGATTACTTAATTTAGCCAATATCTAACCATATTTACTTACTAAATTTAGTCAATAGCCAGCCATATTTACTATGTAATTTAGCCAATTACCAACTATATTTACTTACGCAATTTAACCAATTTACTAACTATATTTACTTACGCAGTTTAGTCAATTACCAAGAATATTTACTTACGGATATTAATTTTGTAATTAAAGATGAGATATCAGTGACTCATAGATCAGTATTTTATGAAATATTTGAGTTCGGAAACACACATGCATTAGAGAGAGAGAGAGAGAGAGAGAGGGAGTACCTGAGCTTTGTATGGATAAGATGCTTCAGTATCGATGCCCTTATTGGTGATGATGTACTCAAAAGCCTGGTCCATCAAGCCTCCCTGGCAGCCCAGATGGTCGCGAAAATGTACCATATGTACTGCGAAATGAAAATTATGTTTCATTTTTCTCTATTTTTTAAAAGCGATGGGTTTTCCAACCCGCAGTTGACAAGGGACGACAATTTATATGCCCAACAAGCCCGAACAACTAAAAAAGTTTGCTGGGTTAAGTAGTAAAATAAAATAAAAGAAAAATATCCATCCCCCATGCCGAGTTAATCGTTCAATATTGAAATAGTCGCTCCTGCAGTTGTCCTTCCTTGTTACTGTATTAACGTTCGGATAAACTTGAGTACCTGCCACTTTCCCTTCCGTCCTCGGTGAAATCCTTGAATGTAGGTTTTACTGACGACTTGAAACAAATGTATTAATTATTACTTAATTAATAATTACTAATCATTTGCAAAACTTTGATGTATAAACGAGAGGTTTTAAAATCCTGCGTGACAATGAAAAATGTTTCAAAAAACTTGATTACTCGGTTTAAAGCAAATTCATTTAAAATCTATCGTACATCAATTGTGTATAGGTGACGCAGGTTGATCTTAACGCAGACTTAAGGCGAGGGAAACTGAAGAACCGGGAGAAAACCATAGGCCTTGGATGTATGGCAATCTGTAATTATCGATTTCGGTGTTCGGATCGAACCCGGGACCACATAGGTGTGAAGCCAGTTTGTTACTCAGCATCACTGCACTATTCCGAGTGCAGTCGATGCTATTTGTCCTGTTGCTTCTTACACACTAATCGATCTCTTAGGTGACATTCATAGAAATAAAGCATATAATTGTTCAGATGTTATGCTGTCAAAACATTCTGACCTTTTCACAACTGAAATTGAATTGAAAAGAATTTACGATGCAAATACGTCAGAGACATTTGGTAAAAAATCTTTTAAAATATTGAAGGGAAAGTGGCGGTTACTGAAACTCAATGTTGCTCGAATCCCGCTGTGTAACGTAGATTACTCAACAGGATATATTATACAATGTCTCTTAATATTTCGCCTAAATGTATAGAAAGCAGATACATATATAACACAGCTATGTATTTGCAGAGACAAACAACTATGTCACTAAATTTTCAAACGTCACCAATTGAAACCGTAGCACTGTTAAAAATAAACGGGAGTTTGGACAAAAGATTGTGCATGATATGCTCGTAATATGATGATATGAACTCCCAGAGTGGCCCGAATATGTCAGCAAGGCAAATACAATATTTGGACTAATATCTAACGTATATATATATATATATATATATATATATATATATATATATATATATATATATATATATATATATATATATACTCGTACAAATGGTTCTTTATTGTATAAATCCTTAATCAAGCCAAACTAGCCTGTTAAATCGTATCCCTATCTGATGATTATGATGTTACTACTACTACTACTATTAATAATAATAATAATAATATAATAATAATAATAATAATCATCATCATCATCATCATTATATACATCTTTAGAAGTCAGTGAAACTAAGTAGCAGCTAAGTAATCAGAAGGAACCAGAACAATTTTCATTTCATTTATCATCCTGAAGTCAATGTGATGAATTTGAGAAAAAGTAGGTCACAGTGGCCTAATTTGGGTAGAATTGTGTGCTTTCACTCACAATGTATACAACCCAAATTTTTACGATATGGCAGCACAGAAGACAGTGTGAGAGAAAGGAACGTAAACACATGCTTTTTTATTTTCACATAAGTGCGAGAAAAATCGGACTTTTTTTTTAATGACGCATCATCCAAGATGTTGTATTCATTATTAATTTTAAGAGAGAATATAAAAAACTGACCATACCGGCATATTCGTTCATTCCCATCCAGTAAGTGTGCACGCCACGGTCCGTCTCCAGGTTATGCTGCTGGACACGATTTAGGTTCTCTTCCCGAATAAAGCGCCTGCGACATAACAAAACTTGGTACAAGCTTTCATAATAATGCAGTATTTTTCAAAGTAAAATAAAATTTTTAACATTCAACTGAAAGTATAAAATTAGTTCCACAGAGTCACGTAGAGCGACCTCCTCCTTCTATCCCTCGCCCCCCCCCCCCCCCGCTCCTACTTTATAAAAATTGGGTGATATATAAATCATCGAAAAAATGTCTAGAAATTCAATTGCAAACACAAAATTTAACAAAAGTCTGCGGAATGTTACGTCTCTTCTGCCCCGCAAGTGCATGATTAAAAACTTATTATAGTAACTTAAACAAGAAATGCAGTTCACTGTAATCATTGAAACCTACTTAAATGGGTTCTTGCTGGAACGTGAAAATAGGTCACATTTACCTTCTTTTGATAACATTATAGTACTCACTGTAGCAAATAAGTTTTATGAACGTGAGTATCAACCGTTTCTGAACATGTAGCTAAATGAAATCATTACGTCTATATGCACAATATTGACAAAGAAAACAACAACACTGTCTGAAAAGTGATAATCGGCTGCAAAGCAAAACTTACATGTCCACCGAAGTTCCTCTTCTTCGGCATGGTCCTTGCTGTATGTTGTCTTGTATAGCTCCAACTCGTTGTCAAGCACAACGTTGAATGGCAGACCTAGAGCCACAAAACCATGGAAAAGAACCACGTTCAACATCTAAACGAGAAGAGTAATGCGCTTTGTCTTATGCAAGTGTGTTAACCATTGTGTACATGAGTAAATAAATAAGTAAACAAACCAGAGGGCAAAATGTTGAGGCAAACCTGGACCCCTCTCATGTATGACTCACCGAGAATATTTATTTGTCGAACTGATCCATCGTTCTGGTTATCGCATGTTAGACTCGACCTGCCAAAGTCTGTTTCTGGTTTGGAGTTTCATTGCAGGGAAATGAAAGCCAGAGCATGATTTGGTAACCAATGCTAATAACATATGTAGTTTGTTGTATTGGTAATATTCATTATACCAATACTCTTGAGGTTGCTGACGAAAAAGCATTAAATTTAATGATATCTTCTTTTTATCATCCTCGGTAAATCTTACCAACGTCTTTTTAACTGACCTTTTGTACGAGCATGTAAAACTACTTCTACTTATTATTTATGTTGACACCTGTTCCATCTGAATTAGTGTGTATCTTTTAGTGCATAATGAATATTTTTATACAAAGTAGTTGAAAAGTTTTGGAAGTTATGATGATTCGAATTTGTGTATTATATTTAGTGGCAGTCGGCTACGCGATGGACAGTAGGCCTCAATGTTCAACAAACTTCCAGTTATTTTGTTTGTTTTTACACATCCAGACACATTGGCACGCGCGCATAGAGATAAGTGATTGGAGGACCTCTTCCGGTTGAGCAGACCGGTAAAAAAAATAACCGAATACATAAATGAATGAATTAATAAATAATCTCACTTCACATGTTCATTACATCGGAACGAGACAATTCAGATTCATGCAATACGACTTAAACTCGGTCAATTTTGAATATGCAAAAATTAAAACATTTCATTGTTTATTGTTCAAAATCAGTAAAAGCGATGCTATTTTATTTCAAAAATCAACAAGCTTCCTTCAGTTTCATTATATTGGGTCTCTTAGAACAAATATTATATCCAACTCATAATTTCAAAACATACTGATATATACAAAAATAATTGAGGAAATAACACAATATGTGCCACTTACAAATGAAATAAGTGTGTAAATTTAAGGTAATTTTAGTCCAGGCGTCGTTGTTTTCTTTTAACTCTCTCTCTCTCTCTCTCTCAAACAAACAAACAAACAAATAGGGAATTTGGGAGAAGTTTTCTCTTTTTCGAAGCGAAACTGTTTTTTTCTACAACTGGGCATATAAACAAGTCTTATTCAAAGGTTCATATTGGTGTCCTTCAAATTTTGGTCAGCTGTCTGTAAAATATTCCAATTAAAAGCGCAATCTGTTTCAGCACATTCTTTGTGAATATAACATACAGCTAGTTGTACATAAAGGACGTAGGCATCCATGAGACATGATGTAATTGTAGATAAAGGACATACATATCCATGAGACATGATGTAGTTGTAGATAAAGGACATACATATCCATGAGACATGATGTAGTTGTAGATAAAGGACATACATATCCATGAGACATGATGTAGTTGTAGATAAAGGACATACATATCCATGAGACATGATGTAATTGTAGATAAAGGACATACATATCCATGAGACATGATGTAGTTGTAGATAAAGGACATAGGCATCCATGAGACATGATGTAATTGTAGATAAAGGACATACATATCCATGAGACATGATGTAATTGTAGATAAAGGACATACATATCCATGAGACATGATGTAATTGTAGATAAAGGACATACATATCCATGAGACATGATGTAATTGTAGATAAAGGACATACATATCCATGAGACATGATGTAGTTGTAGATAAAGGACATAGGCATCCATGAGACATGATGTAATTGTAGATAAAGGACATACATATCCATGAGACATGATGTAGTTGTAGATAAAGGACATAGGCATCCATGAGACATGATGTAATTGTAGATAAAGGACATACATATCCATGAGACATGATGTAGTTGTAGATAAAGGACATACATATCCATGAGACATGATGTAGTTGTAGATAAAGGACATACATATCCATGAGACATGATGTAGTTGTAGATAAAGGACATACATATCCATGAGACATGATGTAGTTGTAGATAAAGGACATACATATCCATGAGACATGATGTAGTTGTAGATAAAGGACATACATATACATAAGGCATGATTTGTTACCACATCTGGCATCCATATCGGCTAAACAATGTTTGTACTAGTCGCCGCAGGCAGCATAAACAAATCTTATTGACATGTCTAATATTTAGGAAACAAACATTTTTAACAATGAGAAATTACAGTATAGATACATATAATAAGCTTTCTAAAGGAGTAAGAAAATTTTGATATATCAGTTGCTGAAACAATGGTGCGTTTAGATATCTGTGCACAGACAATAAATGTAAACAGCTGGTCTATTGTTTACTTTGGGGTGTAAGGAGCATTTAAGCGTGTTCTGAATGTTCCTGCGTCCTTGTGTTACAGTCAAATAATTTGCGTGACTTTTAAACTAAACTCCAAAACTGCTATACACATCGGTTAAGATATGATGATTATGACGTTGCAAGGCAAGATTTCATTGCAAACAAAAAGCAGGGTAATCAGATTGAAAATAGAAAAATCGCTCCTCAAGTCTGTGAAAGTAAACGATATATGCAAAAAGAACATGTTATTTTAGCTTTGAAAGTACATCAATATAATTCGTTTACTTGCACAGATAAAAAGGTAAATTTCTTCAACATTTCTTTTTCAGATATATTTTTGTTTACAGTGGAATCGTCCCTTGTCGCGTAATATTCAAGATATCTTACCCGATATGTATTCTATTGAGGTGTATTGACCTGATCCAAATCCAAAACGATATTATAAACATTGTGCATAAATATGGTAAATTCACTTGACTTTTGTATTGTGTCTATTATTCCTAGCGAAGCCATTGAATAGTAAGTATTGGGAATATAAGGTGGCTTATTGTCGGCAATGGAGGTCTGTACTAAATTTCTCAACTAACAAAATATGAATTGTTTGTTTTAATGGCAGTTTATTACATATATTTACCTATCAGCAATTACTATATTATAATCTAGGTACTCATATCAATTAGAATTAATTACAATGTATGGTTTCTGCTATGCTCATATGAAGTCACACCGCACAATTGCGTGATTTAAAGACCAAAATGGGTGCATAAACCTGAAAACTTTACTGTCAGCCATGTTTGTCAATTATCGTTTTCTACATGTAGCAAATGGTTGTTACATGAATATGTATATGAATTTTAATTACTGTAGTACAATACCTTTTTGGGACCCTGGGCTGCTCACTCTATCAAAATCCTCTGGTGTTCCCCCCTCCCCCCCACTCCCATCTCCACCCCCTGCTAAATGTATATTTTTGGATGTTGACTTGTCGTACATGTGTCTATACAACATCGTACATACAATCGACATACAATTGTATCTCCTTACCTTGTACTGCAGATAACTGTTGAGTACAGGAACTGTAAACTAATGAGTTATTGATAGCCGCTCCGTTTTTAACTGACTTGCAAACTAACCATAGTTATGCTTTGATGGGAATAGGTACTCAAGAAATTCTGCTGGCATACTATTATAAGACTGAGAGCATCAGTGACGTAAAATGCTATTTATTGGAATCATTATTTTGTTCCAAATATATCACGTAGGTCAGCTTAGTCAATTGGACTTAAAATAATCTTTACAAAGGGATTGTGAGAAACAAGCAAATACACCTGCTAAAAATATTTGTATTCTATTACATTTCATTTTCCATTAAACAATTTTTATTTACTTTCCTTGTCGGGCTCCAGGACAAGTAAACTGACTTAGTCCACCTCTCAGCTATCCTTAAATACAACTGTGCACATGACTGTCATATTACCCATGATAGACGTAACGTCTAATCTTAGTACGTTTGACCTTTTATGTCACTAACAGGAAAATACCTCGTGATTTTCGGTACAAACACTTGAAGGTGTTCAGACTGGAGCGGCGTGTTGCTAATCACATGTTTTTCTCTGTTGATGTGAAAAGTCTCGTGTCATATTATGTTATGTTATTGTTGATAGTCAAGAGTTTATCTACAAGTCGAGAGTTTACATTGCAACGCAGAGAGATAAATTCTGACCTCACCTAACGGTCGAAATGTTAGACATCGCGAGTGTGGGGGAGGGGGGAGGGTGATTTGTTTGTTTTACTTGCGCCAGATAAAGGGTTCTTTCGGTCATTGAAATTCATGTATAAATCCAATTGCTCTGGCCACGAAGATAACTATTATAAGCAATGTGCAATAGGTTTTGTAATACAAATGTGGCAAGGAAAAGAATACAGAATATTCAGCTTAAAACATAATATGTATAGCCTTAATGTGAAGAAGGTTAAGACAATGTGCTTATACAATAAATGTATTTACAAGTATGGATATGTATATTAAAACAATTAAAAAGAAGCAAACAAGGATAGAAGTGTCAAAGATGCTATATCTTAATTTCAATGATACGCAAATGCTTTTAGCTATTCTAATAATGATATCGTTTGATTGAGAAGAAACGAGATTCAAAATTGCAAAATGTGAAACAAAAGCACAAGTACCTACGTAAATATTTGTTTCGAAGCTCACGTTACAATGGACACACAACGAGGAAATGATACGCTGTTTCAATCATATTTTGATTAGATAATACACAAAACCTCTCATCTCTGGATATGTTTCCATTAAGACATAATTAAACAGAAAGATTATCTGATACCGTTCTAAAATGAGTAAGAGCTATTCTAAATTTACAATTTGTAATTGTTTTCAGGTATGCTCCCAACTCAAAATTATTTTTATGTATAGCTTAATAAATTAATTTACTAGAAGCTCCTAGGGACTCCCTCCATGATTGTACAAACTGCTCATATTATCTTTGCTTAACTAGATTATATAGTATAACAACATTATACTGATTCATAAATATGTCAGTCATAATTTATATAGTATATGTTATTTAGTAAGCCCAATATTTTTTATTATAAGTTATGCCAGAGTCAACATCATTTTTCAACATTAAATATATTTCAGAGAGCAAGGAATTACGGTTTGATAGAATCCCTGACCAACATTTCATCATTGGTATTTTTCGTATTATTTGAAGTGGTGGTACTCTACCAAGCTCTCCATATAATGCATCCAAATTTGTACATGTCTTAACTGTCAAGATATTCCTACAGAATTTCAATGCACATTTTCTGTTTTGAATAGTGAAATTCCCATACTTCAACACCATAATGAATTGCAGAAACTACTAACTAATCAATTTTTTTTTTTGCTGCGTATAAAATATTCTGCAACGTTTGCAAAGAAAATGCACCGTATTTGTAAATATGCCTGGACGGACTGGAGTAGAGATGAAGTCCTCCCATAATACCAGAAACATGTTGAGCCCCTTGCGAAGGTAGCGGATATATGCTCACCAAAGTTACAAAAACTCTAACCGATATCATACATTTTCCACTAGATCGTATGCTAACAGTAAGGCACACGCCAGTTAATTAGAGAAAATGTTACGACAAAGGGCCTTCCATTTATTTAATTTCTGTATGGTTCTAAAAAAATAAATATTTTGCTGAAAATGTATTTTTAAAAAATTGGATTTGATGCAATTAGGAATGTAATTTTTATCCTAAACTTTTTCTCGGTTAAAGCTAGCTGGGTGAGTTATAATTGCTAATTTTTTAAAAAATACATAGTTTCCACACAATTTAAACAACTGGACTTTCTGTGTTGTGTTTAGGAAGTAGCTATGCCGTATTCAATGGCTTATTCGCCACAACTGACACGTGATTCATCTTGTTTAATTTGATGCAAAAGACTATATCAGCATTCCGGCACTAAGACGGAAAGCGTTGACTACAGTCAGGTACTATGTCCCTAACTTAATGAATAGTAATCGTCATGGTTATAATCCATGATGGTTGGCACACATTCAGAATTGTATTTCCAGTATATATCCCTATAAAGTTATCTTAGTCAAGTTCAAGAGGCGTTTTTAACCCTGCTCTCGCTCTCTCTCTCTCTCTCTCTCTCTCTCCTTTTAATCTGTGTATCATAGAACATAAGTTGATGTTAGGTAGCTCAGTGGTTAGCGCGCTGGACTCCTACATAAGAGGACTGGGTTCGACTCCCACATCAGACCGGGTCGGCTGCCATATTGTGTCCTTAACGAAGAGACTTTACTCTCACTACCCAACAAGAACTAACCAAAGTCACGAGGCAAAATACCTTCAAGCGGACTTAGTTCATCCAAACCAAAAATGTTATTGTTCGTCTCTGATACACACCGATACATTTTTAACTTAATTTTAGGACTCAGAATTGCTTCTTGAGCTTAGATGTTGATGTTAGAACTCAGAAGTGCCTCTTGAGCTTAGCTGTTGAAATGAAAGCTCAAAAATGCCGTTTATGCAGAAAAACACTTAAAGCGGTCTTAGCCCAACTAAACTAAAATACTATTGTGCGTCCACAACACTTGATGTGAACAATACACAGTCAGATTTGCTGTGAATACAATTTAAAATGATCCTTGTATCTGCATTTGCATTATGAGCTTGCAGTTAAGTATCGTAATCTGATCCTGCTTTAATGACAGATGGAATAAATATGTATCCCAAATCCCTAAATGTTGACACATTCAAATGTGTCTCTGTTTTGTACCAAAGCCTGTGAATCTAACATAAGACAGCTTCTTCCAGCAGGAGTAATCTAGTGTCGCCGTTGTCACTCTGCTTTGGTGCTTTCAAAAAATAAAAACAGAAATTCATGTTTTAAAACCTGTTTCAGATCCACTTTACTTCCAGTTTCCTACACATTATGAATATATCACTGAACACTTTGGTCTACCTTCAGGAGTTTTGTCTTTCCCACGCCAGATGTTTTCGTTTCATAAAAGTTTGAAAATGTGGGTAACTTGTTTAAAGCGTAGATTCTATAAATGCACTTGCTTTTTTACCTCTTCAAACTAAATTAGTCATGTTTTCTGACAACACTGTTAAACTGTTAAACTCTTTTTGGCCCAAGAGTCCAGAATTCACAATAATTATATACAGTCCGTACGTACGTATGGGCGTACATACGACCTACGTGTCATGTCCTTGACCCACGTGTAATGGCCTTGATTTCTTCCTGCACAGTTAGAGCTACACACTCGAAACTTGGGTCCGTTATAGTCTAATAGATGTAGATTGTGCTGTCAATTTTAAACTATTGAGCCCTGGGTGATAACATAGAAACTATTGAGATCCTCTCCCTTATGACCATATATACACGTACATGAAAAGACGAATTTATACATGCGATCGATATTGACATCTCTGTCTACGGGACTTAGCTGTTGGGTCACCAGTTTGAAACTATTAAGATCTCCACCATATAATCCTATATACACTACTAAGCATGAAATGATCAACTTATTCATGCAACTGGCATTTATTTTAGGGTCAATCCCAATCCTCAGGGACTTGGCCACAGGGTCGTAACTTGGCAACTGTTAAGACCCCAACCGATAACCAAATATAATCGTCCTGAGCATGAAAAAACAGATTTATAAATACAGCTGGCACATGCCTTTAGGTCTATCAGTATGCACAAGGGACTAAGCCGCTGGGTTAAAGTTTGGAAACTATTGAGATCCCAACCATATAACCATGTCATACTTATTGGGCATGAAAAGACAAATCCACACACCCAGTTTTGTCGAATTCCAGATCAGTACCCTATGAGATCCCTCTATAGGTAATATATATATATATATATATATATATATATATATATATATATATATATATATATATATATATATATATATATATATATATATATATATATATATAACACAAACAGAATCTGATAGTCCAAACTTGCCTCACCTTATGCATGTCGATGACAAAGGTTTATTTCCATTTATGTAATGATGTTTCCAAGCAGATGGAGTTGTAATGCTAGTATTGTAGTCACGAGGATTTCAATGTGGTATACAATTCGGTTAGCGTTAATATCATCGAACACAACGACTTTAACCTTATTTCTTCAAGTTAAGGTCTAATAGATGAATCATCAGTAGATATTAATCATCAGGCAATCTTAGTGCTTGATTTGAAATTCAGTACAGTTATTATTATTTAAAAATGGGAACAATGTCCAGTTGTGCTTAAAGTGTAGCACTTCCTAGTATTCAAAATTATATCCCATTATTAATATTGTAACAAACCTAGGATGTGTGTTATTTGTATTTACGTTTCCATTTATATTTGTGACAGAGTTTAGTGATTATTTGTTTGATTGTGTGGAATCTGTGTTGGGAAAATATTTCTCAAACCGAGTAAGTAGCCAAATAGGTGCAGTCGTCATTCAGTCTGGTCTGTATTCACAAGACTTTTTGGTAGCATGGATTAGTTTCCTAAAATGACCACTGTCAAATGTCTTAGGATATTTTCACGTATAAGTGTTCAGTAATTAGAGATAGGAATAATTCTGTGTATTAGATGTTTAGGACCTCTGACCGATCTACAGCTAAGAATTGCGCACTGATAAATCATACCAATGTGAAGTAAGAAGAACCCTATAAATCTGAGATAAAGTCTCGTGAATGTTTGATTCTTAGTTTGATTATGCGTAAATTATTTATGGTATTAGCGCGTTTACGAAGCTTTCAATTGACAACGACTGTTGTCTTGAGGTCCTTGTAAATAGAGGAAAACAACGGACTTCAAGCCAAACTCACGCAGTGTTGGACATGTTTCTTTTTCTTTTTCTGCTCGGTCTTCAGGTGAACTAATACTAGCTGCTTTTAGACCCCTGGCTTGTTACAATGTCATTGTTAATGAATTTCATAAGAACAAGTTTCAGGGCTTTCACTTATTTGACAGCATATTGGATATTTTTTTTTTTAATCAGGGAGTAGAGCATACAAAGAATTTCTCTATGTGCCAGTACTTGTACCTTCTCCCGCTCATTTCTGATTCCTTTCGTATATGACATTGAAATGTTTAAGTTATTGGCATCCATTGTTACAGAAAAATGTACTTTCAAATATTTAATTATACATACTGTCTACGATTTAGAATGTATGATTTTGCAATGTTGTATGTTTTAATCCACATATGTACACGGATAGGATAACACGAATGCATTGTTCAATATTGCTGTATGCTGGAGGGCCGTCTTTATCATTAGCAATAAAGGTTCTTCTAGAGGTACTATGAAACGTTTAACGTAATTCTGAACTTGTTTTAATTCCTTTCTTGGGTCCCCGTGTTTAGATTAGAAATATAGCGATAAGCAAAAGGTGATTATGAAGTGTCGGTATATAACTCTCTTGGCCTCCAGAATCTCTACGGAAAACAGTATGGAAAACTGGTTCGTCTGTACATTCATGCAAACATTTGTTACTCGATGAGCTTCTCGTGTATCCTGGGAAAGGCACTTTGCTCTACTTGCCTCGGCACGATAAAACCTTCAACGTGTTGTTGTGCCGTAAAACCAAGCCATGCCAAACTTTCATAGAAACAGATTAAATGCTTCTTTTCATTATCTCTTTCAACATCTTGACGCATGCTCTCTATGCTATTTGAAAATTAAGTCAGGGCTGCTTAGTTTTCGATGCAAAGGTATCAGATGATGATAATGTTGATGACGATGATGGTGATTATAGTGATAATGATGATAATTGTTATTATTAAGCAAAATATTATAATCTATTCCCATTGCTTTCTTTAATACTAATGAAAGTGTCTAAACCAAAGTGTTAATATTATTGTTGTTAGTATTAGTAGCATTAGTAGTAGTTGTAGTATTTGTTGTTGTTCTTGTTTTATCTGTTGTCTTTATTGTAATCGCTGTCGCAGTGGCTGTGTAATTTAGAAAATAAATAAATATATAAGGTCTAAAGATTTAGGATATTGCCACCATATTCTTTGTATCATCGTTTTGCCTAATAATTGAAACTCGGATGCTGACTACTCCATTTGTATAAAACCTCTGACTGAATGGAACGTATCACCTGCTGAGACAGGGACATTGTTAATTCAACCTAGCAGATAGCTACATTGAAGATACGTTACCATAAGTCGATTCATACAATGATTTATTTATTTACTTATATACTTGTATTCTTCATATAAATCCATTCATTATATCACCACCATTTTATTATTACCATTATGACTGTTATCTCCATTCTCAACTAACAATATTTTTCCATCAACTTTTCAGAATCTGTTTTATCCACTAAAATTAGTCTCGACGCACAGATAAAATGTCTCATCAATGGGTTATATAGCAATGCGATATAGATGATTCGAGCAACTGAAAAATGATGTGATGTTTTATTGTACAAAAATAATATCACAAAATGTTGGATTTATTAATAAACAATAAGGTATCACATATATTAACAATACACCCTGAGAGAAAGTCAAGCATCACAGTTCAATCTTAACACTTCATTCAACATCACTCAGATGTTTTTTATTTGGTGACTTAACAATCCTACACGGTGGGAAAGCTGGCTTGAGTGGCAATACCACACATGTTGTTATAATCTTTAGCCATCATAATGTATCCCTGCATACCCCAGCTCGTGCCCCAGCTGAAAGGGAAAAAAAATAATGTTATGAAATAGTTTATAAAACGTACCAGGTGCTTAAAACACCATAAGAATTTCTAGGTGCCGTGGGTTTGTGCACTTACTGCGTGCAAGTAGGAATTAATTTCTCTCTCTCTCTCTCTCTCTCTCTCTCTCTCTCTCTCTCTCTCTCTCTCTCTCTCTCTCTTCGACCTTGTTACATCTATCTGGCTAAAGTAAATAAAATTATCTCGAAATGGAAATTTCAAGTAAACAATTGTGCATGTATAAGTGGGCTTCGGAGAGATTTTGTATTTAGGTCTGGTTCTTTGTGGATAAGATAAATCTTCTAACATGAGTTGGGCGGCATTATATACTATTATCAGAGAAAATTGATGACAGTCCTAGGATCGCCACGGTCGTTCCGGTTACCACGAACTTGAAGTTGTCGGCAAGAATAAAATCTCTGTCCGAGCATGATCATGTTAGTGCTGATGAAATAGTTTTTGTACATATGTCGTGTCGTCAAAACGTACGGATAGAAATGTCCGTGGCATAGAAATGCAATCTAAGCATGACGCAAGATTAAATATGTATGTAGAGAGGTCACTCCAAATAAAGATATTTTATTCGTTCATATCTCATGTCGTGAGGTCGAAACTATATTGATTTCCAAAACTGATGTGTGCAATTAAGTTATGCAAGTAAATACTAGATCTAGATTAACAAATATTCTTTTGACTAAGTTGAATTACTTTTGAGTTCCTCGTCTCTATACATAGTGACGACTAACGAATCAAAACGAAAATTACTTGTACCATGGCTAATCGCATTCGCGTGTGCTTGTATTATCCATCCGGCTATGTGGTAGAAAACAATGTTCTGGATTCCGAATAGAACTCGCACTTCATTTCAAATCTCCTGCTTGCTGGCTAAACTTCATTGCATGGACGTAATCCAAGTAACTTATTTAATTCGCAAACGGGTGTGGAGAGGGGTCTGGGGTTTGAGACTTTCTAAATGTTTGGTTTCAAATTTAGCTGTTTATATTAGTGTCATAAATAAAATCGTGCTCACTAACCAAGCAAGCAAACAAACAAACAAACAAATACATATTTCAGACTGACCTGTTTTTAACCAGCCAGTAGTTCTGGCAACTTTCAGAACCGTATCCAACAACTAGAACTCCGTGGTCAAGGTTAACTGAGCTGCATGCATTCTCAGTGTACACACCAGTTTTGTATAGCTGGAAGGACGCGTGACTAGCGTCTATGCCAACCGAGATGGGGCCAACCGTTGCTACGGCCGTTTGAAGGTCGGTTTCATTTCCATGCTGGATATCCATACAGCTCACTTCAGTAGAACCTATATTAGCCTTTTTGAACTTGCATGCTCCGTTCTGAATAAAACAATGATGGAAACAATTATACATTCTTTTCAGACTTCATTTTGTTATAATCAGTTTCTTTTGTATTCTTCAATAGCACAGAAGTTCTCACAACTGATACTGAATACTCTCAAAGACAAACGTGGGGTGTTTGAGAGGAAGAAGACACTCAAGTAACCGCATACATTTAACGACTGGTGATAATGACCAAAGCCGAGATCGACATATTTACCTCGTAATGTGCAGAGCGAGTGGCTGAACCTCGGTATTCACATATATGTTATGATATACCTTCCTACATATGTTAGATAACATGTAAAATTGTTTCAAACCTTTTTAAAAATATACACTATATATGTGCAAAGTCTGCGAAAGCTGGGTTCCCGCGAAAATTAAAGGATTCGGCATATCGATGTTAGAATGGTAATGCGGAGGCATTATGATCCAACCATGAAATCTTAAATGAGGTAAAGATGTGCATAATATATTTGCGTCGACAAGTTTGCAAGCTGTATTCCTCTGTGTGTGTGTGTGTGTGTGTGTGTGTGTGTGTGAGAGAGAGAGAGAGAGAGAGAGAGAGAGAGAATACCTTTGCTTTGTACGGATAAGACTCTTCCGTGTCAATACCCTTATTGTGAATAATGTAATCAAAAGCTTGGTCCATAAGGCCTCCCTGGCAACCATCATTACCTAGCGATCAAAGGGTATTCAGAGTAATGTACAATGACAAAAGTGATAAATATTAGCAACAAAATAACGATAAGTTTTTCCATGTTTCTTCGTCAAAGTAAGTGCAGACTGTGAGAAGGAGAGATATGAAACAAATTCACACAAACAACATAAAAAACCATAAAAATAAACATTACTTCCAGTATATTTTGAGAAAAATATTTACTGAAACTTGGCATGTGCGCCTGCGATTGTTACATTATCATTTCCTGTGATGTTTCACAGAGTGTTGATATGTAGCTCCAATGCACAATTCTTCGCCGCATAAAAAAAGCCAAACTCTTTATTCACTTTGCAAAGCTCTCACTCTCACCCATTGTTAACTGCGCTACTCTACACCTCTGTCAACGTCTTAAGTCTTGTAAAACGCGAACTGGAAGAGTTACTTTTAGCGTTACTATTCTTGATGACTTTTCATCCGGTCCAAATACTGCGTGCATTATAAGTATATTTTTAAACAGTTTAAAATAATACTTTGATTAAAATATTCAATGGACTATTTTGCATATATACATATGGTGAGAGGAAACTCCATGCAAGAATTAGAAATAATTGTATTTCTCTAAATAATGATTTATTTACTAACCATGAAAAATAATAATCATTATGTAATTGTGGCGTGTCACCTAAAACTGCATCTCATTATTTTTAGAGTGTAACCGTTATGTAGATAACGCAGAATTATATTTCTAAATTTTAATCACTACTTTCGCTTGTGACGATTGACCTGCTACTTCAACGTTAATCTAAACTAACTCATAATCTAAATTGTAAAGTGTTTAAAACTGTTCAATATTTTTTTAAGGAAGCCAGATGATTTTCCTGATTTTCCTTCATATGTATGTAAATGTATACTTACAATACTTATCCAAATATTAGCATCTGTATAACGCATATATATGTACCGTATATACTCGCGTATAACTCGCGTCCAAATACAAACAACATAGACCCTGATCTGCCGTCGCATAATGCGCCGGCAGATCAGGGTCTATGTTGTTTGTTCTACTGATTAGTCCTTACAAACTGCATAGATCCAGATCTGCCGGCGCATTATGCGACAGCAGATCTGGGTCTATGCAGTTTGCAGTTGGAATCGGTTTATACGCCAGTATATACGGTATATTTTACTCATGGGCCTCACTCTCTCTCTCTCCCTCTCTCATATTATGCTAAGTGTTTTTATGTAGGGGATGTGTTGTACCTAAGTTGGAGAACTTGTTGCACAACCCCAATTGATTCATAACTTTGGCAATAAAATATGTTTAATTTAATCGACTATTTTGCAAAGGTGTCACCAGCAATGTGCAGGCCATCTTACTCCGCCATATTGTGTATGTGGTGTTCAACGTCATCGGTCATACGCGACACAGTCCACGAGATGGTGACAGTGGGAATTTAGAGTAGCGCCACGAATACTGCTAGATATTCACATCGGATTGCAAAGGTTTACAAATAGATGTCAAATGCAAAAGTTTTCGGCATATTTCACAGCATTTACTGTTTGCAGCCACAATCATTTGGAAATTTTAAACTCTGGAAATATTTTCTAATGTTCAATCTTTTGCAATAACTTAGAATATTTACAATCCTTACCTTCCTTTCTGGAACAGTCCACGAGGTTTTGTTCAGAAAGGGATACAAGTTTTCTTGTTTTCTTGAAGTGTTGCCCCTCCAGGGACCCAGTGGCTGAGAAAGCCCAGCATGACCCGCACTGACCCTACATGGGACAAAATTTTACCTTTACAAACAACCATTCTAGATAGGTTCACTGTTAACGCTAAATTAGAGCACTAGGCTCTGTACAAACACCATTTTGAGGTGCAACGGTGTTTATATGTGATCTGCGTCAATGACTTGCATCGAATTAGTGAAGCATAACAACATGTTAATGGTCCAAACGTCTCTACTATGAATCAAAACTAAGCTGCGTGTTAAGAAAAGTGGTTGTATTTGCATTTTACAAGAAGAATAACTCTTTGCTCTTTACATTGTTTCCATGCAATTCAGAATCTATTTTAACAATTAAAAATGATCGTTAACACCATACTTATCACCATTAAGTACCTCCAGGTCTGGTAAATCCTGAAGTATTGCAAACATGCCATTTATATAGTTACACCACTATAACAACATCTCTCTTTCTCTCTCTCTCTCTCTCTCTCACAAACATACACACACACACACACACACACACATACTCTCACACACACTACTAGGACAAATGTTCTTACTTGTTTCAACCGTGCATTTGTACATTTCATAATTGAAAAGACTTATTACTCCAGCAATGGGACATATCAAATTTTCATATTATTGATTCTCAAAGAAGTCATTACGTTAAGTAGCATTGATTATTGTAAATATTTTGGACAAACGTCTCATTCCTTGGGTGAATAACTAGGCCTTGCCCGCCCTGCTCATGTGAAAAAATACAAGGAAGATCGATGATATAATCTCACAATCTTGTATATTGACACGAATATTATAGAATAAAAATTCTAGAGCAATCAAATCAGTCAGACTAATTTGTGATAAAAATCATGAATTGGTCGCATCTAATGTCCTAAAATTGTGTTAATTTTACACGCACGATCACAACTTTTACACCGTTCCACAGAAAGAGAAATTGCTTTAATATACAGACTTCAGTCAACGACCAGTGGATAGTGCAGTGGTTGGCATTTACCTGGTTTTTAACCCCGGTAACGTAGCCCTCTTTCCTCCAATCAACTGTGGTGGGAAGGTCGGATAACTCAACGTGACTTGGGGCCATGAACTTTCCGCACTGAAACGGTTTGGTTGCATTCACTCTGTACCCATTCATTGCCCTGACAAACTCCTCAGGTGTCTTAATAATAATAATAATAATAATAATAATAATAATAATCATCATCATCATCATCATCATCATCTTCTTCTTCTTCTTCTCTCGTGTTTCACTTACGTAATAATAATATTCTCTTGTGTAATAATAATAATAATAATAAGAAGAAGAAGAATAGGTATCAAAAGAAACAATTAAGGATACTTGACGAAAATCCGTAACAACTCAGACAATATTATCTGAAACATGCTAATTTCTAACATAGCAATAACAACAAGAAGATGAGGATGAAGAGTGAAAGATGGTGGCAGAGATGACTGGTGGCGTGTATGTAAAATGTAGAGGAGGAACGCGATCTTAAAGGAACTAAGACTGACTGATAAAGTATGATTTACTCTAAAACTAAATTTCACACTAAACGGTACGTTACGATCGATACAGTTACATAATTTCGCGATATATAAGGCAATATAACACTTGAAACTGATTGTATAAAATCAAAGCCTTTAATTTGATAGACTCTGGTTATTAACGAACAAAGTATGAAAATACCATATCAGCATATTCGTTCATTCCGAGCCAGAAAGTGTGCACACCACGATCCGCTTCTATGTTGTGCTGCTGCACGTGCTTCAGGCTTCTCTCCCAAATAATGCGTCTGAAATAGAAGGCATTTGTTAATATTCACAAATATAGTGAAGCATTTTGAATTCCTAATCAGTTTACTTAAATCATGTATGGACATGATCATGGATTAACCATGATTTAACTTAAACATTATATGTATCTTTCCTGGAAATGTGTTTAGATTACACATATACCAATTTTCTTTTTAGGTATTCATAAGCCGCGGTGGCTAAGTGGATAAGGAGTTTGATTCGTGAACAGATGGGTGCAAATTCGATTCCAATCATTGGATCCTCCCAGATGGACCACCATGGTGTGCCCTTGGGCAATGCACTTTACTCATCTTGCCTTGGCACGTTGCTGTATCGTAAACTCCCCACCCCACCCCACCGTCCACCCAAAAACCCAAAAATCAAACTTGTTACGTATTCAACGCATTTGACCACCTTTAACTATATGTAATGCAGATTATATTTAATATATGTGGAAAAATATACAATAGCAATGATGGAATATTCGTATTTTTGACAGTAGCAATTCTGAAATTCTCCTTTGCAACTACAGACAATATTTTTGAGAACATATATAACTTTAAGACCGAGCTTGTGTTGTACTTTTCATTTTGACTCGAGGTTACCCGAAAGAAAACCTAAGTGATATTTTTTACTTCTGATCACAATCTTTTCTTCTATAATTATTCCCTTCAGTCATCTACTGGCAATAAACATAGAATGTACATTTGGTGCTTTCAACTAAAATCCTCATCTAATTTTCTACATGAACACAATTTAGATTTATTACATTTCTTGGAGAAAAAATAAGGAAACTAGAATTCCAAGATGTGACAAAAATCCGAATTCATCCTGATCTTACCTCAGAAGCTCTTCTTCTTGAGCATAGTTCTTGTTGTACGTAGTTTTGAAGATTTCCCACTCGCTGTTAAGCTCAAGGTTGATTGGTCCAGCAAAGCTCAGAGCCACGAGACCAGCCAATACAAACACACGAAACATCTGAGGAAATTTCATAAGTTTATTAAACACCGCCGCCTACTATATTTCAGATATTGTACTGAATGGGCTGTTTTGAAATTCAAAACTAAAATCTTCAATTATCGTTGCTATAGAGATTGTCATTAGGAAGCGTTATACATGCGAAAACTTAGGATTTAGTTCCAAATATTACCTGGAATACTTCATAGTCGTTTCTTTTTTCGCCCCCAAACACACTGCACTTTTCCAAACGTATTTAAAAATGATTCTAATACATGTAGCCTCATGGCTATAACTTACAAACTACAAAACAAAGCAATAGACTTCCTTCTAGATGTAATTTAGATAAATTGTTCATTTCGATGAAATAAAGATACAATTTAGATTTTGACTGACTAATTCAGTTACCTGAATTACATGTGTGATAAGCAGATTATAAAAGTATCTCTTTGAATTTGAATACTTTGATTATTTTTGCTTACAAATAATGGAGTAAAAAAAATAGAACTCAAACTTTTTTAAAACATAAAGCAACATTGAGCGTGTCACAATTTAGTAAAGAACGAATATCAAATATATGTTAATATGTAATAAAAAATCTCAAGCAATACATATTGAAACTTTTGTAAACAGTCTCCACTGTAACCCGGCTTCCTCTGAAGACTGGCTGCATATTTTATACATATTGCAGCTTTTGTAAACAGTCTCCCGTTTAACCAGTCCACCTCTGGAGACTTACTACATATTTTGGTCCCAATAAGGCCGTTCTAACGCTAATAAACCTCTTCATACTGGTCGCCTCTATAAAACGGCCAAAAGTTTAGATCTCAGCCGCGTCCGCGTTAGGGAATATTTACTGTACATGTAAATAATGTCTCTGAGAATGACATAACAGATATGTGTTTTTAGATTTTAAAAAAATATCAGACCTGATGTAATAAAGCACTATAGGTCCAAAATAGCGATAGAGGTAAGTATTCACTCTGACATGTGGTTTTTCTCTCTGTTTTCAAGTGTACAATATTATACTTCTCATAATAAATGAAGTTTTCTAATGTCTTCCATAAAGTCAAATCTCTTAGAAGAGCGTAAACTTATACAGGTTTAAGTTATCTGAAGTCCACTGCATCGATGTAATAGCCTGTGTTTGAGTAAAAGTGATGCTTTGATACAATTAACCTGAATTATGAATAGGCCATGGTGGTGCTTTCATAGGAATAGGTACTAAAACAATTTTTCTGCCATACTGGTATAAGAGTGAAAGCAGCAATGACGTAAACTCTAGTTACGGAAATCCTTACTTTGTAGCAAATGTAACACGGTAAACTTATTTAATTAGACTTAAAAGAATATGTACAAAGGGATCATGAGAAACAAGCAAATACACTTGCTGAAAATAATTTGATTCTATCACATTTCATTTTCGATTATTAAATTTGTATGTGCTCACCTTGACGGGCAGGTAGTTGTATGTGCTCACCTTGACGGGCAGGTAGTTGTAAGATCCAGGACCAGCAAACTGACTTAGTCCGTCTCTCAGCCATGCTTAAATACATCTGTGCACATGACTGTCATGTTACCGATGATAGATGTGACATCTAGTCGGAGTACGCTCGGCCTTTTCTGTCATTACAGGGAAATACCTCGTGATTTTCGCTAGGAAAACTGAAGATGTTTAGACTGGGGCGGCGTGCTGCCAATCACACGCTTTGCTCTGGTCATGCGAAAAGTCCCGTGTCATGTCATTTTACGTTATGTTATTGCTGATAATCGAATGTTTATCTACAAGTCGAGAGTTTATGGAACATATATACCACGAATGACTTTGCAACCTTTTAATAAATTGCAACGGGGCAAGATAACTTCTGACCTCAACTAACGGTTGATATGTTAGAGATCGCGGTGACAACATAAGATAATTCGTTATATATCCCAGTTTCGTGTTAGGGACACCTATGAGTATTTGTTTGTTTGTTTGTTTGTTTGTTTGTTTGTTTTTTACTTGCGTCAAATAATGGGTTCGTTCGGTCATTGAAGTTCAGCTATAAATCCAGTTGCTCTAGCCACGCAGACATTTATTGTAAACACTGTGCAGTGAAATTTTGTAATATAATTGTTGAAATGTATACAGAAGTTTATTCAGCTTAAAACATACACAGTGTTTGTAGCCCTAATGGGAACAGTATTAATGGAATATACTTATATGCTAAATGTATTTACAAGTATTGATATGTCTACAAAACAATTATCAAGAAGCAAAGACAGATGTGTTAAAGATACTATGTTATCTCTTAATTTCATTGATAAGCAAACGTACTTAAGCTAGTGTGATATTGCAGTCCTTTGATTAAGAAAACACGAGAGATTAAAATGTGCGTAGTGTAGGACAAAAGCACAAGTACCTACGTAAATATTTGTTTCGAAGGTCAGGAAACAAAAGACGCAAAAGTATGATTTATTACTATGTTTCAATAGTATTTTGATTACATAATACATAAACTTCTCATCTCTGGATATGTTTCCATAACGACTTAATTATACAACAAGACTATGTGATAGTGTTCCAAAATGAGTTAGAGCTATTCTAAATTTAACATTTCTAAATGTAGACAGGTATGGTGCCAACTTAGAACTGCTTTTGTACATTACATAATAAGTGAATTTACTAGAAGATGCTAGGAACTTCCTCCACGATTGTATAAACTGTTTATATATTCTTTGTTTAAGTAGGCTATGGGGTATCACAACATTATACAGATTCAGCCATACATATCACAGTCCTAATTAATCTAGTATACATTTGATATGGTAAGTACAATTTTTTTCACTATTATAAACTATAAGTCATTTTTTAAACAATAATATATTTCAGAGAGCAAGGAATTACGGTTTGATAGAATCCCTGACCAACATTTTATCATTCGTAATTTTCGTATTATATGAAATGCTATTGCACCAAGCTCTTCGTATAATGCATCCATGTCTGTACATTTCTTGACTGTCAATTTCTTTTGATAGAATTTCAAAAGCACATTTTCTACATGCTTAGCATGGTAAAATCCATATACATAAGCACCATAATGGATTACAAAAACTACTAACGAATCAAATAAATTACTTTCTTCTGTGTATAAGATATTATACAACCTTTATAAAGAAAATGAACAGTATAAGTAACTGAAAATGAACAGTATACAGATACTAATATTTGCATAAGTATTGTAAGTATACATTTACATACATATGAAGGAAAATCAGGAAAATCATCTGGTTTCCTATAATAAGCGTGGACGGACTTGGAGTAGAGACCAAGACCTCACTTAACACCAGCTGGATGGGGAGCCCACTTGTAAATGGAGGGGTATCATCAAAGTTAAAGATATACTGATCATAAAATACACACCAGTATAATACATTTTCCACTAGATCATATGCTGAATGCTGATAAACTGAAAAAGAGATTTTTAATAGGGTCTTACAAGGCAAACTGCTTGAAAACAACAGTTTTTGTAGTAATGAAAATACTTGTAAAAGAGACACGATAGTCACTATGGAAGTCAAATAAACTAGTCAGCTACACGCCATTTAATTAGACGAAATGTTAGAACAAACGTCCTTCCATTTATTTCATTTCTGTTTGGTTCTAACAATTAACATAGATTTTTTGAAAAGGTGTTTAAAAAACAATAAACATTGGATTTTAAGCATTAGGAATGTAATTTTTGTGCTACAGCGTTTCTCGGTCATCTTTAGTCATCCTTACTAGCATAAATGAATAATAAGTTTTCATGATAGTACATCCATTTAGATCGTTATTTTATGATATCAGCTTTACGGTCTATCACCATGATAGAGATTTTATCGGCTATTCAGAAATTATAGTCAACTTCAACCAATATACACTTAGTTCTCGTGCTTACAAAAAACAACACACAACAACAACAAACAAACTTCGTTGTAAAATACTCTTTATGATATGTCAGCAGATTATGAACCTGAAATGGCACCATACAAATCACCTCATAGGATTTTAATTGCATTATCACTATAAAGCGCAGAGTCTACAAAATGATACATTTTCAGTTGTACAGGTTTTTTTTTCTGTATAAATATATCTGTGCAAAAAATAACTTTATCGCAGCATCGGATTTTTATTTCATATTCTTCCACATGCACTCTGAACATTTAAGAAATGAACGTCGTTGACCGTTATACAAAAGAAAGAAAAACAAAACAATAATATTGTACTATGTTGTACATTTAACAAAATATACTGAATTCCCTTGTTGACGCAGCAATCCTATCCTGTGGGGAAACTGAATTTAGTGGCGATACGGCACAAGTTGTGTTTGTTTTTGGCCATCATGACATAAGCCTGCATACCCCAGCATGTACACCAAATAAATAAATACATAAATAAACATCACATTGTTGTGCCTATATAGTATGTATGTATGTATGTATGTATGTATGTATGTATGTATGTATGTATGTATGTATGTATGTATGTATGTATGTGTTTGTGTGTGTATGTATGTATGTATGTATGTATGTATGTATGTATGTATGTATGTATGTATGTATGTATGTATGTATGTATGTCTACCTGTGTGTGTTAACATACCTATTATATGCGTCCACTTCTGCCATAATACATCCATCAAACCCCCTTAACAAATCCTTACAAGTTTGAGGTTTGATTCGATCACTAGACAAATTCATGTGCAATGCATTTGAATTTACCATATTTTGCGTTTTCTTAATTTTGAACAGTACAAACCTCTTTTTAGTCCTTTTAAAACCTTTCAACAATTATGTACGAGTTATATCACAATTAAACGAGACTACCATATCGACTGGTGGTAATTGATGATCAGACTCACCAGCTAGCCTATAGCAACGTTATTTGTATGCTGTTGTTTGTTTGTTTTTTGTTCTTTTTTTTTAACAGAACAGTTAAGTATACAATTTTGTATGGAAAATTACTTAATTGCTTAGAAGACAGAGGTACGATTAAGGACTGGTTCAAACATATTTGAGAAACTCTTCTACTTTTTACACCAGAATAAGGTCATTATAATATTTTTTTTACATTATCTCTTGCTGTTTACGAAAAAGGTACGTTAATTAACAAAATTGGTGGCACCTAACGAACCAAGCATGCACGCGCGGACATGTAGAATGACATATTTTGCCAAACTTTTCCAACAGCTCAGAGATAACAAATAAAAGAAACCATCTAAACAAATATATATGCAAACGGACAGACAGTCATAAGGGTCAATAAGCGAAAAAAGACAAGACACGACAAAACAAAACGAAACAAAGCGAAACAAACCAACTAATGATTCGGATATGACCTATTCTTAACCGGGCAATAGTCGTTGCTCCCTTCAGTTCCATGCCCTACGGCTAGGACTCCGTGGTCAAGAGTTTGAGGGTTACATTGTGGCTCACTATAGATTCCTTGCTTGTTCAGCTGGAAAGACTCATACCTGACGTCTATGGCAACCGAGGTGTGGCCCACCGTTGCTAAGGTCTTTTGAAGGTCAGCTTTACTTCCGTCCTGAATGTCCTTACAGCTCGTATCACAGCTCGTTTCGGTGGCACCCACATCCGCCTGCTTGAACTTGCACCTTAAAGTCTGAATGATGTAATATTATGATAGAAATTCAAAGGTCACATTATGCAAGATCACTTGGCACCGACCTTTTTATATCAGTTTAAAACATTTGATATTCAAACAATTCACTATGATGTAAGTAAACCTCCACAACAAGTTGCTGCTGAGACGGGTTTATTCAGAAATACCATGAATGCATGTGTGTATTTATGTATGTATGTATGTATGTATGTATGTATGAATGTATGTATGTTTGTATGTATATATATCTACAAACCTACGTACATACTGATGTGAGTTTTTATTATATGCCTACAACTCGTGACTGTAAAATTAATTACCTTCCTTCCCTGAGCAGTCTTCGAGATTCTGTTCAGAAAGAGAAACTAGCTTTATAGTCTTCTGGAAACGTTTTCATCTCTGATATGGATTACGTTACATTTATCCATTATTATTAGTAGTAGTAGTAGCAATAGTAGAAGTAGTAGTAGTCAGTTGAATGTAATTTGTATGGCAGTGAACAATTACGCAACAATGCAGGACATGTAACACACTATTGTGATGTCATGGTCTGGTTCTTGGACCAGATTCTAAATGACTTTTCTACATATTTAAAGAGAGTAAAATAGAGAACCTTCCGGCAAAGTAGGGACTGGCACAATCTGACAAGTAGGGACTAGCACAAACTGACAAGTAGAGACTAGCACAAACAGATATGAATTAATGAACAGTAACGAGTATCTAATTTGTTCACTCGAAAAAAAAACTTTTGTCTGGAATTAAAATATAAAGACACCATCTCTCTCTCTCTCTCTCTCTCTCTCTCTCTCTCTCTCTCTCTCTCTCATTAGTAAGTAGTAGTATGATTTCAAATATCTGTATGTATTATTTTTTATTATTGTTATTATTATTTTATTATTATTATTTTGGCCCTTAAAAGGGTAACCCTCTATTCGTGCAAAAATAGGTAAATATGGAACTTTGTTGCGCAGTAATAAGATTTCAAATAGCACACTCTTTCTTCTGTCTTTCAGTACGCTTTATATTTACCTACGCTAGTGCTATTTGAAACTTTGCTAAAAAAATAAAGTGGAGATGGAAAAGTGTTAAAATTGTAGTACTGAAAAACAAACAATCAAAATTGAACAAAAGAAAACCATATACCAAAGTTGAAAAGAATATACGTTTAATGAGCAGCTTTATTGGGGAAGATCGAATGCGTAATTTTACGTGCCAGAAGAATTTCATAATTATTCATTTAAGTGTTTAAGCAGTAAAAATATTGAAATGTAGATATTTTCACGAAAAACAAAAATACACACAAAATACGTCCAGCACAATACAGATTACATTAAAACACGATATAAACAACGAAAGAAGATATAAGAGACAAATACAATGCCTATGTTAACAAATCATCATAAACAAAGGTGTCAGTCTACGATCTAATTGATTATAGCGAATGATTACGCAGAGCAAGTGTACACTCGTTAGACCAGTTAGATCGAAGGTATTATTTCATAAATTTAACAATTATTGGTCCACTCGGGCATATTATTTTCATAAATTAAAGAAAATATTTGCCCATTTGTCAAACTATTCACTTAAAAGTGTTTAATTACAACTATTTATAACTCATTGTCGTATCTAGTATGCTTTTGGTCCTTGCCGTTCATGCTGCTCTATAAATGCACAATCGCTACAAAGTTGGTATTTGGTTTTCTTTGTTCAATTTCGTTTGATTGATTTCCAAAACATACAATTGCAACACTTTTCCAAATCTACCTTTTTTAGGAAAGTTTCAAATATCACGATAGCGATTGGATTTTCATCAATGGTATTAAGCAGTTGGTTTATTCTGACCACCAACGAACATTAATAATCATAGCAGAACAATCATCACTAAATGTGAGCAATTTGCTTTATTCCTGTTATGGAATATTCAGAAGTCTGAATATTAATAAGTATAGAGATTATGATGATGGTGATAATAATAATAATAATAATAATATAAATAATAATTATATGCAACTTTAGAAGTCAGTGACACCAAGTAGCAGTTAAGCAATTAGAACGAACCAGAACAATTTTCATTACCTTTTTCATCCTAAGGTCAAAGTGATCAATGTGAGCACTACGTCACAAGGACCACGATCACGCTATATACACGCTATATACATCCCAAGTTTGACGATATGGCAGCACAGAAGACAATGTGAGAGAAAGGAACTTAAACACAGGCTCTGCTATTATCACTTAGGTGCGGTAATAGGTCGCATCTGCTCTTTTTGTTGCAGTGGTGTACCATCCCAGATGTTGTAGTCATTATTAAGTTTTATAACATTAATTAAGCTTTAAATGCAGTACACCTTTGATTACTATTAAGGGCCGAAGAGAAGGAAGCACAAAAAAAATCACCCCTCTTGCATGTGATTGTCATATATAGACAACTAATGAATCAAATCTGATGAACCTGCAGCTTAGCAGGAGATAGAGATACGGACAGAGGGACTGAAAGTTAGACAGACATACTATTCTATAGTGCAAGGATAACAAGACGATTTAATCAAGGACTAGAAATTATACATTACCATGACTTTAACTTCAATAACGAGACCAACATATTTTCTTCATGAGGACACTCAGAAATATAGCTTTAGCATGTATTCGTTTCTATAGTACAAACAGAATGGCGGGAACGTTGATTTTTACAAGTCTTGTAATTTGAGAAAGTATTTCTGATGAGCTTGTACATAAAATCGGCATTTACTAAATCTATGATCTAAATTTACTGATGTTAGATTACAAAATGCTGACCATATCGACATATCGACATATTCGTTCATTTTGAGCCAGTAAGTGTGCATGCCACAGAGCGCTTAAGACCTAATAAAACTTGATGCAAGAATTTAAACAATATTCAGTATATGTCATCCTAAAAATTAAATTTGTAACATTCAACAAAAAGCATTATTTTGTTAGTTCTATAGAGTCACTTACAGTCCTATCCGCTCACGCCTTTAAAAGTTTGTTCAGATATAAGTTATGGAGAACATTTATAGAACTTCAATTTTTAAAAAAATATCCGCAGAATGTTACGTCTTGCCTGCTCCGCCAGAATATGATTAAAAACCTAGTATAGTCCCTTGAACGTGAAACGTAGGTAACTGTAATTATGGGAACCTACTTTAAATGGGTGTGAATATTAATCCAGGAAAGGTATGTACTCATGAATTTTCATGATTGCGTAATCAGTAGTATTATGGAAATTCAACTAAATGCCAGAACTTACCATCTTCACTGACCTTCTTTTACTAACAGTATAGTAAGCACAGGATAGACATCCACAAGGTAAATGCAAAAAAGAAATGTTATGAATGTAGATAGCAACCATTCCTGAACATGGAGCTAAATGCAGACATCACTTCTATGGGCACAATGACGACATAGAAAACAACAACACTATCGGAAAGTGATACCAATGTCCTGCCTACATATTTATCGATGTCTTACCTGAACTAGAGGGCCAAATGTGGATACAGACCTTGATCCTTTTCATGTATGCCTCGCCGAGACTGTTTATATCTCGAACTGATCCAGCAAGTTTCATATAGTTGCAAGTGCCTTAATTTCGCTCAGATCCTAATTTTGCACCCTTTAAGAAAATGCCCTCGTCACCCCATTGACATAATGCCTTGCGCACGTGAAAATGAACGACAGCATCCATAGAGCGGGCTGCCATATCGTTAGATAGTATCACTTTCCTATGCATTGTTTTCGGAAGACAATAGCCAATTGTATATCTGGTACGAAAAGAAACGTTTAACACTGTAAATCAATTTTCAACATCCTAAACCTTAGGCACTGTATAAATGTTCTCTGTTGCTGTGGCGTAAAACACAAAATCAAACCAAACCAAACCATATTTCTACAATTGTAAATAGCATATGTTCGAGAAACTTTCACCAAAGATAGATCAGTTAATAGTACAAATCTTTCTTCTGATATTGTATATATTTATATAATTTGCCATGTATTTAACTAGGAAGTTTATTTGTTGCACTGATGGAGTCGTCGGCTCCTTGTGTG
Organism: Margaritifera margaritifera; assembly: GCA_029931535.1. Taxonomy (NCBI): domain Eukaryota; kingdom Metazoa; phylum Mollusca; class Bivalvia; order Unionida; family Margaritiferidae; genus Margaritifera; species Margaritifera margaritifera. The sequence continues at coordinate 2,123,970 of JAQPZY010001434.1, read as the reverse complement.
CGCTATGGTTGGAAGTAGTCATTATTATGCATGCAGCTAAGTAAGTTATTTTAATGTCTACTTCCAAATCATTACACATTCTAAGGTTTTAAAATGTCAAAATTAGCTTAAATACGGAAAAATAAAAATGTTATAATTTTTTATAGTAGAGTTTTCATAACTAAGTTTTGTTTATGTTTCAAATTCTATGTGGACAACCTTACTGGCATCATACTTTTAACGGTAATTAGTGGTGTGATTATTTATATTACTGCATGCTACGGAAATATACTGGACAGAAACAAACTTACATCTGTAAGCGAAATTGTGAATATGTATGTATGCATGTATGTATTAGCGTTTAACGGCACCTCAGCACAATCATGGCTAAATGATGCCGATTGAAGGTAAAGTTCTAAAAATGCAAAAATGAATAATTTCAAATGAAAATATAGAAAGATAAATCCTTCCAAATAATTATAAATATGAAGCACAACTGGATAAAATATAAAAGGCAAATATTTCAAAATTCTGTAGTAGGCACATAAAAAATATACAGGTAAAACATGTAAAATCCTTAAAACTTATAGTCAAAATTTGTTATATAAACCGCATTCCCTGAAAAGTCCAAGATTGTCTCAGGTGGTATATTATCACAGAGTTTCTTCACTGAGTTCACATCAAAATACTTCTGAAAAATGTGTGTCCGATACGCGATCGGCACGATATCACCTCATCTCTGCGATTTGTTATATACGATGGAAGCATGCCATGCTTAGAAGCTTGTTTTGTGGAATTTTGATTACACATATTTTGTCAAACATGAAGAAGCTCATGATTTATATAATATTTAAAGTCAATGCAAGGAATCTTCCATTTGGAAACGCATGACTGAATGGGCAGCTTTGGCTGCTTTATCTGCCGTTTTATTGCCCTTAATACCAATCTGACTAGGCAGCCAACAGTACATAATACTTTTTCCAGATTGTATGAACAAATCATGTTTCTGAAATATCTGGGATATTAATGGGTTGTCAAATTTAAGGTTTTGCCAGGCTTTCAGTGTGGATTGGGAATCCGAAAAGACTATGAAATTTCTTTTTTGAAACAATGTATTTCAAAGATTTTAGTGTGGCTGTAATTTCTGCAGTAAAAATCGACGCTTTATCCGGTAACCGGTTCAAGACAGTGCCATGGGGTGTTACAATGGCAGCTCCAAACTTGTCTCTGTCTTTCGAACTGGTTGTATAAAGGGCCATATGACCACAATTGGAGGCTCCGATTTCATTGAATTTACTCTGAAAAAAGAGAGGATTTGCTGAGGACTTTTAAATTGGCAAAGATCAAACATAATGCGGGATGGGGGTGATAACCAAGTGTGTGATTTTGAAACATATAATTTTGCAGTATTTCCAACATTGACTTTTGCTGCTTGTAAGTAAGGAAGAAAATGTATGTCAAAAGATGGAGTGAAGTTTTGTTTCTGAGTGTACAAGGTTTGGTATTTGGGTCTAAAGATTATGTCATATGCGGGATTAGATGGATTAGAAGAGAGTTTGGTAGTATACTGAAGAGCCACTTTCGTTAGTCTGAGATAAAGTAATGGTTTCTTTGCCTCAACACAGAGATGTTCTGAAGGGGAAGTTTTAAATGCACCTTTGACAAATCCTAAGTCCCTGATTGTATATTAGGCAAAACATCGGGACGTAACATTTACAATCTAATGCTTACACAATCGAGCCATAGTCAAATTTAGATCTTACTAATGACCTGTATAACCCGAAAAAGACATTCCAATCTGCTCCCCAATCTGTGTTCGCCACAACTCTTATTAAATCCAGGGCTTTTTTTACATTTGTCCTTGAGGTATCTAATATGTGAAAGGGAAGTTAGTTTACGGTCGAATATTTGGTCTCCTCCATAACAGGAATAAAGCAACCGTCAAGATAGAGTTTTGGGTCATCGTGGATTCTATGCAAATAGGCAGAAGTACATAAAAACAGTTTTAGATTTCAAACATTTGAGCCCATTTTCTTCTGCCCATTTCTGAATTCTGTTTAAGCTTTTCTGTAGTTGACGTTCAATATTAGGCATGCTCTTTGATCTAAAGCAGATAATAAAGTCGTCGATATATAATGTGCAGTCAGTTCCTGGATTAAGGCATTTCTCTATGCTATAAATGTTGATGTTGAATAGGATGACTGACAATATGCTACCCTGAGGATAGTTGACAATATGCTACCCTGAGGATTATTGACAATATGCTACCCTGAGGATAGCTTTCAGAAAACGTGTTGCCAACATTAACTCGGAAAAATCTGTGTTTGAAATTGTTTTTAAATAAAGTTAGGTAGGCGGCCCCTTAGATCTAGGTTTAATAGGTATTTCATTATGGCGCACTTCGTTGTGATGTCGTAATCTTTCTCCAAGTCAAAAAAGACGGCAACGATGTCTTTTTTCTTTTTGAAAGCTTCTCTAATAAATGCTTCAAGTGTGATAAGATGGTCTATTGTGCTTCTCTGGTGTCAGAATCCATATGAAACGTCTGATAGTATTTTGTTGGACTCGAGATACCAGATGAGTTTATCAAGTATTATCCGTTACATGGTTTTGCAAATACAGCTTGTTGGTGACGTGGGACGAGAGTGGAAAAGATCGGTACAGTCATTTCCAGGTGTAGGTACTGGTATCACTGTTGCTTCTTGCCAAGACTGGAAGTCGCCAGTCCCCGAAATTGTATTCGAAATCTTTAGTGGTGTACTGAGAGCTGTGGCATTAAGTGTTTAAAAAGTTGATAGTGGATATCATCTGGTCTTGCTGAACTCTTTTCAGTTCTAGGGGGTACTTAGAGACCCCATCCTCCCCCTACCCACGTGTTATTACATCGAAAACCAACAAGAAGTCAGCAATATACTGGTAATCGATTTATGTATCCATAAGAGATCAAGTTTTCCATTAAATATTGATGTAAATATTTATATTGTACGGCAATATATTGCACACAAACAAACTTATATGGATGAGCAAAATTATGAATACTCTGTTCAGTTCTTGAGAGGGTACTTAGTGACCCCTCACCTCACCTCAGCCAACCCTACCCCAACCCCGTAAAACTGAGCGAAAGTAGGGTACTTTTCACGTTGCTTTTTTACGTCAGAAGGGTTCATACGGGATGGGGCTCCCTTTCCACACCTAAACCAAGAATAGAGCTATCTACTAGTCCTAACCTCTATATAATCTGATTCCGGTAGTAGGCATGTTTTTTAGTTTGGATTTTGGATTTTTTTTTTTTTTTTTTTTGTCTTTAAATTTATTTAAAAAATCTGTCAAAGTCTTGAATACTAGCAATTAAACCCTGCAATTATTTGTTCGAAAATACGTAAGAAAGGGCTTAAAAATCTGGCAAGACTAATATAGTATTCGGAGGTGCTTATCCGTATTAGAGGGTTATTTTGTTCTTAATCAATCAAAACATGAAAATGCTACTTTCTTTGAAAATTGTTCGGCCCAGTCCCCTAAATCTACAGAATCATGAGCCGCGAGTGGAGCGTGTCCGTCCACGAATCTGGTGTTAGTCACTGTAGACAACTGATATAAAGGCTATAGTTTTGGACACCTGGTGAGTGTGTGTCAAGTGTTTTGTCTGCGTTTGATATTATGACTGCGTCAAATATTGGTTGTTCGTACCCGTGGAAGATGTAAGCTATGTATAGAGAACGGAGCTCAAGCATTATTAAATTTAACCCTACAAGTGGAGGTAGCTGGCGAGTCAGGGTAAAACTGGATAATGTGCGTTCTTGTTCACAATATGGCTTGTATTGTGGGTCAATGAAAAGTTCAGGATCCGCCCATTGCTTGTTATTTATGTTAATAAATGTCCAAATACGATCCACTATTCCGATCAGCTTACCGTTTGGGCTGATTCGACGTCAGTTTTTCACATTGTCAGTTACCCACTTCTCGAAAAGACGTATTGATGTTACGTACAGTTAGTATGCATCATAAGATATCGCAAAATTGGCATGTTTCAACAAACAAACTAGTAATTGGAACGGAGATTTTGACACGACATTTTAGGATTATATTTGTCATATTGGCTATAACTCGTTACTAAAGCACGGAATAGCGGAACAGAACAAGGATGCTATAGATACAAGTCCAGGTAACAGCGTAAAGACGGTAGAACTACATTCGGATTGAATGAAAGGACTGATGGAAGACTCTTCCATCCCTACAGTCTGTATTTAGTCTTGCACTGTATCAGATAACTGGCGAAGGGGGTGGAGCTTAGCTGTATTATAACTTTACAAACCTGGAAGTTAGAGTACGGTTTTTAGGCTTTACCTCTTAAGTTATCAGAATTAAGCAATATAAAGCGGTCTTATCATGAAAAGAAATATCAACCACCCATTATACAAAGACTGACAATTGGCAGTTGTTATTAGTGAAGTTTATTATTAATGTTGAGCGAAGCTCGGATCAGCTATGAAATGAACATATATTCTGATATTTATTACTGAGAAAGTAGAAGTTAAAAATGTTGTTAAACTGTTCATGAAGTATCATCACTAATAAATGAATGAAAATAATTATCTATGTTTTCAGCATACGAATATAAGGGATAATTTAAACGGCTTTGCTAAAATAATTTCAAGATTTGGAAGTCATCAGTCGTGCCTTAAGACAAGTCAGTAAAATATTAATGAAGCACCAGTATTTAATCATTCCGACAAATGTGACACAGTGTCTGAAAATATCTAAACATTGTTTTTTTGAAGTGTTACTTAGTAGAATTACCCGGCGGGCTAAAAGTAGTTCATTTTAACAATTTTTAATGGTTGGAAAATATGTATTTTGAAAAGGGCAGTCCTTATGAAATTTTCTTTAAAAGATATTGTTTGGGGATTTGTGGGTAAGAAAAGTTGCATTTTCATTATCATGGCTAGGGAGGATATCAATCAGATACTTCAGTACCATATTGTTAACACCTTTGTAAATATAAATCCAACCTTTTACTAACCTTCTTTCTTTAAGGGTAGATCACCCTGTTTCCTAATAAAGAGTTTTTTTCTGGAGAATATCGGAAAGCCCGTTTCATATCAAGAGGCAAGATGGAATTCATTTACTGAATTAGATGCATTCATGTTTTGAACGGCTAAGTTTACCAGACATTCATCGAACCATACTTCAGTTTTAATCCTGATGATTAAATGCTTGCCATAGTTTAAAATAAGAAAATTCAAGTCGACTATACAACAAATGTTCCAAGTTATATAACTTGTTCTCGAAGTATGTTGTGTATTTCTAAATGTAAACATTTTGTAAAGTGATTATCTGTGTTTATAAATAAAGATTCCCAGCACAAAGTCGGTTACTTGACTTTAATCATCAGCAATGGCACTATTGATAATTAAAACTAGGCACCGACCTAGGTCAGATCTTAAAGAACTCCTGTGAAGGAGTAAATTCCATATGAAATTCTTTTCTTGAAAAACACTTTGTTGATTAATAAAAACGTCGAAAGAATCATTTCAATGTTTTGCGACCCATCTACGACTGAAAGTCGTGAAGCAGACAATAAACATTAGTGTGAAAATAACTGAAGTAAGACATAATTTTCTGCAATAGTTCACTTTATCTAGGCATAATTAAAGGATTGTAAACACAGCAATTGCACAATATCTTGCCACGTGCATGTTTCTTGTTGCTATTGTATTTTAAACACTTTGAAAAATGTCTACGTTATGCCTCTATGCGAATCGATATCAAAGGTTTCATACATCAAAGAATAATGTCGGAGCACATTCATTATCATGTGCACTATTAATGTAAGGGTATATACATGTACGTATGTTTAAGAGCTAAACTGTGTTATCTTATAATGAAACCAGACATATGCATAATAGCAAATTAGTTGAAGAGAAAACGATTGTAAAAATGTTAAATATTAAGTGAATAAACTGAATACAAGTGCACTTAGTACTCAATGTTCAAACTTCCTACGACTACCACAGATTCAAAGAAAAGAAAACAAAAACTAAAACAGCCATAATTCATTTAATATTCTTACGTGGCCCGGCCGCTTCTTGATAGATGAAGAAGTTAAAGTATGACGTGTTTAGTTTTGTTTACATTGATGACGTGAATTAATATGTTTCATTATTAAATTTATTTTTCCCTTATAAACGCTCATAAAGCAATATAGCGCCCTAAAAATCTGAGGTGTCTCGCTTTCGTTTCACTTCGTTCTGGCCCATGCTCTGGTTTGGATTTCCATAACATAGCAATGAGGGTCGAAGCAAGCCGGGTGACCCAGACTATGTTAGGACGTGGGTAGACGTCATAATATACCGATGATGTCATAAGGTAGTGAGTCTGTGTCGCCACATTTAGTCTTTTTCCTTTACCCTCGTTCTTGAAAAGCCTGGTCTCTGGGCCGTCTGTTTGCAAAACAAAAAAACAAGGGTCCAGTCTACGTTCTTGAAGATGTTGCTATGCATGCATACGTAACAATAGCAAAAATGCTCTCCAGTGACGTAGGTAAACAACGCTTGCGAGAGAAGCGAGAGAGCCACCTGGGGAACAGTTTGGAACAATAGTAGGAACCAGTCATGGCTTTAGTGCACTAATCCGGGGAGATGATGGACTACTTAAGGTTTAGGTGACCTAGGGGTCAAAACGTCGTTATGGCAGCGATATATTCTAAAAGAGTATGAGCTCATACCCCTGAAAGTGTATTACCTTCCATGGGTAAGATAACACCCCAGCTACAACACTGTAAATTTGTTTATAAAATGCCATCTAGAGAAAACCATACGTTTTAACAACTGCATCACACACAAGTTAGATTTCATTTGCTGCGATATTTTTTCTACTATGACTAGCGCAGAATAGGAAGATTTCACTGTAAGTCGTCTGAATCTTCGTAGTTTCCTGTAAAGACGTAATATAAGATGTTTTGACATAAGCAAGCGTTGAATCTATATCATAGAAATTTCCGTGACATCTGTTTTCAAATTAGTGGATTATTATGCAAATAAATTCCATGGGATTTTTAACAACAAATGGTGTCAATGTTTCTCTTCAAATATCAAATTTAGTGTAATAAAATCAGAAAAACCATGCTCATTAATATGGTTTTGCGGTTTTTAAAGTCGTAACTATATCAGTATTGCTCAGTGGTGTTCTGCTTTATTAGGGGGATATATAGGATTCCTCTTGTCCGTCCGTTCCTTCGTCCTTTCGCTCATCAGTAAATCGCTTCAACGCAGATAGTCGCGCAGTCTTTAATGGATTGGCATGAAATTTGGTTGATATTAGTATCATCACCGGAAGATAAGTATACTGACAATTTCTCCCCAATTGTTCATAAGAGTTATTGCACTTTCTGACTTGTTGCTAAATGCAGTATATGACAGAATATTGTGAACGCAACTAGTCTCATGGTTTGCAATAGATCGCTGTGAAACTTGGCAAATGTTATGGTAATCATCAAAATGTGTGCATATCGACAAACCACTGTGCCTCTGCACTTTTGTCAGAGTTATCGCCCTTTTATTTTACTTGGATGGGTGTAGTGTATGACAGAATCCTGTGAACGAAGCTAGTCCTGCAGTTGTCATGGAAAACTTGGTACATATAATGATCATCAGACAATGTGCATCTTGACTAATCATTGTGCTCACACTATGTTCGGAAGAGTTTATACATTTTCTTTTAGTTTATTGGATACAATAAATGGCCAAATTTTATTAACTCAACTAGTATCGCAGTTATTGATAGATTTCTGAAATACCTGGTACATATTACAAATATTATCTGAAGATGTGCATAGCTACCAATCACTATACTCCGACCTTTTTGTAAAAGTTATTGCGCCTTCTGACTTAAAAATGGGTGCCATATTTCAGAGAGTCGTTTGACTGCAGTTAGCAAAACCATTACTGATGGTTATCAACGATACTTGGTATACATCATGGTCATCATATGAAGATTTGAATACTGACCCAATATCATGCTTTCATTATTTTAGCAAGAGTTATTGCCCTTTATATGCTGCTAGAGGCAACTAGTTCTTTTCACTCGAGTCTGTGCTATAGATACATTTGCATCATGAAGGTAGGTGTGGGATGCGGGGGAGGTGGGGATTTATTTATTTATTTATTTATCGGAAATGTGTATCTTGGATGAAATTACTTACGATCTTTTGTTCCGAGGAAACACTATCTGCATCCTATTTTAGACTTCATCTTAAGATATGCCTGATTAGTAATGGCGTTAATATTCGTCATTATTTGCAACAGTTGTACTTCTGTAGGCACCACCCTTGCGAAGAGAGAGAGAGAGAGAGAGAGATATTCTACTCGTTAAACTCATTTTAGCTCGGAATATTGCTATCTAACATACACATCATTCTCATACAAAAGCAATTAAGAGCAAACATTTACAAAAAAGATCTTAAAGTCAACTTACTCTGAAAATTAGGTTTGGTCTACCTTAATATTAAAACAAAGAATAAGTTTTCAATGATATTAGATAATTTTTGTTCGTTATTTCACGGCAGTAGTTTCAGGGCATATGGCCATCATAGAACTGCATCAGTTATTCAGAATGATAATCAAGTTAAGCCAATATAATATTTGTGCTTGTGAAAACAGCAACAACAACAGCACAATGTCGTGATAAGTACCCTTTATTATATGTGCATAAAATTATAAACCTGGAATGGGACAATACAAATCACATCACAGGACTTTAATAATCGCTTTGTTACTATTAAACTCAGAGTCTCAAAACTGAAACATATTCAGCCTTAAAAAATTTGAGAAATGAACGTCGTTGTCCCTTTCACAAAAGTAAGACCAACGACACAATAGAAATGTAATATGCTGTACATTTAACAAAACAGACGGAATTCCCTTGCTGAGTTAACAGTCCTACACAGTAGGGAAACTGGATTTAGTGGCGATACCGCACATGTTGTGTTTGTTTCTGGCCATCATGATGTAGCCCTGCATACCCCAGCTTGTACCCCAGCTGTAAAATAAGAAAATACATAAATAAAAATCTATTTTTGATATGAAGCATGTATGTATGTATGTATGTATGTATGTATGTATGTATGTATGTATGTATGTATGTATGTATGTATGTACCTATTATATTGCGTCAAGTTGTGCCATAAATCATCAATAAAACACTTTACATATCTTTACATGTTTGCGGTTTGGATCGAACACTGTTCAAGTTCATACGCAATGCATTTCAAGATACCATATATTGTGATTTCTTCATTTTGAATAGCACATACACTTTTAGTCATTGTAAATCTTTCAACAATTCAACACCAATTATATCACAATTAAATTAGACCGCGATAACATCTGGTGGTAATTAATGAAGATCAGACTCACCAGCTAGCCTATAGTAGCGTTATTTGTATGTATTTCTTTTTCTTTGCAACAAAATAGATAAATGTGCAATTTTGCAAGTAAAATGACTCGATTGATTTCATTACAAGACAAAGGTACAATTAGGGGCTAGTTCAAACAAAAATTATTGTACTCGCAAGTAATTTTCTTTTACATCGAAATAAGGTCCATATAACACTTAGTTTACATGATCTCTGTTTCTTTAGGAAAAGGTACGCTAATTAAATACTGATGGCTGCTAACGAAACATGCATGCACGCGAGGACAGGTAGAATTACATATTTTTGCCAAACTTTTCCAATAGCTCAATGTCAAGAAATGAAAGAAACGAAAAAAACAACAACAACAACAACAAAACAATCAACCAACCAAGCATACATACCTACAGGTGGACAGACAAGCACACAGGCAAAGCAGAAAAAAGAAAAACAAAACAAAACACAACAAAGCAACAAATAATTCTGACTGACCTGTTCTTAACCAGCCAATAGTCCTTGCCCCCTTGAGTTCCATATCCTACAGCTAGGACTCCGTGGTCCAGAGTTTGAGGGTTACATGCTGGGTCACTGTAGATTCCATGTTTGTACAACTGGAAAGAAGTATGGCTGGCGTCTATGGCAACCGAGATGGGGCCCACTGTTGCTACGGCCTTCTGAAGGTCAGCTTCACTTCCTCCCTGAATGTCCTTACAGCTCGTTTCGGTGGCTCCCACATCTGCTTGCTTGAACTTGCACTGTAGAGTCTGAATGATATAATATATTAATATAAACTCAAAGATTACATTACTCAAGAACACCGTACACCGACTTTTTGATATAAGGGTATATGGGGCAGGGAGCACACTCCTTTACTGGTAAATAATGTTGTTTTCAGAACTGCTCCCCTTGGGCGTCTGTCCATATGACTGACATTATCAGGTGAACGAAATTCACTATTCTATATACAAAGATCTGAAAAATGATACATGTAAATTCTGATCCACCTTCTCTCCTTCCCATCTAAAAGATTAAACGACCGTTCCCCATGGTCGTGGTCTGTATACTGTTGTAGTTACCGTTATTGTGACTTTGCGTAAGACATCTGACCTCGATCTCACCAACAGACCCAACCGGAGATTAAATAAAATGTCCGTGGTGGAGATTAGGGTGGAGAAAGGTATGGAGGTTAACCTGCGATGGTCAGAAGTCCCTTTTGGATTGAGTTGGTGCTGGGGGGGGGGGGGGGCGTGCATAACTTCATAATAAATTCCAACATAATAGTGAGTCAGTTACTCCGACTTTCTCTTCTCTTAAGACAAAACCACGCAAACATGAAATATGCCGAATGCTCAGATAAACTTCCAAAAGTATTTTTGAAGGTATATATATATTTAGTGAATGGTAGTCATTTGTGAGGTACTATAATCATACAGTGTTTCGTTGGAACATTACTTTATTGTCTCGCTGCAAATCCAGACAAGATGCGTGTTACATGGCTCAAAAACGTAACGCAGACGAGATAATACATCAAATCACTTCAGTACTCTTTAAATAATTACTAACCATATTTACTTACATAATTTAACCAATTAGCGACCATATTTACTTACGCAATTTAGGCACTAGTTAACTATATTTACTTACATTTTTATTGCATACTACTTATTAAATCAAAGATGAAATATCAACGACCCATGGCTCGCTCATTTATGAAGTATTTGAGTTCAGAAACACACAGGTATTTGAGAGAGACAGACATACAGAGACATAGAGTACCTGAGCTTTGTATGGATAAGATGCTTCAGTGTCGATGCCCTTATTTGTGATGATGTACTCAAAAGCCTGGTCCATCCAGCCTCCCTCGCAGCCCATATTACCTGGTCATGAAAATGTGCCATATGCAGTTCGAAAGGAAAGCTATGCTTCATTTTTGTCAACCATTATTAAACGATGCATTACCAACATGTTGTTAAAAAGGGGTGACAATTGTTATGCCCAACTAGCTAGAAAAACTAAAAAGTACTTGTTCAGAAAGCAAACTTCATATAACTAGCCTGACTGCTGTATTTAAAAAAGAAGAGAAAGAAAAGAATTGAGACGGCTTTTCATGCTTCGCACATGCCAGGCTAATAGATCAAAATTGGAATCGTCGCGACTATGATGCAAGTGAACTTACACTACATGTGGTTGCTAAGACGGGTTTAATCAGAAATATCAATGTACGTATGTATGCATGTATGTATATATGTGTCAGTGTGTCTGTCTACCTACCTACCTACCTATCTGAGTTTTATTATATACTTACAAAATGACTGCAAAAATATGTACCTTCCTTCCCTGAGCAGTCTACGAGATTCTGTTCAGATAGGGACACCAGTTTTTTTGTCTTTTGGAAATGCTGCCCCTCAAGGGATCCGGTTGCTGAAAAGGCCCAACAGGATCCACACTGGCCCTATAATGGTACGAAATCATCATTTTATCATTCCCTCTCTCAAGGCAGCACACTGGAATCCCGAGCCACTGAATAAGTTACTTCCACCCCCACACTCCCCCCACCCCTTTGTGAATCAGTCTACGTTGGTATTTGGTCTTCCTTTCTTGAATTTCATGTGCTTGTTTTTCAATACCACAATTGTAACATTTGACCAACTCCATTTATTTTGGTAAAATATCAAATGGCACGATAGTAAGGGCTCCAGTAGAGTGCGTAAATAGAGAGAGTATTTGAATTTGAATTTCTCGATATAATCATTTATTTATTTTGCGTTACCCACACGAGAAAGATCGAACTATTTGAAATCTTACTACTGGTCCAGAAAATGTCACACGTACCTACATATGCATGTCTCGAAGAATTACCCTTACATTAATAATAATAATAATAATAATAATAATACATAATAATAATAATAATAATAATAATAATAATAATACATAAATATATTGCCTTGATTTGACCATGCAATGATGAAAGAAGACTACTTTGGGATTAAAGTTTCTTCAAGGAATTTGTCTTGGTACTATCGCATTATGCGTTTATAACGAACAGTCAACTGCTAACATCGCATAATGTGCTGGCGTATCTGGGGTCTGCGTTATTCGCTTAAAATCGAACCTAAATTTAAAAGCGAAGAAAACTTTAATCTGCCGCCACATAATTAGAGATAATATTAGTCTACACTGGTCACAGCTGTGCGCTCCATATACAAAAGCAAATACACTATATAGGATATATTTATTTTTTAATCAAATGTGAAATTTAGTGTTCGTATAATATAAGCTGCTGAAATTCCGACCAATAGGAAACTTCCGACCACTGATATATTGTATGCTATTCACCTATTGCATAATACCTACATGCAAAATAGCTTGTCTCTGTTTACTTGAATATGTAAATGAGGTACATTTCAATTGCAGCACACAGGGAATTCGCAGTGCAATTGACGTCATCCCATGATCAACTGCATCTCTCTTGTCATTAGATTGGTTGTTGTTGGCTTTTTACGACACTCCTAATATACTGATTGGCAATATAATACCGAGGAAATGAAAGGTAAGTGCCTTTCCCAAGGACCCACCGAGGCAGCCGACCTGCGGTGACCTGAGCGGATATAGAATCCGCGATCCTTGGATTACAAGTGCGACGCTCTACCGACTGAGCTACCGAGGCTCCAATCTTGTCATCAGGAACAGTCGAATCCGAAAGGAACACTTGGCTTGCAAAATTTGGGAAATCTATCAGTCAAGTTATGAGGACAGTTAAACCCATGCCAAATATCATGTGTGTGCATAATATTACATTTCTCAATTTCTTTAAAATGCATCAGAAAATACATAAAAGCCACATAAAACCAATTATATTTAAAGATTTTCGCTTGTGGTCAGATTTATTCTTAGTAATATTAAGCAGTTGGTTGATTTTGACTACCCAGGAACACTAATCAACAAAGCAGAACACTCATCACTTAACATGCGCAGTTTGTTTCAGATGGAAATAAAACTTCAATAACATAAATTCGTGATTTTTCTTTAGAATTGATATGAAGTGATAGTATTAAACTTTTTTCTCTTCTCACTTTTCCCTACATCCCTTTCTCTCTCTTTCCTAGCTGAACTATATAGCTTGTGCATAACAAATGTTTTTTTTTTAACCTTTTAAGTAATTGTATCTTATTAACTCACAAAAATTCATTACTAACTTTAAAAAAATAGAGTATGTCAGAAGTAATTCATTAATATGTGTGTTGCAGTTGTCGGACTTACCAATTTGTTGTGGGCGGAATTACAGGCTTGGTGGTCGGAATTTACTAGTTTGATTTGATTAGATAACATTAAACTTTATTCCGTTATTTAATATTCCCACGTAACATTCTTAATCTAATTGCTTAAATTAGGCAACCTTTGACCTGCATACGTAATATTAACAGCTAGATATGCATATGTATACATGTAAAGAAGTAAAAATCCCAGCGTGGTCTGAATAACACACATTTACCATAAATGAAAAGGTCAGCAAGGCAAATACAATATTTTGACTCATATCTAACACATTTATATCCGCGTACACATGTTTCTTTATTGAATATATCGTGTGTCGGCAACCTATGGCACGCGTGCCAATTGTGGCCCTCCAGACTCTTTGGAAAGTGTCAAGTCTTTGGAATATGACTTGCCGCATGGCACGCAGACCTCTACACAGCACTATACAATTGAGCGGACCTGGCACTGCAGTTTTAAAAGGTTGCCGATACCTGGTATAAATCTTTAATCAAACCACACTAGCAGTGTGCCTCTATTAAATTGTATTCCTATCTGACTAATTGTAGAGATTGCACATAGGAGAGCAACAAGAATGGTAAGTAATCCAAGTACTCTTCTATATCATGAAAGGTACGGTGTTCTTGAACTCCTTACCTTGTAATGTAGAAGAAAAAGAGCAAACGTTATTTGAGTGTACACTATTGCATGACACTGATGAGGTCAATACAAGTAACTCTTCGCCATAGCAGCATGCCATAGTACAGGAGGAAACACCTTAAAACTCTTAAAAATGTGTCAGCACAACAATAAAAATAAATATCTTTTGTCATAGAGTAGTGGTGTCTTGGGTTAGTTTCCTGAATCACTCTGTTAATGTTTTTAAAGCAATACTACATAACTTCTGGTCAGGTAAACCCACGCTATCAATAAGCAACCGAAAACACTTTTTTTAAAAAACAATTGTCGTATAATCAGACTGGGAAAACATGACAGAAAAACAATAAAAACTTAACGTTTATCTCGACATTGTCCATATTCGACCATCAAATCTAAGTGAATTTATGAAGTTCTGTATAAGATATAGAAATTACCTGGTTCTTAATTGGCGTGACGTAGCCCTTCGTCCTCCAATCAACCGATGCAGGAAGGTCAGATAACTCTAAGTTACTCGGGAATGTAAACTTTCCACAAGTTGTCTTTGTTGCATTAAATCTGTATCCATTCATTGTGCTGACAAACTCCTCTGTAGTCTGAATATTAATAACATAGAGGTTAAATGGCCATGATAATAATATTGATAATAATAATATGCAGGTATAGAAGGCAGTGAAACCAAATAGCACTTTATACAGCCTAAGTTTTCCGATATGGCAGCATAGACGACAATGTGAAAGAAAGGAACGTACACACAGGCTTTTCAATATAACTTAAGTGCCAAAATAGGTCGCATTCACTGTTTTTGTTCCAGTGGTGTACCATCCCAAATTTTTCATTGATTATTAAGTTTTATCACTTTAATTGAACTTACAGTGCATTACACCTTCGACCACTCCCAGGGGCCCAAGAGAAGAAAGCCAAAAGAAAACACCACTCTTCCCTATCGTTATCATTTAAACAACTAATTAACAAAAAAATTTGACAGACTTGCAGTTTAGCTGGAGATAGAGATACAGAAAGAGGACGGAATGTCAGATATACGCAATATTCCTTGGCATAAGGACAACAAACGATTTAATCAAGGACTTGACATTATACATTATCATGACTTTTACTTTGATAACGAGACCAATACATATTCTTCACGAGGGCTCAGAAAAAATCTTTAGCATATATTCATTTCTATATTACAAACAGTAGGCGGAGAACGTTGATTTTTACAAGTCTTGTAACTTGAGTAATTTGAGAAACCACTTATTACTCATAAGCTTGTATGGAAAATCGGCATGTGCCAAATTTGTTTTATATAAATTTGCTAAGGGAATACAAAAAGAGAAAGAAACAAAAACTGACCATATCGGCATATTCGTTCATTCCCATCCAGTAAGTGTGCATGCCACGGTCCGCCTCCAGATTATGCTGCTGGACACGCTTTAGGTTCTGTTCCCAAATGAAGCGCCTTAAACACAACAAAATTTTGTCAAAGAATTTAAACATAATTTACAACAAATTTGTACCATTTAACTGAAAGTATAAATTGTTTTGATAGAGTCACTTCAAGCCCTCCACCTTTTAAATATTGGTTTTAAAATAAGTCATGGTAAAACTCTATAGAAACTCAACTGAGAAAAACATTCCGCTGAATGTCTGGTCTGCTCGGCCAGGACATGATTCAAATCATATTAAAGTCACTTGAACATTAAAGGTAGTTCACTGGAATCACTGGAACCTACTTTAAATGGGTGTGAACAATCATCCAGGAAAGGAATGCACTCGTGAATTTCCATGATTGTAGAATCAACAGTTTCAGTGAAATTCAGATAAATGTTCTTAGTGGAACGTGAAAATAGGTCACACTGACATTCTTATGATAACAGTATAGTACTTACCGAATAGAAATTCTCAAGGAAAATGCAGCAAATAGGTCTATGAATGTGAAAATCAACCGTTTCTGAATCGAAATGCAAGCATTATGTATATAGGGATAATGACAACAAAGAAAACAACAACACTAGTGATACCGCTGTAACACCTATGCTTCGCATGCGAGACAAATCCTACATGTCCATAGATGTCTTACCTGACAAGACCCTCTTCTTGGGCATATGTCTTGCTGTATGTTGTCTTGTAAAGCTCCCACTCGTTGTCCAGCTCAACGTTGAATG